>VWZK01003937.1:92079-392876 GCA_013396935.1 Baryphthengus martii | reverse complement strand
GGGGGGGGGAATATTTTGTGAAATCTTTAAATGGCAAAACAGTGACGGAAAGGTTAAAAAAGTGCTGTTCTTTGTGAGGAGGAGAGCATTAAGGCACTTCCACAAAGGTCACTTACAGGAACTGTAAGCTTTTATGATACTTTATCATTTTGCTGACAAGGTCAACTTGCTATTGATCGGTTGGGGGTTTTGTTTAGTTACTTGAAGGCCAGTTATTTGAAGAAACTTGTGTAAACATCCAGGCAATATTCTTTATACTCCTGCCCTATTTCAGTATTTTAAGTTACTTACTGTGTTGTCTTTTTCCAAACACAATTGGAAATCAAGTTGAAGTACTTCATTGCCAGTGTTTAAATTTGGGTTATCATAGCATACCATTATTCATTAAATTTAACCGAACCTCTTCCTGTAGAAAAATTTAAAGATTTGATCTGTTTTTTTATCGTGTGTTCCTAATTCATAAAGGCAGGTTTTGATGAAAAATTTTACGAAGTATTTTTCCAGCTCTTGCAAAAGATTTATCAGCTGCTTTCATATCAGGCCAGGTAGCTGTGGATTTGAGACATTAATAAAGGAAGCACAAGTTTACTCCATGTGTGGAAGGAAGTCGGAAGTTTACGGTGATGTTTTACGCTCTGGTGCTGGATCTCAAGCCCTTACATGAGCCGCTAGTGCCTCTGCGTTTTAGCTAGCTTTGGTAAAATTGAGGTGGGATGGGGGGGAAGAGTTACCCAGGTGAGCTGAAGATGTTCTTCCTTCACTTGGTGAATGAGTAGGCAACTTGGGATCTGTCTGCCTTCGATCTGAGTGTGCATCCTTCCAACATAGAGGATGTAAAACTTCATGTTAAGTCTTTCTGGTCTTGCACAGCATGTGCTGAACACAGCGAGAATTGCAACCCTAGGAGGGTATTTTGTGGAGCTTTTACATCCATTTAGACTTGAGAAAATGCACATTCTTGCACATGAGAAGATAGCACATATGAAAGTAGCACAGTGAAAGTGAACGCCTGGAATGTATAATGAATCTAATATTAATTGCTTACATTAAATTATTTAGTCTGTCTACTGCCTTGGTTAATAACATTAGATATATTTCTGCTACATAGTGTTCTCACAAAAAAAATGAAGACTTTGGTTATTAAACCTGATTTTAAAAGGATAAGAATAAATCTTTGTTAAGTAGTTGGTTTTTTAAAGCCTAATCTTTACAAGTCTCTGTGCTCTCTAACAAATTTTTATTTGATTTTTTTAAAAAAAAAAAATCACTATTGAAACCTCCTGCAAAATAGATGCACAGCAAGGTTATCTTTTAGGAGGAACTTTAGTGTATTTTTTTTTTGTCTATGAATCAAAGTGTATAAATATACTACTGATTTTTCCAGAAATGAACTACATTTATTGGATTCATTGTTTTGCACTTCTGAAAGCGGGATACACCGTGTGGAGTCTGAGGCTGCTGCACTTGTTGCCTTCGTGGCAAAATTTATTTTTTATCTACTGCATCTTCGTGGTAGAGGCCCTTAATTTCTCCTCATTTTCCTCTGGTTTCTGCAGGATTGTCTCCATTTGTTCTGTCAGACAGGATAGATAAGGCTTTTTCCTGTCAGTAACTATTTCTACAGAGTGATCAGGTAACCTTTTCAGCCAGCTCTGTGCTTGTAAGTCGCAGCACCTCTGCATTCTTTTGTGGCAGATTAGACTATTAAACTAACTCATCAAATAAGTACTTGAGCTTCTTAGGCAATAATAGGCAATGTTGGCAAATAGCAGTAAATTATTTTAGCAAATAGCTTTTGAGAAGCAGATAGTGCTTATTAGTAACTTGTCTACGCGAGGATATTAACATCAACTTGATATGGTGCGATCAATCCCGAGCACAAAAACTTGTGTTCATTACTGAAGCCCCACAACACACTTGTCAGCTGGCCTTGGTCTCTGGCAGACTAACAGCTCCTTAGTTTATCTTTTAAGTTCTCTCGAAGAGTTTTTTTTCAATTGATTTGGATATGATCGAGCCTGCTTTGTTGAGTAGGAGATGTGAACTGTGGTGGGTTTTAAGTTTTTTACTTTATTTTTTTTTTTAATGCTAGAGATCTTTATCCAGGTGCTGTTTGTTTCTGAAGAGCTATTGCAGCTCCTTGAGGTTTTGTTTCAAGCAAAGAATGTCCTGAAAGATGGGGAAGGGACAACATGCACCGCACAGTGTTACTCCTGCAGTAGTGGTCTGTCTCCCTTCCTGCCATCCTGCCAAGGGTTCTGTGGGCCTGGATTTTCTTTTTCCCTTACTATCTTGGAAGCCTTATCCTCCCTGCATGCTGCACGCAATGTCTTCCACTCTTACTCAGGAGAGCGATCTCTTCAAAAGTATTGGGAGGACACAAGCAGGAGATGAAGTTTTGCTGTGGTTGAACAGTCATAGCTACCATCAGTTGTTTCTTAAACCTTCAGACAATTTCAGAAGTGTAACTCATCTCTGTAACCCTCTAACAAGAAGTACTTTCTGTGTTGGTTTGGGGTTTTTTTTATGTTTACCTTTTGTGTTTTCACTTTTTGTGTGGTTGCTTTTGGGGATTTGTGTTGTATGCTCACAGCTGGCAACGTGCAGGGTTAAAAGTCCAGTTACAGATAGGAAATGGACTGGTACCAAACTCAGTAGTAAACTTACTTCCCTCTGCTGCTTGACCTTAAAATCATTAAGAAGCTATGAGGAATTGCCTTTTAATTAAGCAAAGTCTCTTTTAACTATTACAATTTTGGTCTTCCAACAGTAATACTTACAGCCACCTTCTATGCTACATTTCTTTTTCTAGATTAATAGCATCTGTTAGAATCAAACCCAAACTTAATTTAATTAACAGAGCTCCCTGTTTGTGAGCTGCACTGCTGTGTAAGGTGTGCCACAACCTCTCTTCTTTCATTGAAGTTTGCCTTTAAAATTAATGATGGAAACAGCTTCATGAAGGCAAGGTCACAGAACAAATGCACCAGTTGCGTGTGCACCTGCAGCCCACTTGATCTTACTGATACTGGCCTTGGAACATGATGCTAATGATACCCAGAACTGCAAGCTGCGGTTTGGGAGGTTGCACAGGGAGGGCCAGTAGAGCCCTCACATTGCTATGTTAGACAGGAGATGCAGAGGGGAAAGGGGGTTGAACTTAAGGGTGGAAGCTTCTTCCTGTTGAAATGTCCCCACAATCTAAAAGGCAAATGAACCCGCATATGCTCTCGTGGAGTACCAGTGTGCTGGGTTTTTGTTTTTACTAAGTCTGCTGGTTTTCTAAAATGTGAAGCCTCGTATTCTTAATGAAATGTAATTTAATTTACAGCAAAATACTTCAGAGGAGTGAACTTTCTGTTTTCTAGACTTCATATTTTCAAAGATACAAAATACTATTTTCACTTAAGATGAATATGCACCCCTTTAGAGACATAGTAGCTGTTCCGTCTTAATAGCACCAAATCAAAGTTTTGTAGCATATTTTGTGCATAAGATAGTTATTGCTTGGTCTAATGGGATAGTGCTTAAGATTTGGTGGTTTGTTGTTGTATTGTTGTTTTTTTTTTCCTTCAAGTTGTTCTTATTTTAGTTTTATTTTTCATAAGTAAAACAGTAAAATAAGACATGCTCAGATTCTTTCCTGGATTATAGTGATATTAATAAAATTGAATTGGTTTATATCAACTGAAAGTAAAATTGGGCTTTTGTGAGCGAAATTTATACATGATATCTGAAATGGATTATTGTTGTTTGTTTTTTATTCCAGAACTATTTCCTTAAGGAGTTCCAGTTGCTTGTTTTCATGACTTTGAGCCTGTTTAATCAGAGATGGAGCAGATGGACTGCAAACCCTACCAGCCGCTGTCAAAAGTTAAACATGAAGTGGATTTAACTTACACAAGTTCTTCAGATGAAAGTGAAGATGGAGGAAAGCAAAGGCAATCTTATGACTCAAGAGAAACTCTGAATGAGTATAGCCAAGAGCTAAGACTTAATTACAACAGTCATAGCAGAAAAAGAAAAGCCATTGACCAGTCCACACAAGGTAAATTGTTTGTTTTATCATCTGATTATGGTTATTTCTTTCTTGTTACTTATTATAAAACACTGTCCTGTTGTCAGCAGACAAGCAGACATTTTGTTTCCAAAGCCTTGTAATGACAACTCACTTTCTACCTATTTTTAACCATACCATAACATCATAAATTCAGGAAAATTATTTTTTAAATAGAATTGCTTTTTTAGCAGGATGGACTGACTAGTGTTCTGGAGACCAGCACATGATAGCTGTAGATAAATATTTCTTTAGTAGTAGCTACTCCTCTGACTAATGTTGACTGATTAAATATTTACTAACTTTGCATATGCTGTGTGCATTTTGGTGTAAAATCAATGCTGAGGTTGTAGCCTGTCTTACAAAGCCTGTGCTTACAAAGCCTATGAATGAATTCCAATGCAATGATTCTCTTAACATTTGTGATCATATAAATAGGAATTGGATTGTGTGTCAGAAGCGGTGAGAGTCCTGTACCTTTAAAAGTAACAGCAACAGGGTTTTGGGGCAGTTACTCCCTGCTCTTCAAGGAAATGATTAAATGATTCATTATTATATGACCAGTACGACTTAAAACATTGGTGCTTATTAAAAAAAAACCAAAAAAACCAACCGCAAGCCACAAAGAAACCCACCCCCACCACCATAAAGCAACCCAGTCCCTCACCACTCACTCTGAAAAGGCCTCTCCAATTTTCTGAATATCAAAGTAATTTTTTTTCTTTTTTTTTTTCTCCAGGAAAATAAAAAAGTAGGCTTGTTGAAGCTGGAAAGTTTGTTTCCTCTGTGATGTGTAAATTAATGCAAAAATTAGAATAGCTGTGCTATGTAGCTCTTGCAGCCTTTCTGATTTTACTGCAGATGTTCTGCATCAAGTTACCTTCATAATTCTGGTGTTCTCTGAAAGTACCTATAATTCACAGGCGAAATAATACCTAGCTGCCAGAGATAGCCTCAATCCATATATATATAGTCTCTCCAAAGAGTTACAAAACTGCAATACTGGGAATGAAAAAAGTTGTGAATACAGATTTCATCGAAGTATTGTATAGAAAATTCAACTTAGGTGTTTGATTCTTCATAAATACTTGATTTTGAACATATTATGAGAGCTTGATTAACTAAGATGTGGCTATATTGTTGTAATTGCAGTTGACATAAAGTACATGTAGATCTGCTTGAAGCATCTGCCTTGTCGCTGATAACCCTGACTATGAAGGAATAACCTCTGCATTGACCTAGGTCTTTGAAGAGCTCCCTGTTTGCCAAGCTTTGCTGCTATTGGTATTCACATTTGCTGTAGCATCACTAACTTGGACATATATAAAAAGGTTGCAATCACTCTACTGTAGGTATAAGAAACCAGCCTCTGTGTCATAGGTGGCATTTATTCTTCCAGAACGGTGCCTCTGAAAGCAATTGCATTAATAATTTTGGAGAAATGGTCAAATTGGTGTGCACTTCTACAAGAAGTTGTCAGGCATAAGCTTACCTCATTTATGCAGGACTGGCCTGTTAGGAATCAGATTTATGCTTGTGGAGACGGACAGGTGTTTTACACTCATGTTGTAAGATGATTTTATTGGAAATATGTCCCCCAAGATTTTTCCATTCTAATTATTTTTTATGAGATACTGTATGAATTTGCAGAACTTCCATTTTACAAGCGTAGGTGTTTTTCTTCTTGGAAGCAATACAGTCTTGTAGTGCTTCAAACTGCAGTTTGAGGCTTGATGTCCATGTTCATAGAAAATTACTTAAGCCTCTACAGTAGTTTGTCAATATGCAGAACAGTACTTAAATACTCTAGGCACCCTCTTTCCTCAATTGTCTAGGTCAGTAGATAATTGCTTAATATGTAATGCTTGCTGTATTGTGTTATTGAGGATAAAAATGTTACTAAAAACATAGACGTGTATACTGGTTTGTAAGGAAGAAGCTGAACTTTGCTCGTTTTACTAGAAATCAGTTTTCTCCTGTGACAAATTCGGTTTGGTATAACTGGGTTAGTAATTGCACTGCTAAGTGTATCTCTTTGGCTTGCTGGGAATTCATCCCTCTAGCTCTCTAGTGATTTAAGTCATACAGTTTCCCTCTGCCACAAGTTGAACCTAAATGTTTGGCCTGGCAAGCAACACGGAATTATAATACATAACCGGTTGAGCTCAAAATTCAAACAAGAGCAAATGGTTTGTAAAGCTGAGTGTAAAATTTCAACCTTCAGCCAGAGTTTGAGTTGATTGCAGTTCGAGCGTGTTACTTCCAAAAGGACACTGTTTCATGGTGTAGGGCCTGACAGTTGGAGAGTTCTTGGTGATTCTTGGTAGTTGCTGAGTCAATACCAGAAAAAAATCAGGTTAAGTTTTGAACTCAGAATCTGACATGAATCCATAAAACTGTAAATGGAATTAGTTTAAAATCCGTTCTTTTCTAAAAGCCCGCATTGGGGTCTTTAGCAAAGCATTTCTCATGTTTAGTTCATCTTTGGAATGTAAAAGAAAAACCTCAAGAAATGAAAACCAAAAACCCCAAAGGGTCCCGTTTCCAAGAGGATTGATCAGCAAAGAGAACTCTGTCCAATGCTGTTGCTTAAGATTATTGCATAAAAAAAAAAAATGTGATGTTAAAGCTAAAGGGACATTTCTAGTTGTATCCCCAGGTAGCAACACAGCGCTCTTCTCTAGCTACCAGCTGCAGTTGGATTAGTACCCTGTACTTAGTGATGGATTAATGGATTGCACAGTGAGACTAAAATCCATGAACTTTATCCTTGAAAGGTGTGAGAACAGATGAGAAAGCAGACACAGTAACAGCCGTCAATGAAATGGTAATGATGAAGGGTGAGACGGCAATCAAATGAGCTCTAATGATGGAATGTGAGAAGAAAATTGTTTCAGAATAAGAAAATTAATAGAGAAGCTTATAACAGGAAAAAGTGTAGGGATATCTATACTGATCTAGTTAGTTTTGTGGAAAGAATGACCTGTTTAGATGTGTATGGAAACTGGAAGAATTTGTATGGGCTACTTAAGCATGGTAGGTTGTATAAACTAGACTTAAGCAGAGTAGGTTATATAAATTAGGCTGGGCAGTCAGCTGAATTTAGTAAATAGCTTCAGAGTCAGATGTGATTTGTTGCTCAAAGTACTGATATATCAGCAATTTCTGTGATTTTTTTTTTTTTTTTAGTTATGAGCAGTTCGCCTTTTACATTGTTACTGTCAATATTGAGGATTTATTTCTATGAAAAGTTTCAGTTGTAATCTGAGACTAAAATCATTATGTGTGGGTATTTGTGTGTTTGCGTATATAGACAGTCTGTATAAACCAGAACTCTACATGGCATGAACTCAAAGGAAGCATTTTCAAAGTTCTCAAATACATCCTGTGGAATTGAATAGCACTGTTAGTATTTTCTAAATTGTTTTTTTACGTCAAAGTTTTGTTTGAAAGGCCATATGATCTTGCAAATTACAAAAAAAATTATTCAAAAGATCAAAAACAATACCTAAATATAGAATACTTAGCTGCTTCAATATTTTTGTGCTTCTTACAGTTCCTGAAACTGTGTATCAAATTTTACTCTTCAAAGGAGAATGGTTTATTGGTTGATTTCACATATCTTACAGGAAATGAAATATTTCTTATAGAAATGTGAAAGTAAAGAAGAAAAAAACCACAACAAAACAAAATACCCAAAGAACAAGCAAACAAAAACCTCAGTTGATTAAGCAATGATTTGTAGGTGTTACCCGTGAAGTGTCCCTCATGGAGAGTCTAGTGCAAGATAAATTGTGTGTCTGGAATTATTTGCATCACAAACTTGGAGTTATCATCTGACACTTCCAGATTTGACAAAGGACACCACAGACTGTTTCAAGCTGAGCTAGGTTTTACTGACCTAACGAGTCAATGTGAGCAGGTGCAAAGTGTCATTGACTCCTGAAGAGTCAGTGCAAACTGAGTGATGTGTACATCTTAAAATGCATTCTCTTACTCACTGGAATGTTCAAACTCTTGTTTATTTGCAGATATGTAAATCTGCAATATCTCACTCTGGCAAGAAGATCTTACGAAGTAAATTCCTGGCAGACCCAATATCATGTAGTTTGGGGATATTGGCAAACACAATAAATTAATTCTTGGAAGAATTGGTAAACACAGTGTTTTGTGCTTCAAAGAGGTGGGATGGAATTGGCAGATGTCATCAGAAATGTTGCTCTTGCTGGGAAACCCATTTGATGGACCTGGCTGTGAGGAAATAAGTTTTCATAGTTGTGCCATCCGTAGATTGCACTTCTAGCTTATTTGTGACATGTTTACATCATTAGAAATGTTTTCTTCCACAGTTTTCTCTGTTCCCACCAAAGCAAATACGAAGGGAGCTGTATTCTACAAATACTGGCAGTACGAGAAAGCTTTGTGGCTTTTGGGTTAATTATAGATTTGTAGAAAACACTAATTTAGAGCAATGAATTCCTGATAGGATAAGCATCTGGGATCGAGTCACTGGCATGATAAAGTTTATTGATCATTAACAATAGGACCATACGGCGGTAAATTTCTGGTTAGACAAATGTGGATTTACTGGCAAGATAAAGATATTGAACTGCATTAGGGGCAAGGCAACCTGGAATTATTCCTAGCAGGAGGATCCAACAGCTAATATTTTCTGGTAAATCTGTGGGAAAAAAATCAGCATCGCTAGTATTCTAGGAAATGACATTTTAGAGTGCTTCACAAAGAATTGACCTTTTCTGCTTTTAGCTCAAGAAGTAAGGAAAACTTTATGTAGGATAAAAGCTGCAGATTGGTAACATATTAGATGTTTTGGAGAGAAGGTATATAAAATTATCTTCAAGAGCTAGGTGAACGAATCCAGCTAAATGTTCAAAATCTGCCTTGAATGAACTCCATTGGCTTCATGAAGAGACCTGGGTCACAACAAGGGAGAGCTGTGCTCTTCAGCCTGAGGCCACTTCTGTGTCATCCTTGGCATTTTTTAGTTTACTGCTGTTGCCATCCCATTCTCATTTCTGCCCTCTGTTAACTTTCTATCAATGGTGAGGGTGCGTAGGCAATAGAAATGTTGCAGTGCTCAAAGGCACTTTCTTTTCCTAGAAAGCAAAAACTGTATGTGAGGTGCCGAAGCTGACAGTCTGTTTTGCTATGATTTAAAGTTCAGCAAATTTAGGCTTACTGGGTAGGAAAATTTAAACACATGTAACTCTTAATATCATATGACCAGTCAAAACCAGTTTTACTTCTCATCATAGACATAAATATAAGGTGTGCTGACAGGCACTGCTAGGAAATTGTCCTGTCAGGAAAATGTCAGGGTGTTTTTTTGTCATCTGTGAAGTAGCAGAAGCTTTTTACATAATAGCCCTATTCTCCTCTGATTTCAGAATTATCTAAATCCATTCAGGGCACCAAATCTGCTTTGTGTCCCTATCAGGGCTATGGAGAGTTGAATTTGGACTGTATATAGCCTGTGCTTTTTGTTTCAAGAATTTTATTTTTAAATGACACGTAAATGTAAATGAGCCAATCTTTATTATCTTCTCCCCTTCTCCTGTTGTGTATAAGGCTAAAATAATACTCCAACATACCCCGAGTTTGTGGGTTTGTGAGCCCTCCCAGAGGAAACGAATGCCAACAGTGTGATTGTGATTTTTTATTTTTTTTTTTTAAATCATTTTAATAGAGATTTGGAGCACTTGCCTGGGTGAATTTAGGACTCTTGCGCTCTTAAACTTTCATAAAGAGCAGTTAATGAAGTGAAAAATTTTATCAGGGAGCGTCCCCAAACTCCTGTTGATATTAAGAAGGTAGAGCTCAAGTACTACCAGTGCTAACCTGGTGGTTGATGCACTAGAGTAGAACAGTTCAATATAGCTCTACCTACTAGTTGCATATTTTTGAGCCTTTGCCAGTAGTATTCATATGATAAAGACTATCAAAATAAAGAATATTATAAAGGCTATTTATCAACATATAAACAGTAAAATGCATTTTTTATGTTCGCAGCTGGAAGGGAGATCATTAGTTTTGAAAAGGACAAGAAAAAAAACAAAAAATGAAAAGAAAATCTGTCTTAAAAGAACTACTGCTGTGCAGGCTTCTAGAAATGTGGTAGTTTTGAACTCTTCTACTGGGTAGTTAATTTGTTCTCTTGTTCCCACTGTTTTCTTTATGATGAGATTTGTGGGTTAATGAAAGATGTGATTTTTTTTTTAATTTTTTTTTTTAGCCTTTAAGATGCATAATTTGTTTAGAGCTATGTATTGAGTTGTTGTGGAAGGTATTGTAGCGCACTGAGTTTTTCCTCTTCCTGAGTTCTGGAAGAGAAAGGTAGGAACAGGCTGGTAGCAAAAGAAACCAAGCACTATTCTTGAAATTCTATAATTGAAGGAAGAAAATAGGAAAAAACATACAAGATTTCTGGTAACATACTGTTACTAGATAGGGCTTGTATCAAAACTGTTAGGTATTTTGAATTATTAGAATCTTTTTTCACTTGTTTGCAAATGCCAGACATTTAGATTTTTGACTTGTAATGTCGTCTACAACATGATTTTGCTAATTTTAGAAAATCTGATTATTTAAGTGTTTTTTGTACCTGCATACTTAAAGTAGGGACTTGAAGTGTAGTGAAGAAGTGATACCTGTGTGCGGGGACACAATATATCCCTTATACTGTCTCATGAAAGAGGCTCAGCTTTCAGTAGAGAGTGATTTAAAGGTCCTTCAGATTTCTGGGCCGGATACAAGCGGAAGGAAGCAATAGCTAATAAGCTCCATCTCCTGCTGTTGTGTGTTACACCAGATGGTCGGAGTGTTTATGAGCATCATGTTGTCCAAAAAAAATTACACACGAGGCAGAGTAAAAGACTCCACACTTGTCGAGCTTTAGTGCATTGTCTCCTCCTGTATTGACTTGCAGAACTAGGAGTTCATGGTGGGCTCTGCTGGGCTGGACTTTGTTTGGTTGATTGTGTTCTAATCACAGTGATGTTGCTGTCTCCCAGAAAAAAAAAAAAAAGAAAAAAAAAAAAAAAAAAAANCAAAAAAAAAAAAAAAAAAAGAAAACAATGCCATGAACAGTTCCCTGTGGCTTTCTGGACTGCAGCCTTCTCCTCTATGTGGGAGCATCTGCAAATGCTAAGGAAAGGAAAAGCTGCACTTAGATTCAGACCCCCTCTGGATATTCTTTCTTGATTTGCCAAGTAATTGGAATTTTCTCTCCTTGGAATAACTGGGGTGAGGAAACTGTGTGTTTGTTGGCTTCATTTCAAATCTCTCAGAGGGAATACTTTTTCTTCCCCTCCTCAATTCAAAATACATGAGCAAACGGAATGTGCAAAGAGACTGTTTTCCCTCAAGGCTGAAGTAGGTGCTCCCTTCCTCCATCACAGTTGTGTTACAAAAGCTTGTAATCTGCTGTCACTATTCCTGTAGTGCTGCTTCCAGTCTTACAGTATCTGCGATCATCTCAGTGGAAACAAAATGCCTTTTATGATCAAAAATAGTTTCGTTCTCATAAGTAATTCTTTTGATTTAAAAAGTAAGTATCCAAGAGAGGGGAAAAGGGAGGGAAAAAAAACCTCATGAGGAAGGAAGTCAACTCGAGAGGGATCACAGTGCACTTGCAATCCCCTGCTAACAAATCTCATCTAAGGAATGAAAAAAGCATTCTCCAAATGTTAGACAAGCTTAACAATCCATTCGTCGTTGTACAGATACAGACGACAATGCGAAGTTCCATTCTCTACTCTGAATCACAGATTTTCGGGGGGGTAAAATGCCAGAAATCACAGAAATAAAAATCAGAAGGATAGAGAAATCCAACCAGTGTAATAGAATCAGAGATACAGCAATCCTTACAGTAATCTGTGCCCAATGCTAGTGGAATATCTACAGCAAATGTGACTTAATATGTTCTGGAATTCAAAGTCTGAAATTATGAGTAAAACGTTCTTGCTCCATTAATGGAGCCTCTTCCTAAAGCACTTAACTTAAAAGTGCCCAGGATGATCTGTTGTAGGTTAAAACCGAGATAGGAGCAAGCATCAAGAGAAGTATTACAGAACATGGGAACCACCAAACAGCTCTGCACTTGTCCTACAAGCCATTTTAACATGCAGGTTCTTGCTTTGTCTTTTATGTCAAGCTTTTTGAAACAAAGAGGAGCTGTCTTTCTGTGGTCGGTTTTTTTTCCTGGAACTAGAAATCTGGTATGCTTATCTTCATTTATAGAGCAGATGCTGAAACAAAATAACACTTCTTCCTAGGGTTTCTCAATTATGTATCTGTCAGAAGATTTTGTACCTCTCAAAATAAAGAACTGTCAAGACGTAGCTCAGTGAGTCAATGAATGGCATTGCTGTGTATCCGGATGAACAGCAGGGTGGGTGTAGCCAAACTCATTTAGAGCTTGAATTCACTTCTGAGAATGAGACTCAAATAGTTCTGAGCTTAGTTCTATAGGTGTGAAGTAACTTGTGAATGTGATTTTAAAATCTAAGGTTCTCCTTTCAAAGTTTCAATTTTATTGGAAGCTGCTCAAAAATCAGTATCCTGCTCATTAGGAATGCTTTGCAAGTGGAGCAGGTATTTTTAGCTCAGATGGAAAAAGGAGCATGGAAAGAATAAGGTGATGTGTAACACCAGCAGACGGAGTCTTTCCCCACCATCACTTCCCCAAGCACTGGTTGTATAACAAAACAGTGAAGAGTAAGGTTGATATAGTCACTTCCAGTTGTAACCTCAGGAAAAATTATCTGAGGACCTAGAAAAGCCACATATCAAAATATAAACAGTTTCTGTGAAAATCACCAAGAGATGATGAGGGCATCAAATTCAAATGGTAATATTAGCACAGTGATTAATGAAACGTAAACGTTAAGTTTTGTAAGATTTTTGAAAGATTAACTATGGTTTATTCAGTATTAATGTAGTGGAGTTCACAACGGCTGCGGGAGTTGCATTTCTGAGAAAGAACATTAGCAAGTGGGTTGTCTTAAATGCTGTGCTCAGAAATAGGCTATTACAGAAGTCCTAGGCTGTTTTTCTGGTAACTGAAAATGGTAGGATCTGAAAAGCCAGATTCAGTGTTGCCACTCAGCGTAAGGCACTTAGTTTCATGTGTGAGTTTTGAAGTGCTGAGAGCAACCCAACCATGTGAGCCAGGACGGTTACCATGCTTTACAGATGACAGAGAGCTCTAGAGAAAGCTGTTGTTAGCTACAGGAGCAGCGGCAGGTTATGCTTCACGTGGCTCCTTGAAGTGGGACGAGTCAGTCTCTGAAACTGAAGGGCCAAACCCATCCTTTCTGTGTACCTGGGAGTAGGGTAGAATGTGGACCTCTCTGCTATTAGGTGCTTTCTTAACACAGAAGTGCAGCAGGGACTGTGTAGAGCTTTCCTTGCAAAGAAAATAAATGAGAGGTGCTGTATTTCATTATTCAGCCATTGTTTATATCACTCGAGTTTTAAGGCACTTTTCCTGGAATTAGAATAATAGAAAACAAACAATAAAGAAGAGCGAATCAGCTTGAAAAACCTGGAGATGCTCAACGTTACTCCACTTTCCTGAGGATGGTATTTTTGAAGATCACACGGCATGCGTTGTGGGAGGACTACAGCAACATGCTCCTCCTGTCGTCTCAAATCTGGATTCTTTACCTGGTGTACAAAGAGCTGATACACACACAGAGTTGAGATATTTATTTCATTTCTGCGCAGAGATGGGTACAAAGTGGTTCATTCACAAAGCTAGCACACTCAGAGTAATATTTGTGACGTATTTATATGCTACCTTAAGCAAAAGCTTTACTCTCTTACATTGCTGATGGATTAGTACCTATTCATAGCTATTTTTTATTGGTTACTACACTTTCTCGTCTTTGTGTAAAGACATGGTATCCTCTGGTTTTTTACTACGCAGGTTCTGTGAAAAGAGATGTTTTGTGAGTAGGGGGTTCTCCTATCCAAGAGTGGTATTTCTACCATGTTAATGATATTATAATGAGCATAGGTTACTTTTGAGCAACTTGTTTCAGCAATTTGGGAGTCAGCAGCTGTTTCTCTTATCTAGTTCTTGTCGTTCTTTCACCATCCTTGGTTTTGGTTATTTATAATACATATATTTTCCTTATCTGGTTCCTGACATTCCTTCACAGTCCTTCGTTGGTCATCTGTAACACTCCTGCCTTTTGGGCAAGCGGCAAGGCAATAGAAGTGGCCTTCTAGAATAGGTGAGATGTAATCAATCTTTGTGCTTATAAAAATACGTAGTGTTTGCTGTTAGGAGGCTACTGTAGAAGGAAAATTTAGTATCATCTTCAACATTGAGAAAAATTCATTGCAGAGTCAGGAACTGCTCTGCAAAACTTCTATTGGTAAAATTGATTTTAGTTAAGCTACCTGAGGTTAATCTATTTTTATTTTTATCTGTTTTTTTTTTTTTTTTAATTTACTTGAATTTTAGTTCTCCCACTGAACGGAGAATTTTTTATTCACTGGATTTGCCACACTCTTTCTCAGTAATTCATACATAATTTAAATTTACTTCCTTTCAAACAAATAAAGATGCATTGGTCTAAAAGTGACCTAAGTTAAGAGAATAAATGTCCCAATGTGCTTAAACTATATGATTTATCAGAGGGTTGTAATTAAAATTTCTAACAATTCCCCAGTATGGAGAGTTTTGGATTCTTGGTGCAGGTGTGCAGTTTCTATGGACAACAACATAAGCAGCAAAGTATTTGCCAGAAATTCTTAAAGCTCCCTTGCTTCTAAATATTTTAATAGGATGAACATGGTTGATGTTTAGAAGTACCTGAAAATTTGAGTTCCTCTTAATTTTAAATTACAGAGCAAAGATTATTTGCATATTACTTTTTTTAACAGCATAATGTAATAAAATGTATCCTACAGTAGATTGTGGGGTTTTTTTTACATTTAAAACTTATAGAAAGGGAAATGCAGAGAATACAGTGACTTATCATATATGGGTATATTAATTTCTTAATTTATTCACTTTATTAGTGGAATTTTTTTTCTATGTCTTAAAAATGGTATCTCACTTTTGCTTTCACTGATTAACTGTAGAATTTTATACTTCTGGAATCAATCAAGAGGTTTGCATGATTTACTTCAATATTCAAGAGAGGTAGATAATAGAAGTAAGCGCTCATGATAACGAGAAACAATAACTCTAGTGCAGAAAAAAAAGTAATTTATTTTTTCAGGCATCTTTTTGTGGCCTATGCATGCACTTTTCTTAGCAATGAAAGTTGCTAAATTCTGATCAAAGAGCGACTTCAAATATTGTTTAAAACATTTGCACTGAATTCAATTTGGACATATCAACCCTTTTGCTTCTTTTCAAACACTTGCATTAAATTAACTGTGTCTGCTCACTTGACCTCTTTATTTCACCATCTATTGAAGGAAAACAATTCTGTAACTTATTATGCTGCTGTCATCAAGACGAGAGAGCTTTTTCTAATTTTTTTTAATAAAAATCATATCATGGCACTGATTGTGTGGTCATCTGTAATGTAATTTTGGGACAGGCTTCTAATCTTTCCTAGAAATGAAATTAAAGAAATTGATTGTTACTTAATAATTTTTTTTAGAAATCAAAGGCTTGTGTATTGCCCTATATGAAATTAGCTATTCTGTTCAGCTGGAGGCAGGAATTAATTTTAAATTTTTTCAGTAGTGTTTTCCTCTTGTGATTTCTGTGGGAGTTTTCCTGTTCGTTAGTACAATTGTGTGTATAAATACAGAAGGGTGTGCATGTAGTATTGACATAGTACAAGTTCTACCTGCATTAATTTGAGGTATCCTACTCTGTTCAGTCCAGAGAAATAGGTTTTGGTTTTTCCTCTGAGACTTCAGTGTACATATGGAGATGCAGAATATTAAAGGAAAGGCAGAAATCAGGAGTGTGTGCACATGTGTGCTGACTTTGGACCAATTTGGGGATTTTCTTTGCAGTTTAAGTCAATTACTGAGAGTTTAAATAGAATAATTATTATTTTATAAATCTGTTTAGAATTATCTAAATATAAGAGATATTAGAAATGTTGTCTAACAGTTGCCTTCAGAAATGCTTGGAAATGTGTTAGTAATTTCCTCTTGCTGTGGTTACTTTTCTCATTTTATACTTGGGGATGAACGCAAAATTTGTTTATCTTTGGGTCACTGGAAGGAAATACAAAATCCATGAAGAGAAGAGCATGGTATGAAAAAACCTTGTATTTCAACTGAGAAAGGAAAAAAGGGAAATTATTTGCCTGTTTTTAGTGGATTAATCTTCTGACCATGTCTTGGGTGACCATCTTGTCTGCTACCTATTGTAAAAATAATGATGAACACACAGTACCTATGGAAGGCCAGTCCTCCTCCCGTTGTGACTGCTGACACAGAAGGTGTACCTTTGTTCCTCTAAATATATTCCTTCTTTCCTCCTATGTATCTAACTTTTTTGAGTCAGTTCTATATTCAGTAATATTTACTAGGTTCTAATGAATAAAAGTAAAATGAGCAAGAGAGTAGTAGGTTTACTGGAGTACCTGTTTGCATGATCTTACTGAGCACAACACAGTTTCATGTCAGAAAATGCTCACCTTGCGTCAGTGACGAAGAACAAAGCAAACCCATCCCCTAACCAGTGAAACAGGCAAAACCTTCAGCATTATTCTACTTCTACTCATAAAACTAAAACTGAATATACTAACTGGAGCATCTTTATTCAAGAATGCTATATGCCAAGACAGTATTTTGATATATTGCTCGATGTTTTTCATTGCGGAAGCAACTGAGCTTCTAAGATTTTATAAGATGTTTGGGCGGTTTTCTAAGACATTTAGGAGGTTTTATTATCTTCTTAAAAGTTGATTAATGATTAAATTCCTTAATAAATTAATGTATTAATGTTCGTGGGTTTGATTGCTTTAGTCTTAAGAGAAACTGTCTGACGTGGTTTGTGTTTTGTTTTGGTCTTTGGATTAAGCCTGTCTTTTCTGTAGATTTTATTTTGTAAAGATATAAGGGAAAATTATTTTTATATTTCTGCTTATGGATAAAACTGAAAAACGCAGGTCTGTTATTTTATACTAGTTCTGTGTCATTTGACTTCACTAGTCATACTACTATAAATCAGGAAATAATCTTTGTCTCGAACGGCAAAAAAGTACATTACCATTTACGTATTGTAGCATGTACCAGTGCATAACCTTGAGCAGTGTTTTGTCAGAAGTGTGTAATTAGTGGTTTTGGAAAGGAAATATTTGTAGGATTTCTTTGATTGCTTTGGTTTGAGTATTGATTCTCAAAGGATTAATTGAACTGTTGATTCTAGGGGTACAGTTCTTCCCGGTATCAGTGAGAATTATGCTTGTAGGTGTGACAGGAGTTTAAGCTGATATTGTAGTAGTGATTACTTAATGTTTGCAATTAAATATTGGCTATTGCTCTATAGAGTTTAGGAGTTCCAGCAGAAAGATGCTAATAGTTTGGTTTTATTTTATGCTTAGAAAACAAATCAACTTTCAGACATTAAAAACAACAACAAAAAAGTACTTACTGGATTATTTGTCCATCTTTATGTTCTAGGGGCTGGACCAGCCTTCTGAACATCTCGTTGGTGCATATTTTTAAAGTATCTCTTGGCTTCTCCCCACAGTTTTACTACTTTAATGGTATAATCCAGTATTAAAGTTTGGCTTGCTTCCCAGGGCTGAGACAGGGGCAGGGGATCACGAATAGCTCTGGTCAGCGGGCTGGGTCACCCCTGCCTTCTCTGTGACTCTTGGGCAGTCATAGAGATGGTGATTACATTGTGTGTACCTTTACCACTGCCTCCTGAACCAGCGGCTACATTTAGTTCCTGCCTCCCGCTCTCTGCTGTTTTGAAGCCAGAAGATACAGGGACTGTTTCCTTTTTCCTTTATTGTCCTGTTGGACTCCTCTCTGGATTATAAAGACTGTTAACCCATGTAGGAGTTGAACTCATTTTTTGATCATGAAAGGAAAGGTTCTTTAAAATAGTGCAGTCTGCTTTCTACATTGCTTATTTAAACAACATTTGAGGACTCCTGGCACACAAAAATTTTCTTTTGATTTTTTTTTTTCCTTCTTTCCCCTCCTTACCCCCTGCAATCTGGTAACATCTATTTAAAAAAAAAAAAAAAAAAAAAAGCCCANAAAAAAAAAAAAAAAAAAGCTCACAAATAAAATTAAACTCTTGTACTTCAGTCCCACTGTGGTGGCCATTGTGTGTTTGAGGCAGTTGCCAGGTGTTCACTGCAGCTAGCTGGAGGCTGGTGCCACTAGGAAACAAATTGGCAGAGACAGACTCTACCTTTTGAAGTGGCTGCCTCTGAAAAATGTTATTACTGTAGGCAAGCAAGATGGTTTTTGAGGAGAAAATACTTTGGAGTTGTGGAGAAAAGGAAGGGATGGTATTGGATACCTCAGTGCTATTTAGTTCTTGCAGGAATAATGGCAGTAATATGTTTATTGGAGCAGGGCTGAGCATACCTTCAGGGATATAAAAGCTGTTTAGCTAATTTTCAGCTTTGTATTTAGAAATGGACGTAGGAGATAGATCTGCCTGCTGCTGGCTGCTTCTCCAGTTCATGAATTCCTGGCACCCATCTGTGTGTCATGCAGCTGCACTAGACCTCAGTACAAAGTGAACCGTGTTTGCTTTGGACAACTTCTCCCTAACATTATTCCCGCTCTCCAGTGAAGTATTACTCAGCCTTGAATTCACCCGTATGATGAATATTCATTTCACAGATAATTATCGTCACCCCTGAACAGCTCCACTCAAATAAACCAAACTTCTCGTGCCACCAATCATTCTGTCACTGTTTTGGCAGCATGGAGCTTATGGTTCCTCGAGCTTTAATAATGCTCCATCGTCTGTGGTATCAGATTTGTGGCAAATGACCCTCATGAGGGTTAGAAAACTCTTCCTTAATGCGATGCTTGATGTCTTAGGAAAAAGAGAAGCACCCACCCCTGATCTCTCCATGTGCTGCCTTAAATGCCACACCTGCGTGTGAGGTAACAGCACAGTGGACATAAACAAGGTGGTGCTTTGGCATAACTTGGTGCTGCACTTTAAATATCTGTTGTGAACAACTGAGTGCTCAGACATTGTATTTCAGTATTTTCAGGTTTTTCTCAAGGACTGTCGTTAGTAAAAGAAATCTCACTCTATGGTAATGGGTTTATCTAGACTGTCAATTGAGTGGAATAATGTTGCTAGCAAGTTTTATTTTGATTTTATGATGTTTTTAGAAGAATTACATGCACAAAATGTATTTTTAATGGCTAATAAGTCCTACTAAAGGAGAAAAAGGAATGTAAAGGCTGTTTTCTTTCTTTTGTGTAAATATTATTATTAAAATGAATAAAAACGCTAAATAAGAAGTAACTACAGTAACAGGAGTAAAAGATCAGCCAGTGTCTGAAGTGGTTAGAGTTCAGTGGCAGATTCTTTGCAAGCAAAGTATTTACTGACTTGGTGTCTTTGACAACATTCAACACAATTTTACGGTATATGTCTCATTAATTATTAAAATTAGCATGAAAAAATGCTTAACAAATCTGCCTGTTACAATCTGAGCAAACTGGTCTAAGCAAGAGGACAACTATATTTGAGAGGAAAATATTGACTTGTAGAATTTTCTGGCCAGTATCTCTGAAGGCTTTCAGTAGCAGCGCATCAGCAGGCTGCACCTCATTCGGGCTTTTGTTTCTGTCCTGATGTCCGTCCGTTCATTCCTTACTCTTTATATATTCCTCATTTTGAACTGAGATCAATCAGAGAGATGTGGGAAGGGAACAGCAATGAGGGATGTACATGCTCTTCTGAATATGTTTATTGTTGACAGTATGATTCAAATAAGCACTTTTTATTAGCCTGGTGAAAATAATTCCTTGTCCTTCATTCACTTTCTTCATTGCTACATGGCAGCTCACACTGTCCATCCTTCTTGGTTTTGAGTCCTCCTCATGTTCAAACCCACTGGATCCAAGCCCTTCCTTCCCACTTTCCCCCTTCCCTGGGAGCTATATGATTCAGAAGTGCCTGCTCCTAGTTCAGTGCTGAGTCCTTCCTGTGTTTACTGAAATCAAAATCAGACTGGTTTATAAGAGCTCTGTCTGAGTAGAGTCAAGTCAGAAAGGATCTTGCTGTTTTAGAAGAGAAGCGATCTAAGCTCCTACAAACAAGAGTTGAGGGGGTTTTTCCCTCATAACCACTTCTGGATGTGCTTCTTGCATCCTCTGCCAGTTGTCCTGATCAGCTGTACTGTTTATTTCCCATTTGCTGGGTCACTGCTGTGCCTAATATCGGACACAGTATGAGATGGTGCAGCTCAGGAAATGGTGAAGCAGCTGGTAGGGAAATGAGACAATACCAAACGCTGGATAATGGGAAAGAAGGCAAAATCCACATGTGACTTGTACCCAATGGGGGAACTGTTTCTCATGAAGACTCAGCTCAGCAGGTTTGCATGAAACAAATTTGATAGGAAAAAAACAATGAAAAAAGAACTTTAAGGTACGTTTAAAACGTAGAGCTGTCTGCCAGAAAAAAACGTTTCTACAAAAGGATATTTTAGCATTTCCCTCTTTTTTTTTTTTTTTTTTTAATTTGAAACCAATTCCTTACATAACTGGCTGTTAGTTTGTTTGGTTTTTTTATAGACTCCCCCCTACCCCGGTAAAATAGTTAACACTGAGGGGAAAATAGGCACTAAATTCTGTAGACTATCACTAAGTCTCTCTAGACTGCAGAGTTTGTCACAAAGGAAATTTGTTCTATGTGTTAAGATTGTGAAGTTTATAGGTACATGTTTTCACTCTTTCCTCAATATAGTGATTGTACATGTGAGCTGTGTTCCCCGCTGTATGAAATAGTTGCTGCTATGGAGAACAGCTAACAGTGGAGCTCAAACAGATTTTTATAGAGTAAAAAAAAAAAAAATTGAGACACTTAACGCTCCTGTAGTGTTCTTGCTTTTAGATCCCCAGGATGATTCCGAATGGCTCAGGTGCAGGATAGGGCCCTCTTCGCACTGTCAAACCACCTCTCTGTGATGGGTGTTAAAGCACGTGAAGATTATCCAGAACAAAAGTGTATTTGGGTTTTTTTTCTCCTAGTTGGATGTGGCCTTAGTGTTTGAATTGATCTCTGCACAGATTCTTTTAGCAGTTTGTATAAATGTCTTTGAACACAGTTTAATACACAGTTGCTCTCATTTTTGCTAGAATCTGGTATTTCCCTGGAGTCTCTGTTTTGAGTGCTTCTTCCCTTATGTGTCCCTTTACTGATCAGGGCTTAATTACATTTTAAGTGCCTTCTGTGTTACTGTCTCCACCACCTCAATTAGTTCACCTCCAACTGTGTGAGTTTTTTAATAAAGAGGCACAGAAAAATTCCAGCACTAGAGAATGTGAGCTTTGCTTATCTGGCTGTGACAAGCTTTCCTTCAGGGTGCGGAAGAGTTCGTGGGGCCACTGTGGGCTAAGCTGTTAGTGCCCTTTTGGTTTGATCTATTTTCTTTGGGTTAGAGTACTGAGCTGCAGTGGAGGCTCATCACTTCGACTCTTCCAAAGCATCATTGATCGAGCAGCTTTGCAGAACCAAGGATTATGGTGAGCTGACAGGCTTTGAATACAAGGTATGTTAGCTCTGAAGAAGGCTACCGGTATGCACCTTCTCTTCCACAAATAAAATGTCTCAAAGGCAGATGCTGGAAAACTTTAGAAGCAGTTTTTGTGGAGAATGCTAATACTGTGGCCAGTTCCTCTTGTGTTTTTCATTCTGTTAAGATCCAAAAAATTATTTCACTTTCTAATTTCCTTTTTAGGATTTGTTTGTCAATGTTGTTAACACCTTCTTGCAATCTGATGTTAGGTATTCAGCCTCCCAACCGTCCTGATGCACACTGCCAATATAAATATATCCATTTATTTGATGGTGATGAGAGATTGATTTTAGTTGTGGATAGTTGACATTACCTGTGATTTGCATTAGAGCAGGTGCCTGCCAGGTGATTTTCAAAGGCGAGCAATCACATTTTAATGCTTACCAGTCAGTGACTTGTTTTTTTCTGGGTAACAATTACATGGCTGTTTCTGTGTGAAAGAGAAAAATGCCTTGTGGTTAAATGACAGGCTGGAGTTTTCAAAGTCAGTGACTAGAATACCTGTTAAAATGATTATTGTATACCTAAATAAGCCTCTTGGTATTTTAAAATAAATTAGAACTCATCTTAAGAAAGGGCAAGGAAATCAAAGGGGACTAGAGCTAAAAAAAAAAAAAAAAAAAAAGAGCCAAGTGCTCCTACCTGCATGAAAATACTGGAGTTATTTCGTTATGTAGTGGCTATGTTCCCAAAGTTTGGGTAAATTTTGATGACAAATCATGGGGACTCAGGACTCATCTAAACTTAATGTAAATGTACAGAGGTCTTTTGATTTGATGTGCTTTGGAATTCTTCTCATACTTAGTTCCCTTTGGTGCAGCACAGGAACGATGCTGGTGCTTCCTTCTTTTAAAGCTCTACATCAATTCTTGAGCTGGAAAATTTTGTAGATACTATGTTATATACTTAGGAATTTTATTATGCAGACTCAAATGTCTCAGATTTTCATCGTTCCTTGGTAACCATGATGCGCCTTTTAGGGTAAAATATGTTTTAAGCACTGTTTATTTAACTTAAATGATAATGATCCTGTGGGATGTTGACGTAATTTTGCCACAGTGTCTTTTTTGGGAATGCACACCTGGAATGGCTTCACTGCTTTCAGCTGAGTTACTTTGCTACATCCTGATGATATAAAACTGGAAATGACCCCATTTTATAGCTGCTGAAACAGAATGTAATGGTCTTCATAATTTATGTAAGAGTTTATAGAAATACAGTGTAGAAGAAATAATATCTGGAAATATTAAAATAAAGATCTTGGAAGGAAATTAGTTAAACACTTACATACAATCACAGGAACTAGTTTTCATCAACAATAAGATCTGCAAACCCAATTATTTCTGTTAAATTGTTTTAGTATTACTTAAACTGCCATAGAGCTGACCTTTAAGTTTGAACTGCTGTTCTTGAAATCACTTTTGTAAACTGAACACTTGAAGAAAGAAGGGAGCACAAGTGGTCAGAATTTTTTGAGGGCAATTTAATCTCTCATTTCTTGATTAGATAGAATGTTTGATGACAAACTCCTCGAGTTTTTTTGGGGGAAGAGGGGTTATTTGACTGACAAGCTGTATCCCCTGTTGGTTAATCAAATGCAGCCGATGTGCCAAGTTGTCTTTTATGTGTTCTCATTGATGATGGATTGGCACCTGGGTGTACTTGGATGTGAGTGGAAGTACAGGAGAGGGTTGTGCACATGCGCACGCTTTCTGTCTTCCAGGATTCATCTGAAGGGTATATTTGTTGGTCTAAATGTTACTCAGCAGTTCAATCTAGGTTAAAGAATATGCTGGTTCCACGGTAGAAGTTGATTTATTAAGATCATGTGAGATCATGTCCACCACATGTAAAGTTTTGAAATATCTGGAAAAAAAAAAAGAAAAAAAAAGTGCAAATACTGCCTCTACTCTCCTAATCTGGAATGAGGCAGAGTCAAGCTGTTCAGCGAACCTAAGCTCTAATAGGGGTATCTTGCAGTACAAGTTGATTTGCTTATGCACTAAAATGAAGTTAGTGAATTTATGAGGAAAAGTGAGTATTTTAACAGTGAAAAATCAGTTTGTGGGTTGGATTTTCAAAGTCATGGAAATAAAGTTGTGTTTTCACTTTTGTTGTTGTGGTATAACCAGATGTCTCTTGAAAAGCTCACCTAAGAGATGGTTTTTAAATGCTTCATAGCATTCATGTCATGTTCCACGATAGTGGTCTTGCCAGCAGTCTGGGCAACCTGGCCCCTCTTTGACCAGGAGCATGTGCTATTGATTGCCAGGACTCCTTCCAACTTCAGGTATTTTAAGATTCTACAGATTCTATATTTATATTCTTCTGTATCTGTGTTTACTTTTATCTAGTATTTCCTTCATAGACACATGTATATATATATAGAATCATAGAATGTTAGGGGTTGGAAGGGACCTCTAGAGATCATCTAGTCCAACCCCCCTGCCAGAGCAGGATCACCCAGGGCAGGCCACGCAGGAACGCATCCAGGTGGGTTTTGAAAGTCTCTAGAGAAGGAGACTCCGCAACCTCTGTGAGCAGCCTGGTCCAGGCTCCGTCACCCTCACAGTAAAGAAGTTTCTCCTCATGTTGAGGTGAAACTTCCTGTGTCCTAACTTAAGCCCATTTTTTCTTGTTCTATTGCTGGGCACCACTGAAAAGAGATTGTCCCCTTCCTCTTGACACCCACCCCTCAGATATTTATAGACATTAATAAGATCCCCTCTCAGCCATCTCCTTTCAAGGCTAAACAGCCCCAGTTCACTCAGTCTTTCTTAATAGGAGAGATGTTCTAGTCCCTTAATCATCCCTGTAGCTCTCCGTTGAACTCTCTCCAGTAGATTCCTGTCTCTCTTGAATTGGGAAGCGCAAAGCTGGGTACAGTGTTCCAGGTGGGGTCTCACCGGGGCAGAGTAGAGGGGGTAGAGAACTTCCCTAGACCTGCTGGACACACTTTTCTTACTGCACCCCAGGATCCCATTGGCCCTCTTGGCCACAAGGGCACATTGCTGTCCCATGGACAACTTACTGTCCACTAGGACTCCAAGGTCTTTCTCCATGGGGCTGCTTTCCAACAGGATGTCCCCTAATGAACATAAGCAAGGGAAAGAAGTATAAGATTAGATATTGTGTTAGGCAGATGTTAGACATCCCACCAGGAAAGTAATAGATGAAAATTTCCAATGTTGGCTCCTCTAACTAATTTAAAATTTAACTAATTTTAGCTGTGGGTGCTTGGGAGAGGTATCTGATGTTCTATCAGGATTGACAGCATTTGTGGTGTTGATTCCCAAGATCCGAAGAGTGTGGCTGGCAGTGACCAGCAAACTTGGTGATTCTGGAAGCTTACAGACTAGGATTTGTCTAGCTTTTATCTCAGCAACCAGAA
The DNA here is from genome assembly GCA_013396935.1 of Baryphthengus martii. Taxonomy (NCBI): domain Eukaryota; kingdom Metazoa; phylum Chordata; class Aves; order Coraciiformes; family Momotidae; genus Baryphthengus; species Baryphthengus martii. The sequence goes on along the minus strand of VWZK01003937.1, from coordinate 367,687 downwards.
AGAGTCAAGTGTTTATGTTTCCAAATGAATATGTAATGCTTGTTCTGGTTCATTATACTGCTTGTCAAAAATTACAGCAAATAGTTCACCCTTTAAAGCCAGGAGTGTCTGTCAAGATGGACTCGCTCTTGCTGCTGCTGTCTTTTGTCTCGTACTAGCACCTCGCTCTCTTTTGATTTCTCTTGGCCATTTTCTGCTCTGGATTTCTAGCAGATTCACAACAAAAAGGAAAAAAAATGCGTACGCTGATCCTGCCAGAGGTTTGCTGGTTTGGAGGAGTGATTTCTTGCATTAAATCTCTTTATCCTGCTTCATCTTTTCCCATCTAGACTCAGCTATGTGCTTGGGGATGGCAGAACATGAAACAAGCAGCACCCTGCTCCTCTATGTATGTTCTAGTTGCTTTTTAGTTTTCCTACCCCTTCTGCTTGCAGAGGTGTGAGACGACACTAAAGCCTTACTTATTCAATTCTACAACTTACTACTATGACAGAATAATTGCAAAAAATGAAAATACAACATAGATCTGCCATTGACACACCACCTTCTTACAAAGTTCCTGACATCAAAAGAAAACGGGTCAAACAGAATGTCTCCTGCTCTTCCTTGAAGGTGACTATAATCCCCTGGCTCTGCTGGGCTGCCGAGGGGGAGTTGCAGCTGTAGGACCCTGTTGCTGTGCTCCTGAGCTTCCCAACAAGGGCTCACAGCAGCTTGTGGGACCTTGTACCCCAGCAGAGGCTGTTGCTTCATTTTCATTGCTTCTGTGATGGCAGCAGTGACAACAGCGACTGGTCTGCGCTCCCTTGTGCACAAGGCACCGTTCTGTGCGCTCTGTAAGCCGGTGACAACCTTATACCTCACTCCTTCCTTGTAGGGGAGTTTGCCTCCTAGGTGCTTAGTAATACCTGCTCCATTGCAAATATCTTTTTCCTAAATGTCTGTGTTTTTAACAGTTTATCAGCTGGTATGTGAACAAGCGCCACTTCAAAAGTGCGGTCTCACAGAAGCCTTCCTCTCACATGTGCTGTTTTATAGATGTCGCACTTTGGAACATGGTTTAGTGGTCATAATAATGTTGGGTTGATGGTTACACTTGATGATCTTAGAAGTCTTTTCTAACCTTTGTGATTCTATGAAATCTGAAATAACTCATTCACTGACACTGGCACAGGGTGATACAAACTACCTTCCGCCGCTCCAACCTTCCTCCATTTGCTGTCTGCCCTCCATTCACTTTGTTTCAGAGGAAAAAAAGCCGTGATCCTCATGTATCTTAAGGAACAGTTCACCTAGAATTTTGAAAGAGCAGCAATTTCAATATTTTTAGAAACAAAAGGTATCTTTAAAAAATATTTTATAAGCCAGAACCAAAACTGTTGATAGAAATTAATTTCATTTTTCCATCTTAAGTTCTATTAGAAAGTGATACCTGTCATGAAACCTCCAGGATTGATGTTTGAATGAAAGTGATTCTGCTTTAAGTGTAACTACATTAAGAAATTACTACCAGAAAAGCATCTCCAAGTAGGGATATGGCACCAGCCTGAGGGTAAATTCACTTTGAAGAATGTTAGTATACAGATTGCACTCTGCTTAATAATTATGTCAATCTTTCTTCTCTTCAGTGCCATACAGACTTTGAAACATGTTAGAACCACAACCTGAACTTTGTCTGTTAAGAATTGTAAAGGTACTGGACTTAAGCTGGTGGTACTCCACTGTCTCACACTCTGGGGTGAATCTGGAGGAAAAATACCTGTTCATATGAAACTTTTGCAAAGAGGAAAATGTATTTAATCTGCCCTAGATGATTTGATTCATAGTTCTACTGTCTTTCATGAAAGTCTTATCGTGCCTTTTTTTTTTCTTCTCTTTTTGTTAAATAAAAAACTTAAGAAACTCCACAGGCTAATGCTGTGGCTAGCTTTAATTTGAATGCCAAGAATTATCTATTCCTTCCCTGAAACAGATACACAAATACCAAAGCCTGTAACTGAAAAATTATTTCAGAGCCATGAACCCTTTAAAATCATTGTAAGAAAGTTGTAATGCTTTTGTCTTAGAGTTCTTGGAAACAGAAAGTCTTTTTTTTTTCTTGAAAATTCTTGATTTCCTAATAGATTTTTGCATATAGAGAATGAAATTTTAATTGAATATATTGTAAGACAAGCTTTTCCAAACTGTATTTCAACTGTAGCGTTAGAAGAACTTCATTTATCCTCACAAATGATATTGAGGTTCTTTCTGATCTGTGATAATTAGATTTTTTTTTTTTCCCTCTTGTCTTTAATAAGGTAAAGTTAGTGTGGTCATTATTTGAGATTAAGCAGGTTTCCTTTGTCAGAAAAAGTAGGTTAAATGCTAACTCTTGGCATTTGCTATGGTTTTATAACTCTAAAATTCATTAAAGGAGAGATATTTATGAGTACCTGCAATAGAAATTTCTCTTTAACAGAATCTTGTGAATAGAGAAGTACTCTACCCTGATAAAGCCACACTTTAGGAATTGAAAAGGCTTTAGCCGACAGTTCTTAAGGTGTATTAAATTCCTAGTCAATCAGATAATGACAATGTTTCTTTCTAAATGAAACGGAGACCCACTGCATCCACATTGTAGCTCCAAATGCCTTCTCTCTGGCATCTTGCTAGTTACCCGTGAAAAATGAAATCTCTAACATAAAACATTTCCAGTGATCTACAAAAAGAATATTCCATTTCTGGGGAGAGAGAAAGTTTGTCTATGTCCTCATAGGATCAGGATGATTCCCGTCCAGATTTGAGAAGTACGTTTCCTTATTCATGTTGATTTTAATAGTAATAAAAATTAATCTCAGAAAAATCCAGAAGCATTTTAAAAATAGATTGTCTGCTTCTCCCCTCTTCCTTTAAGTCCGAAGAATTAGTCTAAAGATTACACTGGAAAGATACTTGCCATGAAGCACGGGTTGGAACCTCATCCTCTGCTTCCTCTAGGGAATGACCTGAGGAATAAAGAGTTTCTTTCTCATAAATTTCACAAGCCAGAGTTTCCTGAAAGCACAGCGTCCTTACCTAATCCCTTAGCTGCCTAATCTGCAAATTTCATGAAACTCCTTAATGTTATAGCAGGCTCTGATTCCTCTTTTATTCCTACTTTATTTGTTATTCCTGTTATTTTTAACTTCTGGCATCTCTGGTGGTAACTGGAGATTACTGTAAGAAAATAAGCTACACAGATAATAGAATGCAAGAAAGAGCTGAAATACAGTAAAAGAAAGCGTTCAATGCAATGCAGTTGATATACAAGTATAAAAACTCAAATGCTATCTTTTTTTTGCTGTATAGGTATATCACATTTTATTTAGTTAAAATAAATACAATTGAGAATCTGTTTTGGACTGTGGTAATAGTGTAGTTGGTGATAAACATGAGATTCCTCAGGCAAATTAGTAGTCAGTGTAATTTGCAAATGAAGTGATTTTTGGCCTTTTCCTCAATGATTTTCTTATGAGTGGTTACTGAAGCTTAATTTCTTTGAATTATAGTCCTAGGAAAGATCTGACATGTTCTCAACATGGAAACAAGTGAGATCTTTGACTATATGAAATGTGAACACACAAAGACATTCACTGAGTTATTTAGCAGATTGTGTTACACAAACGACTTTATGAAATAGCTTAAGATCTCTGCCCATTTAATTCTCAAATCCAGTGTACAGCCAGTAAACCGTGGTCCTCAGGTGAGAAATGAGAAATTTTGAGGGCCATTGAACACGCTGAATTTAGGAAAGTGCTCAGCAGCCCTCAAAATTTCTCATTTAGGAAGGAGTGTGTGTGTGTGTTACTTCTAAAAATGCCTATGAACTTCTCTTTCCCTGTTTGGTTTACATTTCTTCCTCCCTTCTTCCTTCCTCCCTCCCTCTCCGAATCTCTTATACCAGGAGTAGCTGCTCTGCCTTTCTTCTCATTTTCAAACACGTACAATACACTTGCTGATTAAACCCTTGGCCTAAGTTCAGCAGGTGAAACAACATAAACAGGTTCACAGGGTAACACTAGGAAATCTCAAACCCCACACCAGCCTCAAAACTCCACGTTTGGAGTGATTTTTCTCCTGCGTTCCCATTATCGCTCCTTCAGACACCAGCTTGGTAACAAATGTAAATGTGACACTCTTCAGGTTAATGTATGTTGTTTGCCTTTCTCTAATTCCTGCCACTATTATTCAGGATCTTTCCATCCCCAGACACTGATATTCCTGGTATTCTCAAATAACCTCCAGTGTGAAAGAAGGAAGAGACTGGCCCAAAATAAGTACCATGGATTTAAACTTCCAAGACATTGATATTTTCTCCTTACCTTTGAGCTGCTTGGAATCCTTCATAGTTTTACATCTGCAGTGGTAGAGCAGTTTCTACATTTTCATCCAGAGAATTGATTTTGTGTGTTTGAGTAGGAAGGATCCTGAGAGTAAGAACCACCTCATACCAAGAATCAAGGATAAAATATAGTTGTTAATCTATGATATTTAAAGAGACTTTGAAAATGTGCATATCAAAATTGCTTAGTTACATGATAGGGTTCCTAAAAGACATGTAATAGCAGCTTATGAAATTATTCCTGTTTATAAATAATCGACATTTTTCTAGAAGCTCTTTCTCTAGTTGAACAGTCAAGTAAGTAGTTTAAATAAGTATTTTTTATAATTCTGTTATTAATACAAGATAGCTTTTTTTCCAAAAGGGAATAGGAAAATTTGGGAGGAAGGCTCTTTATGCTCATCTCTATACACTGGTTTTGTGATTCTCTCTTAGCTACTTTGTTTGAACAGTCTTCTCTTTTTTAAATATTTATTTGTTGAAATCACTGTTTATTTAGTCTCCCAGTTGTTTGAAATGAGCAAAATTCTTAGCAAATGACAACAGTGTGGAAATTCCACAAGTCCTGTGAGTCCATGAAGCTTGCAAAAATACTGAGTTGAAGAGCAGGACTTCCATGGTCTTTTATTTGGGTAATTTTTTTTTTTATTTTTTTTTTTGCCTGTGCCAGAAAATATGAGAGAGTTCCAGAAGGAACTCAATTATTCCTGGCCATGGGAAGGACAGGGAAATAGTCCTGAACATGCCCTGAGCTAAATGCTTTATATACACATGGAAGTCCTAACTGTAAGTCGTTAGCTGGTGACTAAATTGATGCTGTAGTAAATAACTATTTGGAGAGTGTATCTAGAGTTTTCAGTAGCTGTCTGTCGGTGAAGAAAGTCAGAGCAGTGTTGGAGCTGTCTGCCTGCTGAGCTGCCTAATTCTTGTATCGACGTGGGCACCTTAAATAGCAAAGGCACCATTGGCCAGTGGGGTCAAACTTCAGAGATGAGCAGTTAAGAGAAGACTTTTTTTCAGGAAAATTAATTTGCTTGAAGATAAAAAGGAAGGGATCTGTTAATTGAAATGCTGATTTATTTTTATAAAACCAGACTCCTTTCCTTTCTTGATCATTAGAAATTTCACATTTCTCTATACATTGCATTTTGTAAAAAGAAATTAATATTAATGAGGGGTAGACTTCTTGTATTTTTAACAGTTGTGTTACAATAGGCTCCACAAGACTCCAGAGGTGACAATCCTGTCATCATCTTCTATATCCATTCATAACTGCAACCTTTTTTCTCTGTCCACAATTTGTGCAAAAACTTCATTTTCCTAGTAATATTTCCTCATTTCTCTTGTGACTGTGTCATTTTGGTAAGACGAAGTCTATCGTAAATGCACTTGAAGTTTATCTTCTCGTGGAAATATGTAGTCTTTTAGGTGACAAGGTTAGATACGCAGACTAAAAGTAGAGATTTTGGGCATTTTAAGTGCTTCTCAGAAAATGCATCCCATGGGAGTTAAAATATGGCAAAGGCTTGTATACTTAAGAAATAGATTGTTAAGGCAATATACTGTGTTAGACTTCAGTTGAATATGAGTTTCTGTATAAAAGTAACCTTTTTTTTTTTTTTTTTCTCCACCGAAAAGGTAGCTAAAATACTGAATGGTGTTAGCTGCTACATTTTGAATTGACATAGAGACTGAAGGGTAAGTTCTGTGCTACTTAGACATGTGGAATCTATTTAGCATTTTTGAGATTTACTGGGATGAATCTTCCCCTTGGCATATGCGATTGCTAACAGGGAGAACATGGGCTGCAGGTTGCTAGGGGCAGACATCTGCCTGGAGTGGACATTCGTGTGGAGAAGCGCCTCTGTCCTTTCTCCCTGAGGACCTGGCACCAGCTGACACGGTTCATGAAGTTAGGAAAATATTTGTAATTACAGGGAAGTTCCTCAGCTTGTGAAAATAAGTAGAAATCTGTTTTGAAGGGGAAGGAGGTTCAGAAGCTGCTTCTTAAGATCATAAAGTGTAATTCAGTTGATAGAGATACACTCCAAGAACCCTGTGTTGCTGTAGTACTTTACAGAAATCTAAGTTAAAAATGAGCAATAATAATGATTTTTGAGAGAATTTAAGAAGGAAAAAAGCCACAACAAAATAAAAGTTATGGGACAGTTCAATTGGAGGTCATTTCTGCAGTGTGGACCTCAGACAAAATGGAGACCAGTATTAAGGCTGGTTATTATTCCTGTTGGGCCTCTTATTTCATGAGGAAATAATTAAGTGTGTTTTTCAATATAAATTGTCCTTGATGCACATCAATAAACTATCCCCCTTTGGAAGTACCTGCTCCTTAGCGCTTATGAGCAGCACTAAAGACCTGCTAGTGTCTTTGAACACAACTGTCCAAATGTATGAGCCTAATTTACAGTCCTTGAATTTGAAATGGTTTTAGCAGCTAAACCTGAATTTTCTGTGATAATCTACTTCTTTAAATGGCAGTATACATTTATTCCTCTTTTTAATGTCATCTGCTAGAGTCTGTGTTAACCACCATAGATGTTTGATGGAGTGGGCAGTCTGGGCTGCACCCTGCATGTGACAGGTTAGCTCATTGCTAGTTCTGAGCTACTCGCCAGGAAGATTTGGCTTTCGCCTTTCCTTCAGAGCACAGGTACAGTACGCGTAGTGAACCTCTCATCACTTTTTTAGAGTAGCTCAGCTCTGTCAAGCAGAACTTTAAATCAGTTGTTTCACGAGAAAGCGTTGACTCACCTCTTTGTTATTGAAAAAATGTTTGGTGAAAGAGTGGCATCCACAGCCCCAGCCTAAATGAACAGTGTAGTCCTTTCGCGGGGCACTAGAATCAGCCTGCTTATAGGATTCAGTCTGCATTTCTTCAGTATTAGACTCTCGGTTAGTAATTTGGGACTGTTGCTGGTTTGTTATTTCTTGATTTATGTACGAGTCGTTTTGGAATTTGGTAAAGAAGAGATAAGAACTCTCATGCAACCATTTGGAACCCTCTTGTATAATGATGATTTTATTCATTTTGTGCTGTCAAAAAGAAAGTAAAAGTTAGGAATGTGATGCAGCTGTGATGGTTCAGTGTCCAGCATCAATATCTGCACTATTTGTGTCATACAGTGGTCCAAGCAAGTGGAGCTTGTTTGTTTTCTGCGTAATATATAATTAAAATGATACTTTAAAATAGGGCATGATATGAGCAGCTCTGTATTTAGTTATATCCAGTAACTTTCTGTGAGATTGCCTCTTTGTTTCTCATCCCCCCGTGAGCTTTGGAAATCTCAGAAAAACAAGACTTCTCTGAATATTGCGTGTTTTGTATTTAACATCTTAGCCATAGGGGAGGAAGAAGTTTTTTTCCAGTGGCTCTTGCAGGTTTCAAAATCTTTCCTGCAATCATCTGTGAAGGATTGAGAACCAGTAGCATCCAGTCTGCCTTGAAATGCTTTTCCTCCTTCCTTCTACCAGTCATCCAAGTGCCAGTTTTAAACAGGTCCTAGAGAGCATGAAGAACACTACATTGTATTGATACATGGAGTTCAAATGCCAAATATCATCTCTACTGCAAAAGCCATGCAGCTGCTTCCCAACATCTTGACTGTTTTCTCCAGCCATTCTGTCAAGTCTGATAGTCAACCTCAAGGCGTTTAAGAGTCTTGGAAAAGAGCCCTAGTGAAGGTCGCCTATGTTAACAAGTGTAGGAAAGAGTTCAGGAACTCTTGTGAAGAGGAAGAGCTCAGAGTGGCGATGGAGCTCTCTGGAGAGCCCCCACCTCTGTCTTCTTGCTCTGGAAGGAACAGAGGCAGTGATGGCCAGTGCTGCTGGGATGGGCAGTGACAACACCAGGGAGACAGGGTGACCTTCCAGGACTCTTGCACACAAAAGTGAGGCTGTGGCCACTTCTTTCTGTTTGCTGCCCAGCTTTGTCCCCTGCCCTCTGAAAAAAAGGTTGCCGTTCCCTGAGCTGAAGGCTCATGAGACCTTCAGGAGTGTTTTGATGACAAAGGAAAGCTATGCAAAGGTAGATGACTTCAACATTGAGCCACCTCAGCATATTCTAACTTAGCATTTCGTTTGGAGATTTTGGTTGAAACGATAAAGAAAACACCAGGGTTTTTTATTATTTCAGAGAGTGTGCTTAAAGTAAGAACGATTCCTCTCACTGGCTGGTAAGTGGATTAGTTTGGCAAATTAAAGCTTTAGTTAGGATGACAGTAGAAGAGTGTATTTGTCCTCAGTCTCTATCAATGACTCTTGTCTCTAATTTTCGTTTCTAGAAATTGAAAGAATACCTTATGCATGTTTGAGATTCTATTTAGTCTCTCAACATGGCATCCCAGGTCCAATGTTCAATTAGGGAGTGCAGTTCTGTAATCCTTATTTAATTAGAACTCCTTGTCTTACTCCCTGGGAGTTGCATTTGAAATTGGCTTCTCACAAGTGAGAATATGCAGAGGGAAGTTGAACTTCAAAGGGAAGTTGTGATTTGCTGCTGTGTGGTACTTAGCTGTGGTTCTTCGAGACTGTTTCCTCTGCATATTCACATTATGGGTCCTGTCCACCTTTGGTTTGCCCTCAGATTTCTCCTGCCCTACAGTTGCGATGTTTAGTAACCAACAGCTGAAGTATTGAGCACTGTACAACTCTTTAAAATCTCTGATCGCTTAGTGTCACGAGATGATACTTGTACAGTTCTAGTAGTCGCTGTTCTTCTGGGAAGTTCCTGTAGTTCACCAGCACTGGAGAACCAAAACCCCACTGGTGTGAATATGCAAGGACAGCACTCTCAAAGAGCAAGCTGATGGTAGGTACCCTTTATTTTCTGTGATTAACCAAATATTTCAAATGTTATTTTGTAAATTCCCTTTTTGCAAGTTTGCTGCGCTTTACCGGACAAAAACATAGAGATTAATTTTAGAGCTGTTGCCTTTCTGTTGAAAACTAAGAAAGTATCTGGGTTTGTAAGCGCTCATTTGAATTGTAAATTGATTTACTACTGTCAGTGTGCGGGTGTGTACATATATTTGAGCTATAATATGTATTTCTATCAGATATGAAGGCACAATTATAGTGCAGTATGATATATTTCACAGAATTGCGCTCTTTTAGTTGTATTATAGTTGGAGTAGATTAGATAGGAGAGTGATTCCCTGATCAAAAAGACGTCTGCTAATAGTACCAACAATGTTAATCCTCAAAACAGATTCTCCAAAAGAAAATCAAAGGTATATTACTTTTCGCTTCTAAATTTTTTTCTGAACTTTTGTTTTTTGCAGACATGGAATTCTGTGAGACTCCCCATATTCTGTGCTCTGGCTATCAAACAGATTTACACGGTGTAGCTGAGCACAGTTACCCACTGGAGGTGGCCTCAGACGTGGATACTGAAACAGAAGGTGGTGCATCCCCGGATCATGCCCTGAGGATGTGGATGAGAGGGATGAAATCTGAACACAGCTCCTGTTTGTCAAGCCGGGCAAACTCAGCCTTGTCCCTCACTGACACTGACCATGAAAGGAAGTCTGATGGGGAAAATGGTAATAAAGAAATGCATCTAATGTACTGAATAGCAGTAATTTATTTGAAACTTTCTTCCTCTACTTCTATTTTCCTTTTTGGTTTTTTTTTTCTTTCTTTTCCTCCCTTCCTCCTTTGGTTTCTGTATTATAGGAAAGGTGGAAGAGTTGTTTGGTATGAAGCAGTGTTTTTGTTAAAACATCATTCTTCTAGAGCCCGGTTACTTTCCCGCAGTCTCCACTTTTATGCCATAGGACATTTATCATTTAAGTCACCTGTGAATTAGGCTCTAAAATAAATCTATGTATAGAATCATAGAAAAAAATCATAGAACATGTACATTTATATCACATTTTGTGTAGAATTGATGCTGCACATGCTGGCTTCTGGGTTTAGATTTAGGATTCAACAGCCAGGTGACATCAAAAAGACAACCTGGAATCCCAAATGCTCAATTTATCTGTAATTTCAGGCTCTATCTGAAGACATATTTTTATCAGTAGGACAGTTTGAATAGGACTTAGTCATATCTCAGTTGTATTTCTCTGCATATGGAGGCTGGGTTTCTGAGTTAGGTTAGGGGATTGGTTTGGGGGGTTGTTTGTTTTGTTTAAATATTAAGTTTTCTGTTTTCTTTGTACTTGTTTTCATATGGTTTAGTGTGTCTCAGAAGGGGAAAATGTATTTAATAAAGTAACACAGAGGGAATTAATATGTTTTTGTATCTCAGCATCAAAACTGATGAAAATCTGCTCTAAATGTTTCCTTAAAGAATATAGTAAGTATATATCATTTATCATACTAAAGATCAACAAACTTAGCTCATATTGTAATTTCTGTGTTTAATGTGTACATGTTACAGCAGATCTAAATGTAGTTAAATATGTATTTTTAACTGGATGAGAGAGAGGGAGACCAGTGAAAGTGGCAGACTGACGCTTCAGTGTTGACAGTGATGCCTTTTAGTAGATGTATAGTCATAAGATGAAAGAGAGTTCAGTTGTGAATGTCATTTCTATAGTTACGTGTTTTGAATTTGTCAAATAGAAAGCCAGTAATTTAATTATAATTTCATCTGCGTGTTTGTCAATACCAATGGTAACATCCAGTGTAGGTTCAAAGACACTAGATTATCTGCGTGAGTTTAAAAAAAAATAATTGTTTTAGTGCACAGCTCATTTTTAATTAAATACTCCCGTGAGGATGAAGCGTTTGGCGTAGTCGTATTGTGTTGCTCGAATCAGTTACTTTTCAGCTGCCACCCCATTTGCATGACGATCAACAGATGCCTGACATCGAGCTTCCTGCTTCCACCACATATTGTGTGGGATCCAACCTCTGTAAAATGTTGTTGCATAGGAATCTTTTTGCTTGGAGTTGAGATTTTTATTTATGTGTATTTTCCTAAGAGATTTGGTTTTAGATAGTGGCTGAAGCAATTGAATCTGGTCTGCCTGGAGTTGGTTGGCCCTTAAGTATGAAAATGATTCAAAGGGACTGCTACCCAAGACAGGACTGTGCATACTTGCACCATTCAGACTGAAAAATACACATGGTTGTTGATATTTTAAGATGCTGGGAAGGCAGCGTATTGAAGGCAGATTAAGCATATAACCAAGTTATATATTTCAGTACGGAGGATGGTGGTGCAGTTGAGTATTCATGATGTTTTGCTAGCTGTAAAAGTTGCACTAAGTAAGTCATCTTGCTATAGATGAAAATTATTGTAGATAGTAAAGGGAATGCTTTTGTGACCTTGTTCATTGCAGGAATCACGGACTGGGTGGTGGTAAGATAGGGACATGTAATGATGGTACTTCACCAACAAAGAATGGAGTTGTTTCTTCTAAATATTTGTCTCAGAAAATGATTATAACGAGTTTAAACTAATTTCCTCCATGGTCTAGAAGAACAGAGTAGTCCTTTTTGCATGTAGCTTTAGTATTTGTTTGTTTGTAAGCTTTATGACAGAGATTCGTGTTTTGGGTACTTGAATACAAATTTTACCTGAATAGCTGGGAAAGAAAAGGGCATGAGTAAGTTCGAAAAGAGAGAAACTGAGAGCATAAGCTCTTTGGAACTCTTTAGTAGTCACCAGGCAGGATCGACAGACGAGGTATCAGTGCTTCCTGTGGTGTTGAGTCATTATAATATTTAAAATCTTGAAAGTTAATGTGGATAATTTTGAAGACAATGCTGGTTCAAGTTATAAGCATTTATATTATCTTGGATAATATGTTATCTTTGGATACAGCATTTTATAAATCTCTCCTTAAATGAAGTAATAGGTGGCACATCTTTCTGTTTCCATGCAATTGTTTGTGCCAGGTGCTGTATCAGAGCACCACAAGTGTTGCATTTGTCCTTGTCAGTTCCTGCCATGGAAGTAGACTCCCTTTGTGCCAGCCAGTAACTTCTGTGATGTGAAAATGGGGTAAATGCTTAAGATCAGTTGCTGGAAGTTCGTGAAATGATAGTTCCCATGATACTGTCTGATTGCTGTAAAACTAGATCGTTAGAAATTCGGTCTTTCAAAGGGTTGACCGAATGGCGTGTAAACACAGCTATTTGTAGCTGCAGTAAAATTAATGAGGAAGATACCCTTCTTGCATTATTTGAGAAAACTAATCGCTACTATTGTCTGTATTTTGAAAAGGTTAGCTGTATTTCATTGATTTTTTTGATTTTTTTTTTTTTTATTTTTTTTTTTTTCCTCTCTATGAGCACAATTCTGCTACAAATGCTTTTTATGGTGACATTAGGACAGCTAAGTGTGTGGACTCTGGCAGACCTGCTTTCAGGGCTTTTTTTTTTTTTGCTTTCTGTTGGTCTGAAGTGAATATATTTTGCACATTTTTTTTTTCCTCGAATTCCTCATATTCATACAAAGCTCTAGCAGGAGGTTCCCTGACACAGGTTATATTCTTCATTATGTATTCCAGGTACCCCAATTCGAGAATTTATTTGAGGATTATTTTCCTTCATAGATGTACCAACTCTGTCATAATCACTATTTAAACATACTTTGGTTGTTTTGGCAGCATTGAACAGATTGTGTGAAACACCACCGTTCCTGTTAAAATCAGCGTTGTCGACGTTAATGGCATCTAATAATAGTCTATTAGTGCACAAACTGCCTTCAGCTTTGCCTGAGGCCAAGCAAAATATATATTAACTGCAAGTAATGAATGACCAATTTCTTGGGGATCATTGCTTATCTCCGGTGTAGTATAAATAGCTCTATTTAAACATGAACAGTATTTACAATTTGTGAATGTAAAATTTCAGACAGAAACACTGAAGAATAACAGTATCAAAAATAGTGACTTTATTCCATTGGAAAAGACTGCATTTACCCTCAGTTCCCTAAAACAAGAGTATCTGTCACTGCAGCGTAGCAGGACTGAGTTGGATGGTTTAGTCTGCCAGATTACTGAGCTGGCAAATGGAGTTATTCCTGTATTTTTCTGGAGTGAAGCTATGGGCCAGAATCTAACCCTGATCTACAAACCTATACATCAGGTGACATGGTTCTGCATCCTACAGTAGCTAGGGCACTGAAATGGAGGCCACGGTCCGGTTTGTATCCACATACGGTTCCCCATGGAACTGTTTGTGCAGTTCTTCTGTTTTGTTTAGAGGATGTCTGTGCGGCTGTGAAGTGGTGGAGTTTACCTCAGGTGCGTTTGTGCCATGCCATAACCCCTTTCTGAGCCACGTTTGACTTCTTTGCATGATCATCACCTTTTACCTTTTACTTTTAGCTACTTCATCACCTTGCACCTTTTACTTTTAGCTACTCCATCCCAGCTGAGAGCTGGTATGGAACTTGAGCCGTATCTACAATAACACAATTTTTAACCTATTTTAGGTTGTCATATTGTTTTGAAGTACTTTCAAAGCTGACTTGTTCGACTTAATCCTGACACGTACTTTGATGTTTTTATGCAGTTACTTACTCTTTCTCTACTAAGGAGTGAGACCCTTCAGCAGAGTACTGGATTCGCAGTACTGGGTGAACGTACGGTGAAATGCACGCTCGGTCTTGGAGCCAGATTCATGTTCAGTTCCTTTGGCTGCATTATTTTATCACAACTATGCATTGGCTATAGTTCACAACAGCTTCTTTGGAATTTGTAGGCAAGAAATTAGGGCGTTAGCACAGGCTGAAATACCACTAGACTGGTCATGGAGTATACGTTTAGAGTGCTTGAGATCTGGCCAGGGTTGGGTTTTTTTTTTATAACATATTTGTCTTTTTAAAAACAAACAAGAGGGGAAAAAAACCCAAACCTAGCTACGAAAAAATGTAGTTATATTTTTTCCCCACAGAAAATATTGGGAAGCTTCTTTCTTAACATTAGTGTGCAAAATCAGATTCTATTTGGAACAATAATTTTAATGTAAATAATTTTAAGCAGCAGACTGCAGAGGTAAAAAAAAAATACTACTAGCCATATCTTAATAAGCAGATGTAGAGAAATTAGGAGCTTGGAGATCAAAGCTGAGGTTTGTGACATAGAAACATGTAAGATTAATCTTGCGTGATTCACCCAAGTATTTGTTTCATACCCTGGGAGCTGCGGTCCATTTAACAGAGCTTTTGACTCTCTCTCAATCTCTGGGGTTTTTTCGACTTTAAGTGCTGAGCAGATGGGTGACTTTGGGGCCAGTCACTGCAGCTCTTTGTACTTTGCGTTCAGCATCCTAACAGTTTCTGTTAAAGTGATAAAGATGTTTAATTACTAAAAGAAATACTGGAAATGCTAAGACTGTATGACAAACACAGCTTTGTGAACGGTGCAGTCACTCAGATGTGGGGAGGATTTAGCTAAGGACAAGGTTCTGGTTTAATTTATGGTGTGTGTCGATAGACCTACTGTGAATTCACACCTGTTTAAATTAAACTTGAATTTGGCTCTTAGAAAACTCGTGTTTAATGCAAGAAAGTGAGAGCATTGGGATTAATGTTGCCGTTATTTACTGTTATTTTGTAAACAAGCCAGGCATTAAGCTGATCTCTGGCTTTCTCCTTTCTCCAAGAAATTATTACCAACAGCTACATTATAATAACAATACACGTTCTGAGAAGAAGTAGGCATGTGACTGCATTTGATTCTGTTTGTTATAAAGATGGCTGTATCTGAAGTATTTCCATGAGCTCCTATCCTGTCTCTCTCTATTTATGGTGACACAGTTAAGAAACTGAGTTACCGATTTGCAAGTAGAGCAATTAAGTCAAATATGTGTAAGTAGCCTTGGAAATATAAAGCTAAACATCAATCTTAATCCCATCCCACCTGTGTCATGTACTATTTTTCTCTGCCTTGCTAGCGTGCTTTACTTCGCCTTTTTATTGCAACAGGGATTATATTCATGTTTGTACGCTGCTGTCTGTCGGGTGGTTTTAGTCACCTAATAGATGAAGGCAGCCTCATCACTTAAACACAACACCAAGCCCTCATGGTGAAATTCCTTCAACTTCGGGAGTTTATTATAGCTTGTCAGGTATTTGATATATGATACTCTCAGATACGTGACAGAAAAGGGCCACTAATCTTCCCTTAATAAAAGACTTCTTTTGCTTCTCTGGTGTTTTTTTTCTCTCTTAGTGTTTAGATGATGTTTATGTTGGTTGCTTCTGCTATTGTTTCAGAGAAGCCTCAGTGTCAAAGAAAGCTCATGAATCTCTGCAGTCGGATAGCAGTGCCTGTTGGGGAGCACTGGGCTGTACATTGACACTGTAACTGCTCTGCTGCAGTTGTTAGGAGTGTAAGGTGCTTTTGTTTCCCCCCGAGCGGTTCCTTTGGGCATGTTACTGTCTCAAAGGAAGCATGGAAGTCATCTGAATTGTTTGGATAAGTGTGAGAAGCTTCTGTGAGCCCTGTAACATCACCTCAGTTGTAAAACCGTGGATGTCTTGTGTTCGTACCCCTAGTCTTTAAGCCATTTACGAAATTGCTCACATATAGAAGTTCAGCTTATGCTGAGTTGTTGTTTGTCAGTATTGTAGGGAAAATTTTGCCTTTTAAAGTTACAGGGGCATTTCATCTGCATATCTGCTATTTTAATCTTTGCAGTTTTCATATGGCATATTAAAATCGGTGCCATGTTAAAACATTCCCTTTTACGTGTTTCTCTTAAGCACAATGAGCACTAATTTAAAGACAAAGACAGTATTTAATATTTTACATTAAAGATACTGCAACTGTATTTGGAACATAGAAGAAATATTCTTTTTTTATATTCAATCATCAAAATGACCTTTTTCCATTGCATAGTAAAAGGTAACTGTGCATTTTCACAAGGTTATGTGATATTTCTAACCCTGTAATTTTGTTTTGTTTCATGAGTAGCTAAAAGAGGGGAAAGAAGGAAGCTTGAGGAGAAAAGTCTGGTCTAATTTTTATCCCAGAAATGAGTAACTTGGCATTAGAGCTCAAAAAAAAACAACACTTGACTTCCCTCCCCTGTGTCATGCAGAAAGGAGAGTGGATGCAGCTTGAGGAGCCTGTGGCAATATGAATTATTACTCCTTCTTTCTTCTAAATCCTTTTGAGTTTCTCAGGTGGAAACGAGCATGCAGGAAAAGTATTTCCACAAATATTTTACCGGTGCTGAAGGATGTTGCAGTGCTGCTGCAGTTCTTGGGCTGGCACAGACGGGAAAGGTGAGATGGGATAGGCAGTAAAGCTCCTGATTTTGTCAGAGCGCTGCAGGGCCTAAATATGGGTATTGTCTGGCTCTTCCTTTCATCGATCTTTGTGAGACCCGGGGGACCCGAAAAAAACATTTTTCCTGTTTATAAACATTTGCCATGAATTCTAAATGAGGACATCTCTGGACTAGTGTATTGCTGGGAACAGTTCCATTCTAAACAGTCAACATGTCTATCCTGGTGGTTTTTTTATTTATGTTGTTTTATTATTAAGTTTATAATATGTTTTATTTCTCATCCCTTTTGGTTAGAATTTAAAATGTATTAGAAGATCAGAAATCAGAAACAACCTACAGTCATAATTCATATGTATATCCTTTGGAATAAATTATTTCTTTTAGTTTAATACTGATTTCGTTTAATACTTATTATGAAATATAAGCAAGTCTCACTTATGTCTTAAAATGTAAGTGTTCCTGACAGTTGGAACCTGTTTTTCATCCAAGTTTGGGAAGTTGTGCTGAAAGCTGCCAGTGGAGCATCATTAGTACAAAATGAGGCTAACAGAAAAACTTGTGAACTCAGATTATAGAAAATTATAGTTAAGGCTACTAGATAAATAAGACTAAATTACTGTTATATGGTTCCTGATACCCTCTGCCTGTATGCTTTTAAATACAAAGATATCTAGAGCTTTTTTCTTCCCACTAGCAAAATACTTTTTAGCTATTCCAGACTGTAATACTGTGAGATAAAAAGGAAGGATCTGGCAAATGAGTACAAGATTGGTAGAAAAGTGGAAAATACTGACAAATTATCCTTTTAGGGTCTAGCAAGGTTTAATCTAAATATCATTTCTTCCTGACAGTATGAGATCTTCTAAGAATTTATTGTTGTCCTACCACGGATGACAAAAGATTGCTCATTCTTTCTGTTCAGCCTTTTTTCATTTTTACCCATTTAATTCATGGGAAAGTCTTCTCTTCCATTTTTAAATTTGTTAGTTTTTCATTTCCTCTTGGCCTTAGAATTAAGATGAAGATCAGCATCGGTCTATATTATTCAGAGCTACAAATATTAGCATATCCTCATCCTGCAAATGGGAAGTATTGATAGTAGCAAATAGCTTTGATCAGACCACCTAGAAGAAACAGAAAATGGAGAAAGTGGCTGTTTTCCTTGGAAGCAACCTTCAGTCTTCTAAAAGGGAAAGCTAAACCAAACACGTTGGACTATTTTCTATTTCTGCAGTAGAAAATGGGATAAGAATGAGACGTTGTGTATGAAATTACAGTTAATTTGCGCAAAATAATGCAGACTTGAATATTACATATTTCAACGTGCTTTCAAATGCAGGTTTTAGGAAATGAAGTTCAGTATTTTAGATATTAATTTTACTTTCTTAATCGTACCTAGCTCTACACCCTGACTGTGTATTTTGTCACATGAGCATAAAAGGAATTGTGTATAATTAGCTCTTCTAGAGTACGGGTCTAGGAGCACTGAATAATTCCTGCAGGCTGCTTCCTCTCCCTAACAG
Organism: Baryphthengus martii; assembly: GCA_013396935.1. NCBI lineage: Eukaryota > Metazoa > Chordata > Aves > Coraciiformes > Momotidae > Baryphthengus > Baryphthengus martii. The sequence goes on along the minus strand of VWZK01003937.1, from coordinate 349,591 downwards.
ATGTTTTTGAGTAATATTTTAATTAGATTCACATATTCCGATGACTAATTATATTGCTAGTGTTGTTTCTTTATCTTAAGTTTCTTCTCCAGATGATTTGCAATGTAAATTTTATACTGAGCTTCACAGAACTGACTTTCAGTTGAGCAGCACATGTCAGCATCGGATCCTACGTTGCTGGCCATGTTTGCCCTTCGGGCAGCAGAAACCAAACACTATAAAGTAACAATGGTCCTTGACCGCAGGTGTCATCCAGAAAAGGAGTGGGAGAAAGTCAGCGATTTGGAGGTTCTCTTGTTCCATGAAACCACACTTCTTAAAAGATTGATATGAGAGAGTAGATGATTGGAAGTGAAGATGGCTTAGGACATCAGCTCAGGGTTGTTCAACTCTATTGCTACAAACCGTGCTAAAAGCTATCAAAAGCATTTAAGAAACCCAAGGGACAGAAGCTAAGGGTACTTCTAAACCATGTATATCTGTTTAGTACATAGCACTTTTCCCTCCTCACCTCATCAGTTTTGTGCTTTAGAGGGATTTTAAGTCTTCTCTGACAGGTAATTAAGACAGCATTTAGTGCACTGGAACTAAAAGGAAAAAGGCATCAGTATTTTAACTACAAGCAAGTTAAGAAAGAAATGTTTGTATCTATTAAATGTCCTCCTATCCTCAAATGATATGCATGTCAAACAAGTATGAACACGTGAACATCGATGATTTTGAATTTCTGTGCTACAGAAATTCGAAGCTTCTTCAGCTACTAGACCTTCTCTCTGTTTTTCTTTCCCTGAAGATCCCATATAGTTTTAGCATTGGTTATGCTGGCAAATACTGCAGAGTATGACTCCAGCTTGACACAGGTGATATTTTCTTATCTTAGGGGGATGTTGGTGGAACAGTTGAGTGTTATTGATGAACTGTTAATTTTCTTTTGGCTTTTGAATCTCGTCGTTGTAATGAGCATAATAAAACGTTGCTTTGGGCTTGTTTACATCGGTGTAGCGAGCATGTCACTTGCTTTGAAGCTGGAATGAATTCACATTTGTAAATGAGTTTGCAGTGTTTCTTTGTGATTTATTCTTGTCTTTTCCAGAATTCTATTACATTTCCTATCAATCAAACACGATGGCCAGGGAGGAGTCAAAGATATATTTCCTGTAGGACTGGGTGAAGCAATTTTTTTAATCAACCTGATGTTAACAAGAGTTTCCTTGTGGTGTGATGTGTTGGCCTGTAGGATCTTCCCCGTGTTGTCATTTCGCTTAGTCATAGCTCACTGGTGGATTGTTCAGCATTCATAACAGTATTAAGTGGCTCTCTCCTACACTCTCAAGCAGTGCCTTTATCTTACAGACAGACAACAAGCAAAAAGGTGTCTTCATGCCTCATACACACCCCAGGTTTTCTATAATTAGTGGAGTAAAAGACCTTTAAGCAAAAGGGTGTTGAATCAGTGTAGCTTTCAAACTGTAAATACTATATGATTTCCCCTCTCTGCTGGCAGTTATTTTTGAGTAAATGTAAAATATAAATTAATACATGTGCTTTATATGTACCAAAGCCACAGAAAGTGTTGTTTAGACTCGAGTGCCCTTCTCACTGCTTTGTCCAACAGCAATTTCAAGTGGCACATTTGCTTTGAAAACATAATTTTTGATTAACTATCCCAAGCATTGCTTTTGAGCTGGCAAACTTTCTGTTACTGTCCAGTCATGCTAAGCTCTTTTAGAGCAAGTATTTTACTTGCAGTCTTTGTTGAAGTGGCAGAATCGTAATGCATGTTTTGAATTTATATTTTTCTGCATAATTTGATATAAAGCTACCTCCAGTTGCACAATCAGAAAGTATCTGATGAAGTTTGCTTGACTTGAATCTTACTTGATTTGAATCTGTTTGACCTGTTGATGTTGGGACCGTATACTAGAGTTGCTTGCTAATCAAGACACATTTTTACCTCAGTAGCCTGAATGTGACTGAGAGAGCCATCTTCTTGTGACAGAGAGAGAGGGGCTAGAAGTTGCTGTTGGAATGCCACCCTCAGTGGGGTGTGACTCATACCTAGTCGGCGCATTTGGGGTTGGCTCATGGTGGTCTGCCTAGTTCCTGCTGTCTTTGGCTATTTTCTCGGTGCTTGTGGCTTAAAGGATGCTTCAATCCTGAGAAATATACCTACTTTGATGGGAAGAGAATATTAGAGATGATCTGTGGTGCAGGTGCATGAGGAAGCCTTTGCATCCCGCCTCTCCCTTACCCTGCTTTGACATCAGACTGCTTAAGGGTTTTGTGCCTTTTTCAAAAATCCTCAACCCTTCCCTCTCCTGGCTGAGAAGTTGGCAAGGACATGGCTTTCCAGTGATTCTCCATTGCTCTGATCAAGGAAAACCTTCCTCCCTATTTGTGTGAGTTTGTGGGCTAGCAAGTGCTGGTGAGCATTGGGGAAGGTGGGCCCAGTGGCCCCAGTCTGCTGGGACTCCACTGCCGAAGGCAAGAGAACCTGGGTGTTTTTTCTTCCAGTGTCTTTAATTATTCACTGTTTAGAACTGCAGTTCTTCTTTCTAACAAGCGGTGCTGCCCAAATGCTTTTTTTGTGATGTGCTCAATGTGTCTACAACTATCTTTTATGTCTTTGCCCGTGGGGAAAAATACAATTGAGTCATTCCTCCTCCAGCTTTGCGCGGCTGTGTGTTCAGTCAGTACAATGTTCATCTCGATGTTCCTATCCATGGTTGCATTGATTATTTTTATTTTAGCCTGTGATTCTGTCTCCATTCTAGCTTTTTAATTTTTATAGTTCACTTCCTTTTGAACAGCAAATTCAGCTGTGTTTGGTTGTGTGCATATTTTGTTAGAAATATAATCTCCTGAATAGAGATTTTTCCACAGTAGCTAATAACCTGCTCTACTTGAAAGCTCCTTTTTCTTTTTATAACCTATCTTTTTTCCAATACATTTTCTGATTACTGCACTGCAATTCGATTTTTATTGGATCATTTTAGAGCATAATAATTCATTTCTGATCCTTAGTACCTCTCGTCCGTGTCTGAAGTGGTCCACATTATTTCAGTCACTCATTCTTGTTTACATCTTTTCTCAGAAGACAGTCTTCTGCGTTTTGTCTCAAAATATCTTTCTGGCTGACATCGTCATTTTAGTCTTGTGATATCCAATTTCCTTTTAATACGAAATCAAATAGAAGGCATTTTCTGTACTATACCAGCCAACTATAGTGGAATTTTTTGAGCTTTCTTGTAGATATCTTGAAAATTGGTTGGTGGCTCATAATGGCAAAAAAAAATGCTAAATCATAAAGATCTGTAAAATAAAATGGAAAAAAAAAAAGTACAAAGACTGTTTTATACTATATGTATTTTTAAACAATGCTACAGCTATACACGCAATAAAACATGATTATATGCAATTACTTTAGAGGTTAAACAATGCTTATTAATTTTAACTGAAGAGCCATAATAAGCAGTCTAAAACAATTGGCTTTTTTAATAAATCTTTGTAGAATTAGTTGTTCATTTGTTGCTTCTGTAATAGGTTAGAAGGAATTATTATCTACCTTCCACTTGGGAAAACAGGGAAAAGAAAAAAACAAAAACCAATACATATTCCTTGACTTTGCAGGGAGCTATGTAAAAGCCTGAAGTTTCAGTTGAGTTTCTCGGGCTCAGGAAGAACTCTTCAAGATACTGAATTGTGATCAAATTTATGTCAAGAAGCCTCTTTTAAGGGAAATGGCAGTGAGCTGCCATTTTCTGATGGTTTCAGATTCTTCTAAAGGTTTGTACGGTCATGAACCAAAAAGTAATTCCTGGCTGTGAACTCATGTAAATTGATCCAGGCTCTAGACAGCTGGCAGAGCTCAGGTTGTAGGTGCCCACTGGGGAAATTTGCATTAGGAGTCCGAATGCAGAAACAGAAATAACCTGCAGCCAGCTTGGAAGCAGCAAGGATAGTCCACAAAGTGGAGATGTTTGGCTGTTAGCTTTGCCAGCTCAGATCATATTTTGATGGATAAACTTTGACAGCAGTTCCCTGTGTCACCAAAAACCCACAGTCTGCTGCACTGCTGTTCTGAGTGTTGCTGCCCTTTCAGTGTATAATGATGTAATTTGCAGTTTTGTATGCCCCTGGGAAAAAAAACAGTGGCTGAGTACTCTTTGAAGTGTAGTTGTCTAGCTCACGTGTACAACAACTGCCAAAAATATGTGTCAGGACCTTCCCATCCTGCTGCTTTCCCTCCTTCCTGCCATAATGTCCTCTGGTTGCTTGCCTCTCTTAAAATCTCCTTGTGTCTCTGAGGATGTCATGATGTTGATAAAGTCTTTGATTGGTAATATTCTGAAGCTTGAATCCTGAGTAAGTATCAGTGTGTTGATGAAGCTGAAAAATCCACTAACTCAAGAAGTGGAAATGAGAGGTGATAAGTTAGTTTTATAATTTTCGAAAGCGATCATTCATGGAGAACTATGAGGACCTGCTAATATACCTGTGATGCAAAGAGAGATCTTTTCAAATGTATGTCAACCTCTTCATACATAGCATTCTACCATGCAGGTTTGAGGTTGGCTGTGTTGCTTATTCTGGTAGGTGGCAAATTCACACCTGCTCTGGCTCAATATAGCTCCTACTTGTAGCAGCTTAAACAGTTTGAATCCTGGCAGCATTTATATACCTCATAAACGTGAGTGCTTGCAGTGACATCAATTGCTACTCAAATTAAAAAGGTAAGCAGATGAAAAGTGTGGAATGTGTTTCTATCAGCTGAAAATTTGCTGTTGTTTTTTAGCTTGACTTGAACAACTGATATATCAAAATTTCAGTTAATTTGAAAATTGTTTCAAAATTTCCCAGAGAATTCCTCCTCTTATTTTCATGCATTGATCCATATGCTTCTCTAATAGATTTGAAGTAATGACTACCTACCTCCTACTTAGGAAAAAAAAGGGGAAAAGAATAAAACGAAAAAGGCAAATAACAAAAGCAAACATCCCAAAAAGCAGCTGACTGGGCAGTCGGGCATTTACTCCTGTTCATATGAATAATCCTTGTATTTGGAGTTCTTCAGCGGCTTTATGCCAAGCAGTTTGTGTTGGTAATTTCAGATTTGGATGTTTCTTTGGATGCTTTCGTTAAGCCACCAGATCAGGAATAAGACAAATAGGGACAGTTGCCTAGAAATTCTCCACAAGTAGGTCTTTCTTACAGACTCTGGTTTTGGCTGATTTGATTACTTCTAAAAATATTTTCTCCATGTTTATTTCAGAGATAGTGATCTGGAGAGAGTTGGCACATATTTTAATGTATTTCTTTTTCTGGTCAGTCTTTTTATTTCCATAAGAATAGCAGAACAAGGAACAACTTTCTACTAATCTAACCTGATTGGTTTAAAATGCCTACTGAATTCAATGGCATTTCATAACTCCACATCTTTGCATTAAGTTCTTGACTTCTCTCTTGAATGTGGCTTGTTTATGCTAATATGAGGACACGCAGGGGATTAGAGACATGCTTCTGGGTCACCTCAGTTGTGCAATAAGCTGATAACTGTGACTGAAGTTTCTAGTCATCCTAGAAGAAAATAAAGAAGTAGAAAACCCAGTTTCATTGAGCTGTCGTTTCAGAGGCTGAAACATGACAAATTGTAGTGATGAGAAAGCCATAGTTACTCTCATTCTGTTGGGTGGAATTTAAAACATTTGGAAATACTCTGGTTGTGATCGTAATGCTAGCCTGCCTCTTTTTATAGAATGCTTACTTATGGTCAGTATATACGATGGAGTTTATCAGTTAATGGAATAGTAGGAAAAATGCAAAAAAAAAAAAAAAGAGAGAGACAGAATAAGATAGAGACAGGTCACAAGCAAAGTTTTTAGTTAACTGTGTTAACCTCATCACTTGGCAATTTTCTGATCTCCTGAACAGTGCTTCCAGGCAGTGATTTTTATTATTTCTATTACAAGAATGCTAATAGATTCTTACTGAAATCAAGACTTACTTTACTTTGCATTACACAGATGCAGTTAAAAGATGAGCCAGTCCTCTGAAGAGCCTGAATGGTATATGTACATTGATTATTTTATCTCTGTTATCTTTCACAGGTTCATTCTGAGCCTCCTATAATATGCATAAGGTCCTTCAATGCAGAATTTTGTTATTAACTGTGAAGAACTTCATTATTATCCTTATCTGCTATTAAGATGGTATCAGGTTAGAATTTGCACAAATGTTTGGTTTCTGCATAAGAAAGCTTTTATTATGTTAAAGATAATTGGGTTTTATATTTTTAATTTATTGAAACCTTTGTTTCCCATCTAGTATTTTGTAGCATAGAAGTTATAGCAGTTGAAATAAGGAAGTGGAGCAGACCATTAAAAGTGATACTTCTGCCCTTTATTGCTGCTGTCTATCTTTAGAAACATTAATTGCCAAATATAGTTAAATATAATAGCTTTAATTTTAGATTAGTAGATAATACAGATATTTATTACAATATTAAATTTTAGCTGGTTATCTCTTTAATATCTGAAATGAGGGGGGCATAGCATGCCATAGTATCCATGTTAGGGACGTGAAGATCTTTATGAGAAGTTGTAGTGAAAGATGTCAGAATTGTGCTTGTGGCCTGATATTTAAGCTGTAGATGTTAAATCCATCATTGGTGACACCGAAGTCGGTATGGGACATTTCAGAGATCCACAAGGATACACAGGAAAATGAATGAGATTCAGTGCTGGGGATAGTAACCAAACATAAAATATTTAGTAGGAAGTATTTTGGAAAGCGATAGCGCTGAAGGGGATCTTAAGGGACAGTAAATGAGATAAATGGCGCCAACAAGTCAAGTGCTACTTTAGGCTGCCTGTGTACATGCATCTTGTCAAGGATCTATGAAATACAGCAGATGTCATTAAGACTGGTCTTGCAGGTCAGTTCTGGGCGTTTGAACATGAGAGATCTATAAAATTGAAGAGACTCTCAGAGGAGCGCAAAATGTGAATATGTCTTTGTGACTTGTTATTCAAGGAAAGATTGTTTTATTGTTATTTTTAAAGGTCTGAATTGGTAGAGAATGTTTGCGTTATCACTCAGATAACTCTGAAACAAGTATGGGGTACAGGGAGGGAAGAACTGTGAAGGTGTTTAACATCATAGTGTAGAATATACAGCAGCATATATCTGCTAGCAGACATAGACCCAGCAATGTTGATTCAGTAGCTGTAACTGGCAGTCTGAGAAATGTAAATTGGAAATCAAAGACAGTTTAAAAACAGTCATTCAAGTTGGAAGTAATTTGCTGAGGGACAGTAAGTCCTTAGCCCTTAGGGCCCTCAGGGTCTGACTCAACATGCTTGAGCTGTGCCTTGCATTATGAGGGTTAATGTGAGGGTCACTGGCTGAAGCTGTAGTTCTGATTGTGAAGGTGATCAGACTGGATGGGTGCATTGGCTCGGTCTTTGCTTCATAATCTGTAAAGCTCTTGCGTTTTTACTGGCTATTAAATTTTTCAAACGTGTCTGGTTTAGAGTAGTACGAAGCAATAAATGAAGTGGTAGAGGCTTTGTGGCTGCAATTGTTTAAAACCAGCCAACACAATTGAGTGTATACTATAGAGGACATGACAGGAGTGTGATTCATTGATTGCAGTTCCCCATCAGTCTTTAGTTGAAGGAACTAACCTAATAGATCTTTCCATCTCTGACTTGTGTGATATTGTCTGTAGTTCTAGCGGCTGCCCTGAGCATTTGGCAACTGGCCCAAGCCCAAAAATTAACACTAAGAAATTAATTTTCTATAAGCTAATAAGGACAAAGGCCATTCAATCTGTTGTTTGTACAGAGAGCTTATTGAATTTGAAGACTATACATCTGGGAATGAGCTGGCAGAATCCATTTATAAAATAATAATGCAAGCATGTCAGAGAAGTACTTGTGCAGTAGTAAGTTAAACATGGAATAAAGGGGTGTTCAGGTGGAATGCAGGTCCATATATTTATCTATGGTAATCCAAATAGACAAACGTTTATTAAAGGTTTAAGCAAAGAAGTTAAATAAAAACACATCTAATCAAACTGTGCCAAGATTAAATCAGAATCTTCCCTTCATTATCCTACTATATCGCTGCCCTCTCCTGATGAGGTGTTAATCACGGCTTCCTTCCCTCCGTATAGTTTGCACTTCAGATTCCAGACATGGCTGGGTCTGTTCCTTGTAGAAGTTTTCCATCTATTCAAGCACATTGGCTTTTCTACCTCAGCTGGTGATTGTAGTTTTCTGATGAGTCCAGGCAGATTTAATTTATCAGTTCTCAGATCTCTTGATTAAGGCTGGACACTGCTTATTAATCCACTTTGTATTTTTCGTGGCTGATCCCCCAAGTGTCTGTCAGTGCAGCGTGCCTCACCTGTGATTACTTTTCATCTCATCTGTCAGAAGCAGACTTTGCCAAATACTAGCTTTCGAAATTTTTGAATTGGGGGTTTTGTAAATCTCCTGAGCATGTCTGTGTGTCTTGCCAATCACTCGATACAGGTAATGAAAATCTTCTTTCATTATTTCTGCCTTTGCTTCAGAATTTTAGCATTGACCTCACATAAAGAAAACAATTAAATCCTTTCGTATTTAAACTAACTACCTTAAAGCTAAAGTCCAAGTCAGTCATGTTGTAATTATATTATAAATTGGGAACTTGTTGAATACTATTCTGTAATTTGACATCTTGACTCGGAAATGCAGTTTGCCAGGTTTTCTCTTGTGTCTCAAGTTAGTTACTTGGTGTCAGAAACACCTTCTTTAACAAGGAAGACGTAGTGAAAGTGGCTACTAATTAGTAGAGCTTGTTTTGCTTTTATGAATGTGATGATCTCAGTGCAGTCTGATTAACTCCTCTGTGATTCTCCACTGCATGCTGCTGAGTACTTGCTGGGCACGAGATGAGTCCTCGTCTATCTGTATTTCAGGTATACCGGAGGTGTGAAGCACAGCATCTTGGTTCTTACCTACTTCTTAACAAAGCCGTGATATCACAGTAACTTCTTTTGTCTCTCAGTTGTGTATCTGCAAAGACTACCTACTGGAAGTGTCTCTTAGTTACTGTGTAGGACTGATGAGTCTGATGACTCTCTCTTAGCAGTCAGTCCTTTGCTTATCCTTAAAATTAATGTGAAGAGAGAGTTCGGTTTGTCTAAACCTTACAGACTATTTCTTGAGAAGAGCACTAATAGTGATGTTCTTATCCATGCACTGGTATGTGACTGGCTTGATGCCACTGAAAGAAATTAAATTGTCTTGAAACAAATGTTGTAAATCAGGTGCTGTCGTTGTTCATTGAGAGCCAGAGAAATTGAACTTCAGTGTGAATATAAACCAGTATATTAACTTTACTGCAATAGATCAGTGTTTTTAAATAAGTTTACAAAGGCATTTGGAGTGTGTAACAGACTGCCTGCTCTGTTGTTATCCGCTACACCTGCACGTTACTCTTCTTTTGTGACTGCTGCATCTAGTGAGGCTGCGGAATGTACTAAAGGCATTTTATTTCCCGCACTAGAGCGCTACACTTCATGACTGCCCTATCAACATTAAGACATATGAAACGATAACCCTTGGCCTTGAATTTTTCTAACGATGTCCAGAGTTCGAGTTATATGTCTGTCTGGTTTTGTTTTAAAAGCGCAGCAAGCGAGTGTGACTGCGCTGAGCTCCAGCCGGCAGCGTATTCTGTAAGATGGCAAGTACTAGGAATCTGAGCAGCTCGGTCCAGCTCAGCACTGGTGGCGAAACGCAGTCAAAATACGTTTTGTTTATTTGGCTTCTGACTGTTTCCTTGGGTGAAAACATTTGTTTGGACTGGGGTTTTTAGCTGAGGAAGGGCTGCGTGATTTGATGTACATTGAGCGAGTTGCCAAAATAGGAACAGACAGGATCTTATGCTGCTCTAGAATTCACTTCTAAAATGCAAGCACTTTGCTGGTGTCATCGTGCTTCATTCTGCTGCCTCACTGTGATTTAACTTATAAATGTTAATAATAGATCATGTTAATAATAGATCATGGTGAAGACACTCGTGTAAATACACATGACTACATTAATTTCATTATTGTTCTCGCTTGCATGCTAACTAATCCATAGGTTTTATGAATAAAAAGGTTTCAGCCCTGCTGTACAATGCCATTTATACTGAAGCAGAATTTGCTTCATCATGTTCTTAAAGCGAATACTGAAATTTCTACTTTACCTTTATTCTTCACCTAGGCAAAGATCGCAGAGAAGTGAACAGGTAAATGAAGTAAGAGTGTGTATTGTGTGTGCGTTATTGTGTGAATTGTTATTCCGTGAAATTAAACAAAGTATATTCCCAAAGAAGTTGGAATAATGATCTTCTGTAGTTGTGTATAGACATGGACAGAGGGGAAAAAGGTCTGGAACAAAGGAAACTCGTGTTGCTGTATTCATCGGTTATAATAAATGTTCACTGGTAAATTAAAATCTTGAAGTGAAAAGCATTTTACAGTGTGTCACCATCATTGTTAAACTTGAATATTTACAGCAGTACAGAATATTCCTGTCTGCCTAGAGGTACATTTTCAGTGTTGTTTACTTTTTTCACGGGAACAATGCTGCTTTTGTACATTTATGCTCCTTCCAATAATGATCTTTATTCTAGGAATGTCATATCTAGTTGTCAAAAATTTTTTAGTGTCAGAATTGTGTATGCATATGCATTATGTTACAGTTACTATTGGTATTTTCTGCTTGCGCCCTCTCCCTCAGGACCCTTCTGATATTGAGTGCATATAATAGACTGTGCCAGTATGATGACAAGCTATACAATATTTTAGTTTTCTTTAATTGTTCAGTGTATAGCCTTAAACTTTATTTATTGGCACTATTCAAACATTATTCTTACAGCAATATTAATTTCCTGTCGGCAGTTCAGTGGTCCTCATCACTACAGTATTCAAATACTTCACATACTTCAATGTATTTCTCTTTGTTATAGCCTGGGGAACAACGGGGTGCCTCACCTCCATTTTTGTGGATGGTGACTTCACATACGTACAAATTCAGTGAAAATTACCTGCTAAACTTGGACATCTAATTTGAACTGCTCAACACCTGATTTTTTTAGAATATTTCAAACATTAGTGCAGTATAATGTGAAGAATAGTTCTCATTGACTTAAGTTACTTCTCTGTAGGTTTATAAAAAAGCAAAATAAGGAGTGAAATTGTCAGGTAGCGTCAGTTGGCTTTGAGCAATTTCTAACATCTAGGTTCAATATAAAGATTTAAACTGCTTGAGCTGAAGAACTTCTGATAGCAGTAGCAAGCTATCATCTTCTCTTTGAAACCCAAACTGAAAGAAAAAAAAAAAATCCATGTATTGCTCTTGGGCTTCACAAATGTTAATGGAAAGCTATTTTTTTTTAATTTTTTTAGAAAAATTTTTCCCCATCACTTCCTTGAAGTTGAATTCTTTCCCTGGTCTGGTCCAAATCACTTTCTTTCTAGGCCTGAGCTTTGCCCCAGAGCTTTTTTTCAAACTTAATACCTCTTTTCAGGGCTCTTCATCCAAATTCTAGTGATCTTACCATAGGAGTCTTCAAGAGATCTGATCTCATTGTTCCTGCTCAAATCATTCTTGTGTGCTTCCCACTTCTCTCCTTTTGCATTTTAGTCTTTTTCAGTGATTCAGCCTCGCTTTTTGTTTCTCACTATTTCCTACATCTGATTTCTGTCCAAATGGTTTCATCTAATCACCTCTCTTTTGTAGTAGTTTGTCAGCTGTCTGTTTTCTCTGTCATGCCTACCTGCCACAAAGAAGAGGTCTTTTAGGAGCGTAGGAGGAAACCTCTTGCTCACAGGCTCGTTCACTCGCACTGTCCTTGCTGGATGACTACATGTTAGCAGCGAGAGCAGAGACCTGACCCCTGTAGCCCTGTGGTGAAGTCTTCTCAGCTGGTCATCCAGAGGCTGCTGAGGACTTGCGTGCATTGGGTCTGGATGCAAGACTGACATAAAGGCTAATAGTAGGACAATTTGCAAATCTCTTGTTCCAGCCAGAGCTAGGGGCCCTGGAGCATTTTAGAGGAAGAGTTTCCAGCAACATATGTAAAATGCATTGTTCTGAACATCATCCTCAGAGATGTCTGGATGAATCTGAATAACCCTTCCTGCTTCCCTGAACTCCCTGAGGTAGAGACCTTGTCTGAGAGGTTCATTCCCAATCATTAAAATTTTGTCAAAAAACAGCCAAATGTCATATTGCAGTAAGGACTGTTTTAAGAAAATAGCCTAACTGATGTGCCAGCTTCCTACAAATTTCCCTGAAGATACTACTTCCAAGAACAATCCAATTTTTGAAGTTCTGTAACATCTGTGCCCTACCTTCCTCCCCCAGTAAATAATTTATTCTGCAACCCTTTTCTCCAAAGTTTCCAGTATTATCCCTGTTACCTGGGCCTGATTACAATGACATTTTTGATTTGATCGAAGGGATGGATTCAGGCCCTGAAAGTTGTGCACACCTATACGTGTGCATAGTTCAGTTTGTGAGTTTAGGCTTGTTTCATCATGTAGTCTAAAGATAGGTGTCTATCTCTACCCCATAACAGAGAATTGAGTATTGCAAAGCTTTTTTTTTTTTTAACTTGCCCTGCTAACAGCATTTTTTCAAAAGTAATCGTTTAATGTTCTAAGTGAAATCTGATGAAAGTTGTGAAGGAAGACTCTGCAGGTTTTTTTGTAAGTTTAGTTTTTGCTCCTACAGAAGCACGGTTATAAATCTTCAGCTTATGTCAGATTTAAAACGATATGTTAACAGATGTAAACTTGGTAAGTTTTTCAAGGATATTACTTTGTATTTCAGTGCGTACTTAGAATTGCCCATTATAAAATTTAAACTTCTTTATCATCTACTTCTTTTCTAAGTTTTTTAGGCTTTCTTAAAATAGCATTGTCATTCCTACATCACCATATGTATGCAGTTACCATACTACCTTGATATTTCTCTGGGAAGATAGCAAGCTTCACTTTCTTTTCCCATTCTGCTTGTTTCAGCAAAAGAGCTGTGACTGTGTGTTTATGAACCCCAAATGCTCAGCCCTGGGATGAGTGTCTGCAGGAACAGCTGGACAGCTGTTGTCCTTCCTAGGATTTACAGGTAGATTTTCACCCTGGGAGCAGTGCAGGTTTTGCTGGTTGGCATTTTGTCCTACTTGTCTGGTTTGGATTTGAAGGAGTATGTTTGCAGGGTGTGTTAATTCTGGAGGTTAAATCCTTGCCATAGCAGCTGGTGAGTCTTGCATTCAGTTACAGTTTCAGACTTGCTTTGTAAATCCATGCATTGGCTAATGTAATTTCTGCATGCAATGCGTAAAATTTATTGACGATGTTAAAAATATATGATTTCAACTCAGTGAAACATGTGATGTGTAGCCTGAGGGGTTTTTAATTTACAGGTAACGTGATGGTTGTTTCTCTATTTTCAGCTGTGTAGTGATTATCATGTGCTATGGTTTCAATTTGAAAAAAATAACCAATGAACAGTCATATGGCAATGTATTACATTAGTGTCTGATAGTTTGCAGTATCCCAGTAGCTTAAACCCAGTCACCAAGCACTCACTTTGTTTGTAGACCAAATAATTCACCTGCTCTGCTAGAGAGTTATGACAAATCCTGTTCAGTATCTCGTCGTTTCTGAATCGCACATTAACCAAAGCTTATTGAAAAGTGTTGTTTTATTAGTGGGTGTGGATGACATACATATTATAACTAGGCAGTATGAATCATTCTTTTTGGATTATCCTCATTTGTGCTCATACATATGTGATGGTCTGAGAAATACAGTATTCAAAAGAACTCATCTTAACATATAGGGAAAAAAAGGAAATTAAAAAAAAAATGAAGTCCACTTCTCATAGAATCTACTTTATTAAGGAGCACTGAGAATAGCGATATCATATAAAAGTATAGAACAGTCTGACTTTTCATTCCTGTTGCTTAGACATCTGGACTCACCTCTCCTTGTGTTGCAGCCTATATCACCCTGGCTCTATTCTGAAATTGTGATTCGGCCAAATACATTTCTCCATGCAGCCTCATACATAAAATTGCAAGAAATGCTATGCGCTTACCTATTTTTATCTACATTGATGTCCTTCAAAAATATATGTTTAATGAATATAAATGTAATTATTCCCAAGAGCGTGGGTATTTTTTTTTTTATACTGCTGGCTGTGCTTCCTATAGAAAGCACTATTTTTGCTAATAATTTCTTTAAAATTAATACTTGCCATTAGCTTGAATTATTTATGAAATTAAGCATGTGCTACTACTTAGTGACCAGAGAAATGGAGAAAATGTCTTTGATCTTCAGTTTTATTGGTTGAGTTATGCTTTTAAAAAGTGAAAATCACACATTCTCTGTGCTGTGTGGTTGCTAAAAGCTACAGACTGATACTATAATGAACAAATGATTTTGCTTCTGCGGCTTTTAGCATACTTCTAAAAGGCCTAGCTAGGGTTCACCTCAGCTGTTCCACACTTACTTGGCATACAGCCATGGTCTCAGTGGGATAGTAAGAGACCCGGCGCCACGTTTTCTCCTTTGAAAAGCAAGACCATGGTGGAATTTGTTCTCCTCCTGTTTGTTTTTTCTCTCCCCTGCTTTGAGGAAGGAGGTAGCTTCTCTTTGTATTTCTGTCTTGGCCTAACAAGACCTGGAGTCAACCCTTAAGCTGCTTCCTTCCTCTCCTGCATACTTTGTCTAGGATAAGAAAAAGTCTCCTGTTTTTCACCTGTGCTACGTTTGTGTTTTTAAACTTGGTTTTCTGACACTTTTCCTCAAGAGGAATGGTGTTTCTGAACATATAACAGATTGGGCTCTGACATCTTTGTGTTCTTCTAGTATATGGAACTCTAAACTTACCAACTGTAGTGCTTTTCTTCCATCCAACCTGCTTCTCAGCTTCCGGAGTTTGTAGTTTCATGGTGGCCCTTAAACCTTTTCTTCTGTTTTCCAGGCTGCTGAAATATAATCTTTATAAAAGATGTATTGTAAAAAGTATTCAATATACTGTTCTTCTGGAACTTGGGGATCTTGAGATCATTTTGAGGTCTTCCTAGAGGTCACACATGATGTATTAATAATACCAGCAAGCCTGTCTACACAACCCTTATTGGTTATAGGTATCTGTGCAAGTAAAACTGAAGGGGAGTGGGAGGAATCCATTAATAGAAGCAAAATTTCTGCAGTCTTCCTCTACCTGAGAATTTTTGCCATACCATATAAGTGCAAGAAACACAGTATTCTAGTCCTGGCGTAGAGACAATTCTGTAATCTCTTCTGTCCCACTGGGGTTAGAAGTACTTAGTTCTTTAACAGGAGAAGATGATGACTGACTGATTGACTGACTTGGAGGACATGCTGGCTTCCAGGTTAGTAGGTAAGAAGGTATTGGACTTAAGAAAGTCTGGAGATCTTCACTAAGAGCCATGCATTTTGATTGTAAACCAGATTAAAGTATTTTAAAGTAGTAAAATTAATCGTTGAAAAGCCCAATTTATTAGAAGCAGCAAAACTGCTTGACTCGGGTATGTGAACGTCCATATGTTGCTCTTAGGTTAATTATGGAGTAGATTAATTTTTTTCTTCACTTGGATAATAAATTTAAATACTACTACTCTATATTTGTAAATAGGAAAAGCATCAAACCTCACAGTGAGGCTGGATTTAGAAAATAAGGTATTTTTGTGTTACTAAACTGTCATTTCAAAAGTTGTTGTCATTGAACACAATTTTTTTCACTTACAGCTCTGTTTCTGTCATGAGTGAGTCCCATTATGAAGTGCAATCTTGTGTAGATAAAAGAAAGATTAATTGAATTCACATTTTATGAACAACTTGGTCTTTCTACGTTCTCCATGCTCATCATGCACAAGCTACTCTTTAGTTAAGGTATAGTTTACTTGTCTTTGTCATACCGATGTATGAGACCACCTTGAATTCTCTTTTTAGAAAGGAGCTGTGTTGTATTGCTGGGATATGCTTTTAGATGCATGTGAAATGGTAACTAGCTAGGAACTGACTCAGAATATTAGTTCATCCTTGCAATTACTTTTAGTAAATCTATTTTCATTAATTTTTTCTTGAAAGTTTCTTAGTTTGTGGCAGTATTTGCCGTGTCCTGGTGAAATCTTCTAAATAATCCACAGATTGCTCAGTCTCTGTATATTTTGGCTTGAAACTGTTGACCCCAAAGTGTAGGGCTGGCCTCAAGTCAGCACTGGTGTGGAACAGCACAGTTATGTGCGCGTGCCTGCTCTGGATCAGAAATACCCTTTTCACTAGCATGATGTGGCCATGTGCAGCGTAAGGGTTTGCGGAGATGTCATGAGAATGTGGCAGAGGAAATAGGGACAGTATCCAGTGAAGTGGAGATACACATTAAAGATGAGAGAGAGAGTACAGAGAAATAAACTGTGGTGGAAAGAAGAAAGAGGAGAAAAATAAAGGGAAAAAAAGGTGTAAAAGGTGTACATGCAATCTCTGTAATTGTGGAAAGAGGTTGCTAGGAGAAACTTGTGTGACGACCATGGAGCTTGGGGAAGCCAGCCTTAAAAAAGATAAATGATGTTGAAAATGTTGTAGGAAACAACATGCTCATGCTGCGCATGTTGAACCTGAGATAAGCTATTATAGTGATCCACTCTTTTTCCATTAATGTAACACATAGGAAACGGTTTTATTCCATCCAGCACTCACAACCAGTGAATGCAGCCCTGCCAAACAACTTACTTAAGCAGCAGTTTCCCTGAGCTGACACCTGTCTGAATATTCACAAGTGTACTTACAAATGCTGCCAAAAAGAGAGAGATCCATTATTAACTTGGTTCTCACAGAACATCTTTCCAAATGAATGAAAGGTCAGAACGCAAGAATCTCTTGCAGCATTAGAAAGTCCATTACCCTGCTTTTGCTGTTACGCAGTTCTAAGGTGAAATGGTTAATAAGGGATCTTGGCATTTAAGTGCTCATAATTAGCCATCTGGGTTTCCTATCAGAAAAGTGCAGTTGTCACTAATGGGTGCCCTGGTTGTTGGAGCCAGCAGAAGCCAGGATGGAGACCATTAACTGGAGACTTGCCAGAGTTGTTCAGCCAGAGGTGCCGGCTCCGCCAGCCTGGTCCTTCTCCGAATCCCTGCAGACTCCTCAAAGAACTCGGCAAAACTGAAGTTTAAAGGCAACGTACGAACAGGAGTGATGTCTGCAATGTTTGTTCTTCCTTTTTAAAGGTATGGATTAAGTGCTTTCGCTGCATTTGACAGAAAATAGAGCCTATTTCACACTAAGAATGCAGTGTATTGTCTTTAATTTGGAAAAGGTAGAAAAAATGGCTGAATCATAACAGTACAAATTTCTTGTGTTCTCTTACTATTGCAGGAGATTTTTTTTTCCCCTTGGCTGTTTGCCCAGAATGACAAGAATACATAGTGAGATGATTAAATAAAAAGAAATCTTCGTGGTTTAAAATGGGGTTTTTTTATGAAACCATTTCTGCACAAGGGTCCCTGTCTTACAGGCTCACAGACAAAGCTGCGATTGACTTCAGTGAGTGTTCTGCTGGCAGGAAACACTGACAGGATGGGGTCTCCTATTTCCTTACATGTTTGAATAGGGAATGGGATAGCAGAGAAGAGGCAGGAGGAAATGAAAAAGAATGTACAGCATCCCTTAGTAGTTCTTTATGGTTCTGATTCCTGTCAGCCTTTATTCCACAGACAGTCCGTGGCTCAAAAAATTAAGTTTCTTTTTCTTTGGTGAACTCAGCCTGAAATGGAACAACTAAATATATCAGTATCTGCTAGCTGACTTTTATGCTTTTTCTTCAATTTTCTTGTTTAAATTCCATTTTGAGTACTGTAGACATGATTGGAAGTCAGTTTGTATGTGTTTGCAGGTTTCTGACTGGAAGCCCTGGGGAGGGTGGGAAGGGTGCTGTTCCTTACTATACCTTATCCTGAAGCTGTTCTTTCATCGCTTGTAAAATGTACTTAACGCCATAGTTCAAATGCCACAGTCCTGCCATTTCTTTGATGCTCCAGTGTCCCTGTCTCCTTTCAGGCATCAGAGTTGACACCTACAAAAAACAGTTCTTTTCCTGGCTTAATTCTCAAGTGCAGGACCCTGGAATTAGTTTACTATGCGATTGCACAGTGAGGAAACCAGGGACAGAAGAGTGAGCAGAATTACAACTTCTCTGAGTTAAAATAACTTAAATTCCTGGGCAGCTGCACCTTCAGTATTAAGGTGAGAGAATGGTGTAACAGCTTACCCAGAGTCAACAACTTCTTTTTCTCACATTAAATTAATTTACAGCATCCAGCTGTTTGCAGGTTTATTAAGTGACATGATAGTGGATCTCATGTTGAAGATCTGCTGATGGATGATGAAATGTTGACAGGGATTCAAAAAAACAACAACTTGTAGCAACATATACTGATAAAATCACATTTGGAAAGCCCACTAGATTTTGTTTTCAACAATTTTGACTTGTGTTTAATTGTTTTGATGAATATCTCAGTTTATTTGTACTCTGGTACAGCTAATGAAATTATAAACACTTGCATCATGGAACGGTTTGACTGTCTTTGATTTGAAGAGACCTTCAAGATCATCTAGCCCGAACTTCAACCAAACACTGCAAGCTCACCACTAAACCATGTCCTAGAGCACCAGGTCCACAGGCCATTTAAATACCTCCAGGGATGGTGACTCTACCACTGCCCTGGGCAAACTATTCCAATGTTTCATGACCTTTTCAGTGAAGAAGTGTTTCCTAATGTCCAGTCTAAACCTCCCCTGACGCAGCTTGCATCTATTACCTCTGGTCCTGTCACATGCCACCAGGGAAAAGAGGCTGTCCCCCTCCTCACTCCAACCCCCTTTCAGGTAGTTGTAGAGACCGATGTAAGACTACAAAGTAGAAAAAGACTTCAAAGTATAAAAGACTACAAACTCAATTTTGTGACATTAGTCTGCACTTTGCCAGTGTAGGTGGTTCTGTTCATCATAATACGCTGTGATTCAGATGGAATGTGTGAAGCTCATGCAGTACCTTCAGGCTTGAGTATGCTTCCTTTACTAATAAGCTACGTGCAAGGAAGTTTCTTTTTAACTATAACTTACCCTAAAAAAATGATTCTTCACTCTGCTGTGTTACCATTTCTCAGATCAGCTTATTAGTTTGGATTCCATTTGGTTTTTGAGAGGTTTAGAAAGGCAGGGTCTACCTCTAATATGCTTTGGCTTTTCATGTAAGTTGGCCTTTGCCCCTGTAAGTTCAAGACTTGTCATACTTGCTTTCATACTTACTTTTCATGACTGGAGTGGAAAGGAAGAGATCAACGTACTCTTCTTTTTCTTTCTTTTTCTTTCTTTTTTTTTTTTTTTTTTTGTTGTCTTATGTTCAGTAGTTACTTTCCTTGGTAGTTGTCGCCTCTCTCCTCTGCTTAGCACCAGTTTCCTAGACACCTTGTGCAGCTGGCTATCGTTGCCGTGCTGGCACTTTTATGTATATAGATGTGTATTTATATATATGAATGTTTTGCTGAGTAGCACTTCTCTGATGTCCCATTTCAGATTCAGGCCTTCATTTTTTATTTTTTTTTGCAAGTAAAATAACTTTAAATAAAGGCTTTACTCTTCCAAAGTGATTTGTGTAGCTGTCAGTGTCTGACACATCAGTGAATGTTACAGAAGTCGTGAATCCTGGCTGTAGTTTACACAATATTTGTCCCCAGAAAAATCATTTAAGTCACAGAAATCTTTTTATGTTTTTCTGAATGAAGGGAGCCATGCAGCTGTACTGGGATGACTGTGGGAGGGCTGATGTGTAATGTAAGCAAGTCTCAGGAGGATGGGAACTGCCTCTGTGGCTTTTCACTGCCATGAGAGATCCTCAGGTTTAGCTCTTATAAGGTGTCTATTCTGCAGAGGTGTTTTAAGAGGTCAGTTGGGAAAATAACCCCTCCCTTTTCTCTGAGAATACATATAAACGTCCTGTAAGCTTGCTCCCAGTTAAACTGATGATAGTGAGTTGGTCCATCTCCAGTTATTTCAATAATATAATTGTAAAATAACCATATTCAATTGCAGATGTATTTCTGATCTCGATGGAGACAGAGGTCTTGGTTGTCCTGTTGAGGGTACCCCTGAGAATTCAATCCTACAACTGCTTATTGTATCTTTATTCTTCTGCTTTGTCTTTCAAGATTCACAAACTGCTGCAGCTTGTGCCTGCCTGAGAAAGGACTCTCCCTTGCTGATGGTGATACCATTGGATATCACTTAGCAGTTAGACCAAGTCAGCAGAGCTGGAGATTTAACATTGGCATTTATATAATTTTCTGCTGTGTGTTTGTGCACATTGGTCTTTTAAATCCTTAACAATAAACAATACAGGAAAATCCATCCCATAAAATTTTGCAGTTCTGTTACTATATTGTGAAACCTCATTTATTTTTTAGCAACTGATTAAAAAATGTGATGGAGTTGACTCCTAGCAACTTCTTAGATTGATATTTTTCTTAACAGATCTGCTAAATAAAAATACCTGACAAGTTTATAGAGAAACTTGAGAGATGTTCCTCATATCCCTTCAGTACAACAGAAAAGCATAGTGTGGAAGTCATCTCCTTATCTCTCCAGCTGTCTTCATAAACCTGTGCTTTTCTGGTTTACTTTCTTCCCTGTAAACTTGTATATTTGGAATGAGCAGCTTCGGCTCTGCAGTCTGCTTGGAACAGCAATATTCAGCACAAAATGTGGTTCTAATAAAAGACAGTCTTGAAGTCAGTTTCCTGAGGCAGTCTTGCTAGGATTGATGTGAGCTTTCCAACACTATGCTGTATTTGCTCTCCTCTCCTCAGCTACACTATCACCTCAAAATTACTGTTAGCTGTCCTGTTCCTATTACAATCTATTCAATTATCTTGACCTGCATCTTTTAATTTACTCATCCCTATGTTGTTTGGGGTTTTAGAGTGGGAGGATCAAGAAAGTTGCATATGAAACATTTCCTCTGTGGTCCCCAAAGCATGTGTGGGCATAAGGAGAGCTAACATGAGTTACAGGGATGTGGCTGTGGTTGGAGCACTGCCAGCTCTTCCCTTACCTCTGCACAACGCGATGGCTCTCAAATGTATGTCAGTCTCCCATAGAAGCGTGAAACCATCTCTGAGCCATATGTGTCTCAATATGTACATAGGTACCTCAGATACAAGGATTAGGCTATGGCAAAGCAAATATTCTTAATAACAACAAAGTTACATCGAGCTGTGTTAATAAACATAATGGAAAAATGCTTATATTAAACTCAAAAGTCAGTTTAAAGTGTCAGACAAGGATTTTTCCTGATATTTACCAATGCAAGCTTTATTTCGTGACTGTGAAATGACAGGGAGGGTAATTAAAGGTGCAGCTGTAAAAAAATCACTAACATTTTGTAAGAGGAAAATTGGGGCAGCAAAATGAAAAAACTTACACATCTAATCTGACTTACAGTTGATAATGTAATAGGTTTACTGTTTGTCAGGCTGCTGAGAGCCCTTAACTCTAAATGCTAACCTTATTTATTAAAGATCTGCCTTCATAAGAGGTGGTAGACTTGAGCAAGACAACCAGAAGAGTTAAACCACTATGGTATTTTAATTGAATATGATTTGCTTCAAAATCTGAATTTCTGTAATAATAATCCTCCTGAGAGCCAAAGCAAGACCCTGTGTATTGTTTGGATGGTTTTTTTTTAAATTACAGCATATACATTTATCTATTAACTCTTCCTGTGTAGGACCTTTCCCTTTATTCCATCAATTCTTGCAGAGTTGAACACACTTATTTAATATTTGCAGTTTGAGCTGTATTTTCTTTATGATATTAGAAGATTCTAATGTAAAGAAGGCAAAGACATTGTTTTCTCTTCCAAATGTAGATCTGCTTTAAATAACATGAATAAGAAAAATTGCCTTCAATATTCAAAGAAAAGGGACAGATACACTCTATAAAGTATTGCTTCAGAAAATAACTAGAGGTGCTTCAGGGCGTAAAACAAGAGCTGGCAAGGTCTGTTGTTTATGGTGAGGAGAGAGACGAGGAGAATTTCCAACAGTTTTCTTCACGATGAAGAAAAATTGATAGCCTCAAACTATCTCCAGTTAGTTTGAAAGTTGATTCAATATTAAAATTGTAGTTTTTCCCCGTCAGATTTAAGTATATGTAAAGACCAGCTCTGGTTGCCTTTGGGAAAGAAGCTACATCAGCACTTGTATTTGCTAATCTATGTCACAAATCAATATTTTAGTAAACAGAAGTATAATGCGATTTTAGCTTTCAAGAAAAGAATTCGTCAAAACGAGTCGTGATTTTAAAATGCAGAGGTAATGAGAGATAAATAAGAGGGCCATAAATTGACAAAAAGTGAGAAACTAAGCTCTAATGCTAAATCTGGAGCTTATTGTCCCTATAAATGATTTATCTCCTACAAAATCTGATATTGTCAAATGTGAGTTACAAAGTCATTCATTACAGAAAGTCAAATTTATCTGTAATTAATGTTTTGCCATTTTGTTACACAGACTTGAATGCTTAAATCACTATTTATTTTCAAGTTTACCTTTATTGATTTTTTCACAAATACAACTATTATTCATTGTGTATGTGTCAATTAGACACTATAAAAAGCATAACCTCTCATCTCACATTAAATCTTTTCCCCAAAAAACTAAAATATAATGGAAACTGCACACCTTTTGGAAGGCCTCTTGCATTCTGCTGCAGACTTAGATTTTTCTTCCTGAACTGTCATAAAGTTGGGATTTTTTTTCCTTGGTTGTTGATTGCTGGAGCTCGGAGTTTCATAAGGATTGTATTTCATGTCCTTTGCTAGTGTTTCTGTATCCTGTTACTAAAACTTAGAGCAAGAAGGAAAGGGGTTTTTGTCAGCAGTGTCATTATCCCATGCAAACCACACGTGTGTATCCCGAGTGCTGTTTTCTAGGTGGAGCGTGTGAGCCCGTCTTTCACATGTGTACTTACGCTATATTTGTACAAAGATTGAAATTAGACTTGGGCCGAGAAATGGGTTTAGGGATGGCTCTTTTCCTCTTCCCACAGCATGGCGAATGATTTATATTGCTCACTGTCATCATCTAGTATTGCTATACCTCTCTTCTATCCATATGTTGTAGAACTGACTGCATGTGTCTGTGTGGACATAGGTTCATTAATTTGGTCTTTTCTAGCAAGTACCCAGCAATACTGTGTGAGAGACACGTGCAGAAAAAGTAGCATGCAAAGTGAGCTACTTTTTGTTTTTGTTCTGATAGAAATGTAGCTTTATTTATGTATATGAACTTTCACAGCCCATAATACATGTTATATTGTGTTAAACAGCAGTGATGTTGAAGTAACTTCCCTATCAGATTAGATTATTGGAAAAAAATGTTAGTATAAAGATTATATGATGATTGAGTGGAAAGTGTGAGAGGAACCAGAGCTGACTTCAAAGTCAGTTTACACCAGAGGAGTAAATTACACACTGCTGCAAGGGTCAATGGTGCTGGTGGTATGTGTTACACAGAGGTCTCAGCTCACCCTGTTGTGTCCCCTTAGGTGATTCCTGACTGAGACAGTGTTCATCTGAGAGCGTCATTTCTGTGTCACATCCTTGGAGAGAGATGTAGCTCTGTAATTTCACTCAACTCTTAGAAGTCCTTGGGAAGGATGTGCATAGGGAATTCAGTGGCCTTTTTCCTAGTTATTAGGCTAAATTTGGATAATTTTGACTTCAGAGACTGTCAAAACTGCTTGTGGATATAGCTTTGGTTTGTGAGGGTTTTTTTAAGTCGTCCTTTAACTTGCTAGTCCTTGTACTTTTGCCTCTGTAATGGTGAGTTTGCACTGATCTTCTTCATTACTTATATTAATTGTACAGATGTCCTCTGTCTTTCACCTCATTGTCTGCAGAGACAAAAGGCTGTTGAAAGATTCTTAGGATGAAAACGAATAGACACACTCAACTTACAGTGTCTCAGCTGCAACTTAAAGCAAATCTTGTTAGCAGCGTTAAAAGCATCTCCCTATGGAGATACTAACGGGAAGGCTGATCCCTCTCACTGGGTAAGACCTGGGCAAAGTTCCTTCATGTTTAGTGTGTGTGGTTTATATACAAACAGGTTGCCTATTTCATCCATCTTTATTCTTTAAAGTAGTGCTGGCAGTGTATATATACTTCCTATAACTTCTATATTTCCTCCTGCAATCTTTGTTAACCCTCTAACATCTGTTATGTGTATTTATCTATTACAGTATCAGAAACCTTGCTTGTAGATAGTAAGACTTCCTAATAGCTGAGCAGGAAGAACAAATGTTGATTTCTACATTCTGTGCCTTTGCTTTAGATGTATCGCAATTTGTGGTCCTACTTATTCCTACACTATGTTAGTAAACCCCAATTGAAATATGTCTTTGTTAAAATGTAGCTTTTGATCTGCAACAAATCTTTTTCCAAGTGAAACACGGCAAATCTTCCTCCTGCTGTGCTTGGCCCTTCCTTTTAAACATATCTTCTTTTCCTTTGTTCAAGTGTGACCAGAGTAAGTCCCCTAAGGTTGTGTTCCTTACAGAACGTATGCCTATAGAATTTACTTTTATTCTATTTTGTACAGTGTTAAACACAATTATATTTAGTTATTCTGAACATGTGTTAATTGAGACGAGCTCAGTTTTATTGTGTGCAAATATATTTTGTAATACATAAATGCTCTCTGCATGTCAGTAATAGCAGCTTGATGTGGTTTGTTCTTGCCAAACACTGGTATTGAATGGATTTAGCTTTTTTGCATAATTTTTTTGATAAATACCTATAGGACAATAGTAATTTGAACTATAATAATGTTTAGGAGTTTGCTAATTAGAACATTGAACAAAATATCAACAACTGAAGCAGTATTTTTAAAACAATGTGGATTTAGCAACATATAGCTAATTACGTTAATTGTGTTTCTATTCAAGAGGATATTACTAAGCTTTTGAAACAAAGCAGAACAAAAAATTAAACCTTGGCTAATTATTTCCTGAACATACTTGCTACAGAAATCTATTTAGAATTATTAGGAAATCTGAATGTAGAGACAGAGAGTTCCGTAGGTCCTATCTGGAGATTATACTTTCTCTGATCTACAGAAGCCGGGCAGAATCCTTCAGGCCATACTTTAGTGTGGGTGTTGGTCAGAAAAGGTTGGCATAGTTGTATTAGTTGTCTGGCTTTTCTTTGCTTTCAAGTTGTGAGATGCTGAAGAATGGGAGTTCTGAAATTAATTCCAGAGATGTGATCATTAGCAGCAATAGATGAGTGTTTGCAGGAGCAGTACTGGTATAGCATCTGTAATTTTGTTGAAAAATCAAGTGTTTAAAAGAAATAAAGTGAATTAGCTTGGGCATTTTTAGAGTACTTTTGAAAATCACTCACTGATTAAAGCAAACTAAATAGAGATGTTCTTTTCAGTTGCTCTGGGTCAACTCTGTA
Source organism: Baryphthengus martii (assembly GCA_013396935.1). Classification (NCBI taxonomy): domain Eukaryota; kingdom Metazoa; phylum Chordata; class Aves; order Coraciiformes; family Momotidae; genus Baryphthengus; species Baryphthengus martii. The sequence continues at coordinate 323,996 of VWZK01003937.1, read as the reverse complement.
GGAAGAAGGCTCTTCAGCTAGAAACCAGGTAGGCTGAAATTTTGGGTTTCATCACCAGTGTTTTATTCTCGCAGCTGAAGTTTCCAGAGGGTACTTTACCTTTGTCAGCGCTGCAGTATACAGATTTTCATTGTGAGGATAATACAGTAGATTATCATTCAACTAGAACAGCTCGAACTGGTTTTGTTTACTTTTAGCTCAGGTAACCGAGTCTTTCTGCTTGTTTCGTTTTAGGGGAATTGGTGGAGTTTGGGGGGTTATTTTTTTATTGTTTTTTTAGGAGGGGTGGGAGGTGTCCCTCTCCTCTTTTTACTCAAAAGACAAGTTCTTTAATCAAGCTTTGTTGTTTGTTTTTATTTTTCGCTTGTATCTGTCGTTTTCAGATTTAGTTTCAGTTTAGTTCTTTGATAATTCAAAATGAATGTTCAGTAGCTTTGTATTTGTTTAGAGGTTATGAATAAGTTAGATTGCTTTCACATTGTCCTAGTTATTGGTGCCTTGTATGTGCAAGCCCATCTCTGTAAGACTTCAATTCCTTGTCAATGAGGTGAGAGGAAACCATTCTTTATATGCAGCTGAGGCCAGGTGTTGTGCATTAACACGTAAATAGTGCAATTAGTGCCAATTATGATGTAAAAGGAAACATTAAAATCTGCAGGAATACAGTTTTTCACCCATAGTTTTTTGTGGTTTGCTACTTTAGCTTCTTTTTTTAGGCATCTGGTATCACTTTCAGTCTTGATTACTGTAGGGCTTCAAGCTGATGTTTGCATTGGCCCGGTTAGATGAGAGAAGAGAAGAGACTCTGGATTATAATGGAGAAGGAGGAATTCAGGTCAGATTGCTTTTAATCACCTTGTGTGACTTAACTCTATTTCATTATATATCTAAAGGGCTTAAGGTCTACTGCAAACCTCAGAGATGACAGGGAAGCAGGGGTCTTGCAGTTGAATATGTGTATACATCTACGTATCAGGGAATTAGAAAGCCATGGAGAGAGTATTTGGAAGAATGGTAAGTCTTCTGATAAGCCAGATTTAGACTTCAACCCAAAACTTTCCTAGATGTATTCGTTGACAACTCGCTTCATGCTGAGGATGTCCTGTCAATTTGCAATATCTTGTGCTTATCCCATTCTTTACGTTCTGCAAATTCTGTTACTTGGGTCAATAGTGACGTGTTTCTCCCTGACACCTGAGCACAAGTCACAGTTCCTCTCTTTTGTGGTTATATTGCTCACATACTGAAATAAAGCGCTGATACATAGTGCCTGGCTGTGCCATCGAATGTTACTGCTCTTGGGTGCGCTACTGTAGTGTGGTTACGTTTGAACTCAAGACAAGCTAATATTGTTTATATCCTGATTAGCGTGCTTAAAATTTATGAGGCTACATCTCCACAGAAACCTGTGTTTCTGCAGTGGTCTTGGTGCCCCTCGTAGGTCTCAGTCCTCTGGTGTAACCTTCTTCTGTTGCCAGAGAGCTCTTCTCTACCCGGCGATGATAGGGACATAAGCATGCTATGTGTGGGGCAGTCTAAACATTGCACCTTTAGACATTTGCATTGGCACAATCTGCTAAAAGAACGCTCTTTATCGAGCACTGCGTCACGTCAGAAAACCACCAATTGTGGTAGTACAGGCACTGGCACGCTGCTTTGAGCAGGTAGCGGCACTCCAGTATTATCCAGCTGTTCGGAAAGCTTCAGAAGCTTTGACACTGGGACGCTCTGGATGCTGTTGATCTCATGTCTCATGTTTCACTTTCCACTTGTGGCAGGAAATTTTGCTGCTACTGCAAGAGTATGCTGCTAAGAGCTTATTTTAAGTATCTGTAAAAAAAAATATTAGTTCTTCATCTTCCTCTACCCCATGAGGCAAAAGGTAGTGAATTCTGAATAAAACAGAATAAGGTATTTGTAGTCATATTTACATTTATACGTATTTGTGGCAGGAATACCATTAGGATGTGCATCTTCTGTACTAACTGTCTTCTCACTTGTACAGCATACCTAGAAATTAAGACTGTTTAGGCTGGTTTATCAGATCTCTTAGAAGATTTGTGATCAGATGTAGTTGTCTGACCGCTTTCTTGGGTTCTTCTGTTCTTAACATAATGTCTTAACATAATGGAGCCTCGGTTAAATAAAAGACATTATTTGCATTTCTGACTAGTTCATTCATTCATGATAATTCTGACATGTTAAGTGGTCAAGAAAATCCAAAGTGCCAAAGGATTAGTAACTTTCTGTTTGTATGATTGGACACATTGGCTTGAAAGAAAAGCGAAATACGTTTAATATTGACATCTCATAGTGTGATCCCTTACACAACAGTAATGCAAAAAGTACAGTTTCTTTTCTATTAATAATTAATCTGATACCAAAAGCACTTAAAGGAGCTAGGGATATGAGTCTTCTATTAGAAACTGCTTCTTTGTTGCACTGAGCAATTGCTCCCCAAGTAAATGAAACCAAGAAGTTTGTTCTAGTATCATTAAGTTTTAAACATTGTTCTGCTGGGAAAGCTTTTGTTTCTGTTTCTGTTTTTAAAGGTTCTTTCTTGAGAGTCAATCAAAAAGTAACTTCCTTGATGTTAAACACAAGGGTACAAATTAAGGCAAATAAACTGATATTGAGTGAGTCAGAGAAGTACTGATAAATGTGAATGCTTTTGGGAGCGTTCCGCAGCTCTTAGCTGGGGAAGAACCGTACAACTTTCTAAAGAAAATAATCAGATCAATGAAACATCAATTATTAACATTCTAATGTATTGCCAGAAAGTTGCAAGAGCTAAAAGAAAATCGGTATGCTGCTCCCATCTGAGAGAATGATGCGCACACCCAAGGTTCTCCTTAAAATATGGGCCAGTCTGCAGGCAGAGCCTTTATCAGCTTTGCCTGCTCCCCTAGGAGCATGTGGGGAGGCAGTGCTTAAAGGATGATGTGAGGCTTTCAACTTTCTTTTCAAGTGAAACAGTGCTCCTCTTGGTCATGAGAAAGCATGAAATTATTCCTGTTGGGACTAAAGGAGCTCACAAGGAAATGGATAACAGAGTTTCAGAAAATCTCGTAATTTAGAGTTATCCCTTGTTTTCTGGGGATTTTTTTCATTATTTTGAACAGTTGGGTCATAAATACTGTTTGCATTCCTGTATCGTGTTCTGTGCCTCATTGATTTAGGCTATTGAAATGTGGATTTGCCTGTACAGTTTGGCAGCAGCTCAGGCCCCCATCTTTGTCTTCTGTACAGCGATGGGTCACCGTGGGTTTTGCTACACGGTACTGTTGCCAGTGGCTATTGTTCGTGATTGATGGACTTCCTTGGGGGTAGAAAAGGTAGGAATTAATGCTTGGAACAATCGCATCAGTGCTATTGTCCTCTCCCATATTATACCTGTGGCTGAGGTAGTTGAATAGTTCTGTGTATTGGAATCTGTCCTTCACTGCCCATTATGCATTACTGCAAGTTCTGCAGCATCTTTGTGTGCCAATGTAACATATTTTTCCTTTTTTTTTTTTATTCCCCTTCCCAGTTCTGGGAATTTTCTTAGTCTTTCAAATCACTTTTTATAAAATTTCAGACTTTCTGGAATATTTTAAACTCAGATCTTCCAGTGTGAAATAACCCAGGTACTCATTCCTGTTATACAGAATGTTATTTTGATCTTTTGAAGATAACTAAGGTCCTGATGCTAACTTCAGGCCATACGCCTTGGATGTGCGCTTCTAGAGCAGCACTATCAAAATCAATGAAGTAACTTTTGGGTCCATCTGCGATTCTGGTTTTTCACTCCAGTTCTTACACAGGCAGTGATGGTCTTCAGTACAGCTGGAATGGTGTTTCGTGCTGTTATCTTAGATCTCTTGAATTTTAAGGAGGTAGTTTTTATGTTTTCAATTGTCTTTTAATAAGTTTCCTGGCATTGCACAGTGGGTGGGATGATGATGTGGGTGCTTTGTATACTCATTTTGTCGGTAATACTTTGCAGCAGGACTTTAAATGTCTAGTGGTGTTATTGATTGGCATTCTATTAGTTTTAAATATTGATAAGAATTATTCATTTATTTAATGCATAGTATCTGTCACTTTGTTTGGTGTATGGAAAAAAAAAATCTATTAACTCCAGCCACAATATTTATGGATAAAATCCTTCAGCTTTAAAATAAAAAATAATTAGCTGTTGTCAAAGTACTAATTATTGTACATACAGTATCAGCAGGGCTATAATCTATCTGTCCAATATGCGTTCTACTCAAATTGCATTAATCATAACTTGCTTAAATGTTAGCAAATGACTCCACAAAGTGCTGGCAATAGCGATTCGTGCAGTCGAGAAATAATGAAGATGTAAATCACTTCTCCGCATCATTGCCGTAATATTCGTGTGATAGGATATGAAACTGCTGCATCCGCTTTTATACTAATATTTAAGATAGTTACTTTGTGATGGCAGCGTTCTACAGCACCTCCGTTTATGTCCATGGGGCCATGTCATAGTCAGCTGAATTACTGAATTTAGGTTTACTTTTTCAAACGAGTCATGAAAGTCAGTACCGATCAAGTATACTCTAAATTCAAATTAACTTTGTAGGCTTCTTGAATGTGATGTTTTACATCAGCATGCATGCTTAGAGTAGAATTTATGCTATGAAATTCTCCATGTCAAATATAATAGTTTTCAGGTTTTAGTGAGACTATTATATTTTCACTTAGTGCAAATTGTTATAGTTCACTTACTTCAACTGGGGTATGTAATTTTATATGACAGTGTATTGCTGTAGAACTTTATCTTGCATGTGTTTGTTTTATTATGCAATTTGCTTAATTCTCACTCTGCTTTGTGTTCGGGTCTATATTCCTTTGCCTGTTAGCAACACTGGCTGCAGCGTTTTGTGATCGGCTCAAAACCAAATACTCCTGCATGCTTTAATTTTAGGAAGGGTAAGCATAGTTTATTGAGACCACCAACTCAAAGCCTCTGTCTATATTCCTTCCTGTGGGGAAAATGCTGTAAAACTGTTTCCTTGCCATGCCCATAACATTTCAGAAGCTTCTAACTATTGCTCTGGTGATGAACCTGAGCAGCCACACCAGGACTTGAGTCATGGTACCCATGGGGCCAAGGCAGGAAGAATGAAGCTGAGCTAGTTTGCTTAACTACTGAGCTTTTTTTTTTTTTTTCCAAATGCAATTTGTTTGTTAGATTACCAGTCTATGCTATAAATTCCCATACAGAGTTTAGCAGATATTCAGAAAATGGATACTCATCTAAGATGAATTAGAGTGGGAATATTTAGATGAAATTTTCAAGCTCTTCTGACATGGACTCATTTGAAATTTTTGGAGGCTGTAATTGCCAGTTCTTTCTTGAAGAGTGGTAGTACTTAGAAGGCTTGAGAGTTTGTGCCCAAGTTTTGTTTATCACAAGGTTATCAACCATTTGATGGCTATCATCATTCCTGAGAATCTCAGGAGAAGGGGATTTAAAAAAGTGTTTTTATAAACAAAATGAATAAAAGTAAGACAGAGTAATAATGAGGAGCTGCATTTGTCAGCTGCTTTCTGAAGTGTGCCGTTCTTGTTGCTATGATAATAGAGAAAATTAATACATCCTGTCAGGACCGCATGACAGGAACACTGAAAAGCTGTGAAGTGACTGTACACAGTGGAATAAAGGAAATCCACTTTGATCTACCATTTTTGATGTTTTATAATTGCACTTATTATCAGGTCCTTTGCTCTCTTCTTATTTGACACAAGATCCATTATCAGTGACAGCGTGAATGTGAACACGGGCTTGATTTGAAAAACTACTTAGGATGAGGTAATGGGGAGAAAAGCTTTTTGTTCCTAACTGTTGAGAAAAGAAAGAAAAAAAAAAATTATATCACTTATGTTAGTGCTATCAGTTAATATCTTCCCAGAAATGCTCCTCTTCATGTGTAATATTGTTTATATGCTGCATTTGAGTACAGCCTGTTTAGTTAGCTCCCTAATGAAATACTGTATAACAAAATGGAAATTTATCATTTGCTTTTATGCCTTTGTTCAGCTATAAACTAGGGCAGGTCACTGTGCCCAGCCTGAACTAGACACCCTTTTCTTTCATGCTGTATTTGAATAGAACCCATTTAATTTTTTATATTTATTTTAAAAAAAAAAAATGCTTTCTATTGAAAATTTTCAAACAAAGGGATGAAGTGCTGTCCTTTTAGCTTTCCATACTGTCTCTTATCTCTTCTGTATGAGATGAGAAGTACCGCTTCACAAAGAGGCAGATTATCCAGGTATCTTGTCTTTTATTGGCCTATATTGTAGAATTAGTCTGTCTTTATAGCATTAGTGGTCTGTGGATACATTCAGATTCCACAGAACCTTTCTCTTGTGTATGAAGGGAAACCGGTAAATTGGTTATTCACTAATTTAAATGGACTTGAAGTTTTGCACGCAGAGTTTTACGATGACCACTGCAGTCAACAAGAAGCTCCTGTTGGATATAGCCTATATTTTGTGTACCTTGGCTTCGGTAGGTAAAGAAATAAATGACCAGAGTACTCAGGACGCTGTGATAAGGGGCAGGCACACGGCCCCAGGTGTAAGCCCAAGGAGCTCTTGGCCCTCCAAGCGTCAGCCCAAGGAGTCCCCCACGCCTTGTCAGAAATACTCTGCAAACTTAAGACTTCTACCACGGAATCTGCCTCTCTGACTTATGCCTCACGTTAAAGTGTTACTGTATCTCTCTCAATGGTAGAGCTTTAAAATGTAAAATCCCGTTTCTTTGAAACTATGCTGAAACCTGGGCATTTCAGGAAATGTGTCGATTCCAACAGTGTTTCCCCAAAGAAGAGCTCTCTGCTTGGAGGTGAAACTCCTCATCAGAGCAAGAGAGTCACAGAGGAAAGGCAGTTGTCAGGATCCTCATCTGAAAAGTCAAATAATGGTGAAGAGGAGGATTGAAAATGATGCCCTTGCACCTGGTACACGATTAGTCTTCTGTCTTTCTCACACTCTCTCCTAATCTCTTGCGAACTACTTCTCTGCGTATGAATAACCAAATCTTTACTGAAGTAGAGAGACAGATGCCAACGTGCTCTGCAGCGCGGGCGCTCCTGTGTTCAGTGACTGACAGAAGTTCAACCTCTGTGTCAACTACATTTGAAGAGTGGCTTGTTTCGAGTAGTTGGTGTATGGTATGAGTGCCTAAGATCCAAGCCTGTGTCAGACAGAGCAAATAAAGCTGAGCCTCCCATGCTCGGATGAAAGCCATAAAGCCTGGCTTCCTAGATTTGCGAGGAGGAGCATTTCCTCTGGTTTCTACCCTGAAGTGTTCTCTGCATTGCCTGGTTATGCTTCTGTACATTGGAGTCTGGTGAGCAATGCTGTCAAGTCGAGGGGAACTGTCACCCTGCATTCACTATTGCCACGCTTAATAAGACTTAGCACTTCCATAGTGCATTTTTATGTTCAGAGTGATACAGGAATATTAAATCAGATTCTGCTCTCAGCTGAACTGTATCCCCATTCATTGCTCAGTTTTGCTTGACAGTAAGAACTTGGGACAGAAAATAAAGAGCTTCATTGCGCTGTTGGAAGCACTAGGAGAGACTGAGAGAGAAGGAATGTGCTACTATACCCATCAATAGAGTGCACTTGGCAGTTCCCTTGTGTTCACCTGGCTTCTGTGAAAGGAAAATAAGACAGAGTCTACTTGATCTGTGCTTCTGCCTTCGTGCTTTTGGGAAGGGAGCATCTCGGTGCACTCTTTGTGCTCCAGTGACAAGAGTTTGCCCCTATTTTTGATACGTGTAAGGACTGCTTGTACTTGTGCTCTCTGTATACTCCGTGTAGCAGCTACCTGCAAAACCCTCTCTGCCTGGAAATTGTGGTACTACTGAGTACAGAATTCTGTCATTAATCATGGAATCTGTTTTGGAAATCTTCCAAGTGATTTTACGTGCTCTGTGATGACATGTATAATATTACTCACTTTAACGACAGCCATTCAAGGATTCTCGGCTAATGTCGCCTGGTAGAGCAGCTTTGTCTTTGACTAATGCCTATGGCATTATTAGTGGGCGTGGAGTTTACCGCTGTTGCTGTGGGGTTTGAGGGGGTTTTTTAGGGCAACAGAATCACTTTGAAAGCAGCATGTGGTGTTTAGTTTTGTATAGGTAAAGCGTGGTAATTGTAGTGCTGCCTTTGTAGCACGTGAGATGGAGATAATGCTTCACAATGGAGAAAAACGCAAACACGCAATACTGGCTCTTGTACTTGGAAATCATACTGGAAGGAGATGAATCACTCATCAGTAGATGGATAAACTTCTCAAACCATTTTGTGTTATATAAATGTTGGAGCCCGATCAATACCATAAATGTCAACTACAGTTTCAGTCAGTTCAGTCTCACAAAGTAAAAGTTGATTTTGCGTTAGCTGTGCTGTCACGTGTAGTGTGCAGCCATGTTTTTAGTAGAAATGATGTGACAATATAGTTGTAGTTGTGCTGTCAGATTGCAAGGATATTCACATGAGATGAATTTTAGCTGGGCAGATGTCCCAGGCAATGGTACCAATCCTTTCTTCACAGCCTCTTTGGGACCAGTGCAGTTGCTTTGTGGCACGCAGAGCGAGGACAGGCACAGGGACGGCAGAACGGAGCTGGTGACAGATCCCTCCCTTTCCTCTTCTTGTCTAATCAACCAGACAGAATTAGAGCTCTGGAGATCACTACAGGCTGTAAAGTAGCCTGGGAGTGTCTCTGCAGCCATCTGATATTCCCTCTTACATTAGGCAAAATTTTCATTTAGGTTTGGACTATGAGCTACCATTCAGTTGTCTTAGATTATATCTTTATACTCAATTCTTTTTTTTTTTCAGTTGGAACTGATTCCTTGACATGTTTACTCATACATTTTCAGCCGTGTATTTTTTCTACAATAGGATGTACTTTGTTTTGATAGATATGTGGTGTGTTGCTTTTTCTTCAATGCGAGATTGTAGAAAACAAAGTGTAAGAGGAGGAGGAGGAAAGCTGTGTCGAAGTGGGCCCAGCCTTTTCGATGCATATGATGCATTTTTCTTTCACAATTTTATGCTTTATAAGTGCATAGAATTCTGAAGAGTTCCATTTCAGCTGAATGCTACAACTCAGCTCTAATAATTACTTTTAAAAGGTCATTTTGAAACTCCCTAAGCTGAAACTGCCTGCTGATATTCATCCATTCTATCCATTCTCTTTAGTAAAAGGTAACTGTAGCATGTATTATGCCAGCTCTTTCCTCCACCTCCTTGATATATTTGCTTTGTTTGCATTCACTCTGCATATTCCATAATAAAGGCAGGCAGGTGTATAAAGCACAGTGCAAGTATATGAACAGAACTATTCATTCGATCTTAGTTTTCTTGGTTCTTCTCTTACTCAGTAGTGTGAGATAAGGTTGGTGGAGGGTACTTTGTTACCTGGTTATTGCATCATTCAGGTTGAAGTGTGGTAGCTCCAGTTGTACTGTTCACAAAATCTGTATGAGGTTATTTAGAATATTTGTAGAGAGTCACGTATTTCAAAAGCAATTTAAATTAGAATTTAAACATCAAGATAAGGATCAGAAGGAGGCTTGAATTCTATTCTGGACAATAAACCCTGTAGAAGTAGTTTCATGAGTCTTGAGTTTGAAATTGCCATTTAAGCGTCAATATTCAGCTCACTCCAAGATCTCCAAATCAAACAGTTCATCTCTAGTTTTTGCATCATTGGTGGTACACGACTTCAAGACAGATGCATTCTTCTTTCAGCCGTGAGAATGGATTGCTTTAAACTTGTTTCATCAGTTGGCTGAGTAAATGACATACTAATCTTGTTTTCCTGAAATGTCTTCTGACTAAACCAGGGCTGATGACATAGGAAGAAATTCACTGACGGCTGGCATTTGGTTGAGGTTCTCTGGCTGGAGCAGAAAGCAAGCAGTGAGTGCAGTCTTGCTCCACGTTGTTGTATTTACGTATCTGAAATGAAATCCTTCAACATGATAAAAATTTAGCCTTGTAAATAAAGGGAGCAAGTATTGGTCTAAATTTTTTTCTTTCTGCTGGAGTTGGAATTCAGAGGAGATTTTTGTGTATGTATAAAATATACATATGTATATTATATGCTTACACACATAAAAATGCTTCCTTTTTGTATGTATAGTTTACACTTAGATACACTTACATTTATGTGTGTATCGCCTGCTTACTCTGTGTAGATAAATAATTATCTGTATAAAATTTTACACACAAAATAGTTGCAATCTCCCTATCTCAATGATAGCAGCAAGTTCATAGATTAAATATATTGTTAAAAAAAAAGGAAAAAAACACCTACCCCAGAGTATTCCCTTTTAGTTGTTTTAAATCTCTTCTAACAGTTTCATTTAGTGATCCACTGTACTTTTATTCTGTGTGTAAATAATTGCGTACCTACTGAGTTCATTGTGTTGTTTATCTATCATTTACATCTTGTTTTTCATTAAACTACTCAATGTGTTTAGTGTCTACTCAAATAGCAGTTTTTTCACATCACTAATCTAGTCACCTTTTTGTAAAATCCCTTCTATTTTTATTCAGTTATTCTGAAGTGAATTCTTGAAGTGAGTGCTGTGTTCAGCTCTGGGGTATTCCTAATATAAAGAAGATATGTACTTGTTGGAGCAGATTCAGAGAAGGCCACAAAAATCATCAGGGGGCTGGAGCACCTCTGCTATCGAGTCAGACTGAGAGAGTTAGGGCTGTTCAGACTGGAGAACAGAAGGCTCTGGGGAGACCTAATAGCGGCATTCCAGAACCTAACGAGGTCCTACAAGAAAGGTAGGGAGGGCTCTTTATCAGGGAGTGTAGTGATAGGATGAGAGGTAATGGTTTCAAACTGAAAGAGGATAGATTTCAATTAGGTGTTGTGAATAAATTCATTACTGCGAGGGTGGTGAGACACTGGAACAGGTCGGCCTGAGAAGCGGTGAATGCCCCATCCTTGGAAGTGTTTAAGGCCAGATTGGATGGGGCTTTGAGGAACCTGGTCTCGTGGGAGGTGTCCCTGCCTGTGGCAGGGGTTTGGAACTAGATGATCTTTAAAGTCCCTTCCAACCCAAACCATTCTATGATTCCAGGGAGGGTGCGGGGTGGGGGGAAGTGTCAAGCATGGAACAAAATATTCCACAAGATGTGTATGTAATGATTTAACACTACTTGCCTTTTTATTTTCTGTCCAACGTGCTTTATTTTCCATGCTGTTATGTTCTTTTACTAAAGCTGTACATGGAAAAGAGGTTTTCATTGAGCTGTTTACAGACATACACAGGTTCATTTTCTGAGTACTTGGAGTTAATTTAGATCTCAGCAATCAATTTGAGGTACCTTGCATTTGTCAATGTGAATTTTCAGCTGCTGATGTATATAGTCCATTCACATACCTCTGCTGGACCTTCTCATTTTATGAATTGAAATAAGTTTGTGCCAACCTGCATTTTACTGGTTCAGTGGTTCATGCTTTTCTAATTCACAAATACAGTAATCCCCTTCCTGGAACAGAATCGTGTGTGTGGTGTCCCACAGCTGACATTTTGAAGTGACAAATTTTCTGCTTCTAAGTATATGAAAAATGGATATGCCCTATCAAAGCTGGACCATTAGCTTCTGTGGTTAGATCTAGCAAACCAAGGCAGAGTAACATAATTGGAATCAATGGAGTTAATCCCTTATCATGCTGTTGTAACTGGAAAAAGAGATGGGTCCTAAATTTACCCTTAAATCTTTCAAATAAAGCCATCTGCTCAAAAGTTTGGTCAGAACAGGTTTTAAGCCATCATCCTGGCAATAAAAGGAAAATGGATGATTCTGCAAGGCATACAGCTTTTTGTACATAAAAATGAAGCAACCTTGAAAATCTATTGACTTTACAGTAGGTTAATATTTTCTAGTAGGTGACTATAGACTATAAAAGTCAAGTCCAAAACCAGATGAATGTCAGTTCTTCTAAGTTGCTATAAATTGCCGAAATTTGCCTGAATACTCACTGAATGCAGAACACAATAAAGTCTGGTGGTTGACCTTTGAAGTCTTAAGTTTAATGGGAATCCATCAACGTACCAGCTCAGTTTACAGAGATGTCCTATCCCAAATTTTATCATGCAGATGTGCTTATTAATAAGACAGCGAAAACTTGTGGTCAGTAATTTTTTTCCCTGAACTGCCTACAGAAAGTTACCATCCCTGTCAGATGGCCAAAGCCACAATGAGTGAAAATCTCCAAGAAGTCCCCGGCTCCTTGAACCCTGTTTGAGCAGGATGAGGCGGCACCTGCTGCCTTTGGACTGTTGGCCCTGCTTTGTGAGTCTTGGTTTCTGGCTTTGTTTTCATGGATATTTCACACTTTGAAAGAGTTATCTTCTAAAAGCCTTTTTTTGCTCTACTTGAAATACTGAAATATGTAGGAGTTTGGCATAGAATTCATAGCTGAACAAAGAATAGTCAGTTTTCTTTCAAGAATCTGAATTTCTGAGCAGTTGGTGGGCTTGTTGGTCTTTGATTGTAAGTACTGTAAGTTTCAATTGAGGTATAATTATTTTTATATCTTATAATTATTATAAAAGCAGCTTCACCTAGTCTGGAAAGCAAACAAAAATAGCTAATAATGAGTTCTGAATAATTTTGAGTCAGTTTTCAGGATGATAAGCGAAGACTCACTACTGTGAGCTCTCAAACTTTGCATCACTTAAAGGGGAATTTCTCCTAGAGCAAAAGGTGCAGAGAACTGTTTTTCTTAGCACCAACTCTTGCACTGTTTGACCTCAAAAGATTAATTATTTTTTAATTTGGACAGAGTATCTTGATAAATCTTTGAGTCTTTATTACGGATGTGTTCTCGTTTGATATTCTCTTTTGTTTAGGTTTCAGTTATTAATTACCGGTCCTGATATGAAACTAATCATGCATGCATCCATATGAAGCTGGCACAGTAACAGGATAAAATCATTAAACAGTCATTACTATAAACTGACGTTGGCCTGTAATTTTTGCAGTTAACGGGGGAGTTGATGCTTGGTGAACAATCCAATTAAAACTGGCAACAAAAGACTTAAAATGTCAGCCAAATTGCTTTTTAATAGTCAACGCAGCCGTCACAAAACATAAACATTAAAGTCCCCATAGCAGCATAAAGCTTCATGGTGAAACAATTCTAGAAAATGAATAATAATTACAGTATCCTGAGAATTCTCTTAATAGATGTGCACTCATTAAAATACTTTGTTGGTTAGATTCATATGAAAAAATATGTTTCCCTTGATACTTCTTTATGCATTTGTTTTGAAGGTTTTATTCGATATTTTATAGATGTAATTTCTAGTAATATTCAAAAATGTGCGTCTTATTTACAATGAGTTTAAATAACTGTGTATAGATAAACTCAGAGTGAAATGCACCTTAGAAATGTGTTGTGAGGTGAACTGAGGATACGGTCACAAAGAACTAACCTATTAATGCTGTAAAATGATGTAATCTTTTTGATTTTGAATTGCAATAGATTTTTTTCTGCAAGTTGAGCAAGAACAGCAGGAGAAGCTTGTCATGCCCAAAGTTCACTATCTGAATTGGGTTATGCAGAAGTGACCCTATTGGTACTTGATAGAGCCTCTGCTCAGATCTTCACAGGTGTTTAAGAGTGCAGGGCTGCTAGAGAATAAAATGCAGAGTGGATTTTAAAGTCCTAAGTAGTTCTGAGGAACCGAGCCCCCAGCCTCCGTTTAGTGGAGTGGTAGAAGAGTATTGGCTTTTTCAGGAAATCTATATGCTTGCTTTAAATGCCAAAATATGCGTTAGAGACACTAATTTGAAAACTGTGAGTTTGTACCTAGGCTGTTATGTTCATTTTCAGGCATTACATCACCTATTTCAGTGTTGTTATTTTGTCTTTCCCTACAGGAGTTTTTCTTTTTCTATAAAAAAATAATCGATTTGTTGTTTACCATCAGTTACACATGTACAGTTGTCTTTCCTCCCAGCAAGCTCAGTACTATAGGAGAAATGTCAACATTCCTAAATAAAATGTTAGCAAACAGCAATAGCAGGAATAGATCTTTTTGTAGAAGTATTTATTTTATGTGTGGATTAAGTTGAGAGAGAGAGGAACTTGCTAACTACCTCTAGGGATAAAAGGCAGCAATAGTCAGTCAGTGAATTCTATGCTGAAGTATATCCTTTAACTAATTTGGTGTAATTTAGATACCATGTAAAATCATTTGGTGTTTTCTGTTAATGCCATCTGGCAATTGCATGCAACCTCCTTTTTAAATAGCACAATGTACTTATAAGAGTCACTAAGAATAAATTGATGCTAACTATCCTACAGCTAAGGTTACCATTCTTCTTGATTTTAAAAAAGTGTTTCCCTAATTTAAAATAGTAATTCTCTGTTTAAATAGAGAATTAAAAGATAGTTTGAAATAATTCTCTATGTAAAATTTTGTTTCTCTTCTAAAGCAAAACTTCAAAGAACTATATATGTTTTGAAACTCTAATTTATCTTAAAGAACTCTTCTTTAAGAGTTCTCTAAGAACTCTTTAATTATTTAGTTTTAATTTATGTATTAATTACAAAATTTTTTTGTAGGTCACACTACTCTGAGGAGAAGATAGAATAGGAAGGGCCCACATGTACTTTGATTTTTAAAAGGAATCTGTTTTATTGAATAGAGATCTTTGTTTTCCTATATAAGCTATAAACATGTACTTCAGATTATTATGAACATAGAAACCAGACTATATTTCTCCCAATGTTCCCTCATTAGTATCTTTCTAAAGGAGTTGTCTTAAAAGTGAAGTAAATATATGGGAGGTAGAGAAAATAACTGAATGATCCAGAAGAACTTCAGTCTTCTAGATCTGTTTATGATATTGATTGGAAAAGTGGATCTAATTTTTTTCAATTACGCTCTGCAAAATGGTGTCAGGAGATGCTGGATGTCTGGATTTGGCGTGATAATCTGGAGTGCAGAGAGTAAGGTGTCCTGAGCAAAACCTTTCTCAGTCCAGGTGGGAGAAGCTAGAATGTGATTCTTCATTGAATCCAGAAGTTCAAGCACTTCCGCTGGGAAGTAAATTTAGAGTAAATTTGCAGTGTTGCCAACAAAGCACTAGCTCTGAGTCCGGATAGACAGGAGATACGCTTGGGAACTTGGTCCTGGTAATTTCAGTCATGTGCATGAACATGCTTACCAGGGCTTGAGTTTGAGTCCTGATGGAAGTGTCAGGGTTAGCCGTGTCTTAGAGCTTATCATCTTGTCATATTTCTTCAGAGCCACAGAATATTTTCTGTTTACAAAAATTTGAATCAACAATCTGTTCTCTCTCGTGGCTGGACTATAAGTTGAGCAGGAGTCTGTACTTGAGTCGACTGGTAGGGCTCATATCACTGTCCCCAGCCTTAAGAGGACAAGCACTGTGCTGAAAGAGTCATCACCTCAGCTATCGCAGTGCAGTGAGCTCAAGTGCTATAGGGTTTTATATTATTTGGGTCTGTAACAGAGCATGACCTCAAGCAGTCTTTTACCCTAAAAATGCTGCAAAGTAGCAGGAACAGGGATGGAGCAGGTAAGAGGCAGGCAGGGAAGGTTATCATCCGCTGTAGAGATGTTGGTGACAAAGTGCTTTAATATGTCCATATTCACAACATTTCCCCTGAACTACTGGGCTAAACACACTGTGTATTTCAATATGATTTATAGTTACTAATTCCATTACCCATAGATCCCTTCTAGAAAGCCCTCACAGCTAATGAATTTAATGACACAAAGGCCAAGTTTAATATATATCCCTCTGCTGAAAACCATCAATAACTGGGCAAACATTAATTTTTACAGCCGTAGCAGCTTGCAACCTATTTTACCAATCATAAACTGCTCTTTAATCAAAATCTGTTCACCTCTAAGGTCATCAAAATTTGCTGCCAGGCTACTTGTAACTGCCTGCCTTTTGTAAACCTGGATGATAGGTTTACTCTGTAAGCTGTAATCTCTTCCGCTTTGTTCGGCGTTTTAGAGTAGTCATTGTACTGTATCCTGTAAGTTGCCACTGATAGAAGTTACAACTCGTGATATTGACTGAACCCACCACTTCTAAGTAATGGCAGGAATTATGCATTCTCCTGAAAATAGCACCTTCAGGCTGGCTGGGAGCTGTCGGTCTCCACTTCTATGCTTTTGAATGCATGTGTGATGTTAATTGTGCCAGCAGATGCTTGATCTGCTAAACAAACCACTGGAAACCTGACCCTGGTTGTTTAGGTTGTTCCCTCAGTCTCCTTCAGAATTGGAGTGCTGCTTTTCTTCTCCCTTCGTATTTTCTCCTTGACCTCTGTGACTCAACCACCAATGGACCTGTCTTGTGTTGGAACAGGCTGTAGTGATTTAAGAGTCCTGTCTCCACTGGATGGGTATGTGAGAGAATCTGATGGATGTGCCACCAGCGAAGGAGGAGATGGAAGGGAGTGAGTAGGATAGTTTCATGTTGAATTTGTCATATTAATTGACATAAATGTGAGCATTTCTCATAGATGGAGTAATGTTTTTCACGTAAATATTATACATAGAGCACATGAATATTTAACAGCTATATGAAATACTGCAGTACAAAGCTATAATTCAGCAGAATAAAATCACCTCAGGAGCTCCAGCTCTTCGCTCCCATCTGACAACATTTGTGCGATACAAACACCTATCAGTGTGTTTATATTGTCAGGTGCTTCTGGCTGATAACATCTAAAAGTTTCATCTTATCCACAGTACAGTGTTATAACTTGAAACTCATTTCTGGTTACGAACTCCAGCATGGAGTAGCATCTTATAGTGCAGTCAAAATTATTCTACTTCAGCAATCAGACTCCCAAGTTAAAACACTGAGCAATAGAGTTAATTAAGGAGGAGTAGTGCTGTTGTAACTCTAATGGTCTACAGATCTAAGTGCCCCTAAGTGAGGCAAAGTTTGCCAGGAAAGGTAGTTTCTTTCATTGCACCGGCTGATACAGCTGGAGAAAAAAAGATAGATAGCTTTGGGCCCCTTCTTTTGGTTTGAGTATATTAACATTTCTATCATCAGAAGAAGCAAAAACACTCCCCCACACACCTTAAAAAAAAAAAAAAAAGAGTATATCAGCCTTTTTTCAGGAATTTTATAAAGCAAAATTGACAAGTTAAGTATACAGTACAAAGACAGCTGATGCCAGAATTTTTTAAATCTTGAAAGACAGAGTATTATTAAAAGCATCCTATCAGCAAAGTTGGAAAGGGTAGCCATGTGGTAGTTCCCTAGGGATAAATCACTGCCTTTCCTTCTCTAATGAGTTCTAACCTCTGTTCTTTTGCCTGAAACATTCTCCTGCATCTTCTTGCAGCTGAATCAAGAAAACAGTTTGTTTGCGGAGACACTTCTGATTTATTTTCCAGGACACTGTCATCTTCAAGATTTGTTTTATTTTTCCTCTGTTATCATGACACCAATTGATGTTTTACCAGAAATAGAGCCCAGCAGTGTTGCCATCCTGTTGTGCAACAGTCATGGCAAATTACTGACAAATATGAAAGTCCTGCTAATGAAAATTCTTTATGCGTTCTGTTGCTAGAAGTTTTAAGGTATGGATTATTTAGTACCTCCATGTGATATTGATATTGAGTCCACTTACAATATTTGATTTATGAAGATTTTCTAGTAGATTTTAAGTAAGCTAGCATTTGGGTTTTTTTCAAAATGGACTGCAAATGTCAATTGAAATAATAGGGAAAATCTCTGATTCATATTAATCTGCCTAAATAAATATAGAGTCCGTGAGGAATTTTAGCTGAGTTTAGCACTGTTTCACAAGAGATTATATTAAACAGAGTTAAAGAAACATAAAACATTCACTACTGTAAAAGCAACAGTGTTCTAAAGTGAGACCTGCTGGTGATGCTCCCCCATCATTCCTTTTTACTCTCTTGTTCAGAAGTGGCTAATTACGGGGGTTTTTTAAAGATTCCTAGAATGAGGTCCAGGATGAGTGTTGGCAAAATATAGTCACTGGGCTCTTACAGTATAATTTTTTACTTTTAATGTAAAAATAGAGAAGGAAGTGCTGCACAGCCATCACAGGAACTCCATATTGTCCTTGTAGCTTATATACAGAGTGGATTTTTTCCCTACATAGCTAAACCATACAGCATTCAATGTCAATGTTACTGTGTTTTAAAAAGACTTGAATTGTCATTGTGTTTCATTTTTAAATATGGCTAAACTTGGAAGTGCTGAAGGAGAAATAGGTTTCTATTAGCATTAGGAAATTACTAGAATTCGTATTTTACCAAATCTTTTCTTGTTAAAACGATTCACAAATTACGAATTAGTAGCTGTTATCGTGTGTGTGTGTGTGTGTGTAATTGTAAGGGATTTGAGGGAATTGAACATATGTGGTACTGAGAACAGAAAGGAAACATTTAATGGGATCCATATGAACACATTGAGTGTTTATTATACAGAATTTTCTTGACGTCATTACATTATAATAATTTAAATCCAGCTGTATTTTATGCTTATTGACGCCATTCAAAGTATGTGGCATAGGATTTATTTTAATTTTTCTTTAGAAGTGAAGTGCTGTGTTTTCAGCACAACCTAAATAATGATATGTAAGATTCATTCTACTCTTAGAGTGACAGGATGAAATACTCTGGGTATGGTATGAAATTACATACTTGGCTATTTGGGGGCACACCTGTACTAATAAATAAAAGGCCTAGAGCTCCTTGATGATCCCCATTGCTTAACTGATTCTTCCCTTCCTCAGTCTGTTCTGGGCCATCCCAACCTGCTCAGCAAGAAAAATCTACTGCCACAGGGGTGAGCTCAAAACACTGTGGTCATAAGTCAGTAGGCTGTGGTGGGAAGTAGTATTGATCTCTGGAGATCTCTAAATCTCTTCTATTTCATACATGAATTTTACCTCCATGTGACCTTTAGTTTGTAAGCTTTTATACAATTATAAACTCTGTTTTGCATAAAACCATATGGTTTGTAGAGTTCTTTAGAGATATTTGGTATTTTATATTTTGAAAGATTTACTGTATAGTAAGACTGTGCAAAAGTTTATGTACAGCAAAGCAATCTAAAGTTAAATTGGTATTAAGGTTTCTGTTTAGATACTTCTATATCCTAGTGGTCTAACAAAGCAAAGGATTTTGCAGTTAAGCATTAACTAAATGTTGAGCTACATCAGAAGGAACAAGTGTAGAACAGATTACTGAAACACAATGTAAATTTATAAATCAAGAGAGCAATTTCATACACTTTTTTTCATATTCACCTTTTCTCAAAATATGTGACAGCAAAAATAAAAGGACTTCAGGGATTGGGAAGAAGTAATTAGGGGCTTACTAAGATCATTGGTACATACACAGGAAAAAGAATAATTTTAAATTTAGAATGCAAGGAAAGAGTGTAAAGACTTATACAACATCAATAAATATATTAATGGGGAGCAGAACCAGCACTCTGGAACTGTAGCACCTACATCTAATTCTTAGTTTGTCGTCTTAGAGCATAAATCTCATTGTAAAATTGAGAATTTTTATTCTACAACTTTTGGCTCTAGTCTTAAGCATTCAGATTCTCAGTCTTTCCTGCACTGACTCTTTTTCAGTTCTTCAGTGCCCATTATGCTCCTTCATCTCTGCTTGAGAAAAAAATACAGCTTGGTTTGTAATTGAGCAGTCGTATACCCATAGAACTTTTAAATAAACTAAACTCTCTGAGCATATGTTGCTGTTTCATTCGTTAAATAATGGATTGCAAGCCAATTCA
This sequence comes from Baryphthengus martii, assembly GCA_013396935.1. Lineage (NCBI taxonomy): Eukaryota > Metazoa > Chordata > Aves > Coraciiformes > Momotidae > Baryphthengus > Baryphthengus martii. The sequence goes on along the minus strand of VWZK01003937.1, from coordinate 304,139 downwards.
TAGTCAGTTGAGACATGTCTAGTTTAAAAAACCAAATTCCAAACATACCAATAAATAATGAATTTAGGCACTGAAAAAAATAAAATCTCTCAAAAGCTCTACAGGTTAGATGCAAACCTTTTAAGGTCCATTACTTTTTAATATATTCTCTCTGATATACTTCACTTAGTAACGATACAGGCTATTGTAGTCTTGTCAGTAAATGATAAAACAGTTCAATTACCCTCTCTTTCTATGTGGATGCAAAAATATGGCAAAGTAGGCTTCCAAACTCTGAGGAAAATACTTCAGCAAAGACCTGGCTTATTTTCAAAGCTAATTTTTAATCAGGTGCTAACTAGGTTTTTCATATCGTACATAGACTTTTTGATGTACAAATTTTTAAAATCTGAACATTATTAACAGCCATTAGAAATAAAAGCAGGGATTGCTATGATTAGCATTATGCTGAACAAGAGCAATGGGATAAAAATTTATAGCTAACCTAATTTTTATATTGCTCCAATACACTTTTGGAAACTTGTTGGCTTTAGACGAATTATCTTGTGTAATACCACTTTTTAGTTACTTAAATGATTTTACATTAAGTTATTTTACGGAGTCTACTGTTTGTTCAGAGTCTTGAAAAATCCTAAGTGGGCATATTTAGATATAATGCTGCTTTATATCCTAGGCAACACTTGTGGTATAAAAATGAAGTTAATGAGATGTAGACTTAGTTTCGAGCAAAATAAAAATAACTTTGCCAAATTAGAAATTATCTAAAAACTAATTGGAAATTCAGGCTGATTCTTAATGTAATGAATTTGCTGTGCTTCGCTGAAGTGAAGGTCTGATGCAGAAGACTTGTTTTAAATCACCAAAATAGTTCAGAAACTGATGTGAGGAGTTTTTGTGATGCTAGCAGCTGGATGAAGAGGCGATATTTAAAAAGGGATCCCCCAGGAAATCTGATGTATTAATGTATTGTGATAAATTGCACAGGCAGATAGATACAAGGTACCCCACCAGCTAGAAATACAGTGTGGTTCACAAAGCAGAATCAATCTATTGCGTGGAATAAGCTACACTATTTGTCAGATAATTGTGTGCTAATGATAGGATAGGGATAGTACAGATAAAAGAAAAAGAAAGGAACTAGAAGATGCATTGCCATATAGATTATACTTTTTTTTTTCCCCATATACCTAGAGATGTAGTCTCCTTGGCTGCTCGGCATTTACTGTGTAGCTTCTGATGTACCTTCTAGAGTCTTAACTGCATGTCCTGGCAAAGATCAGCAATTTTCTGTCACGACAGTGGCACAACCATTAAAATGACTTCTCATGCAAATTATAAGATGTATATTAATCCTGCACATTTTCAAGAGAGTAGACTTAAGATTGATACCACTAAGTAAAGGAATGTCATTGATCAAATACTTGAGGATGCTGGACATCAAATATTATGTTCAAAATCTGGGTAGTTTTACAATTCTAAAATAGCAGGATACAGGATTTGCGGAGATTAATTGTTATATGAAAGTGCCTTAGCAGATTATTTCAGAGCTCTGGACTGTTGACTCCAGTGATTTAATTTACTGAGATCTCCAGTTTCCTAATATGCTTAGAAATGCATTTCTGGTATATGCAAACTAACAGTACAGTGTAAACCTCAGTGCAATTGTAAGAAAGCTGCCTTGATAAAAGATCAATGAAATTAAAAGGATTAAGCCTGGGCCAAATCCGTGACAGCTTTGCTTACCACAGCATAGAAAAGCTTATGTGGAGCACTGAACAACCTTGTTTCTCCAGTTGGGGTAAATTGTGACTGTCACAGAGAAGAAAAAAGTGCTTTATTTTTTTTTTTGACCAGCCATTCCAAGAAGCAAGGGGCACACTTTTATCTTTCACCTTGAAGACACATCATGTCATGATTTAAAGAAAGCATGTGTTGTAAATGGATGACAACAACAGTTCCTTGCAGGGAATTTTTGCAAGTTCATCAGAGCTCCGCTCCAGCTGGTTTTGTGCAAATTTAACTGGACGTCTGCTAAGGTAAAAGGGAGCGTCAGGGTGAGTACAGAAATGGGACAAAGCCGCGTTAGACACTGAGGTAAATTAGCTGGAAGAGTATCAGGTTAATAGCTTCTCACTTCACTCAATCTGGCAGATGTTTTTATCAGCATCCTCTTTGCAAAGTATTTGTTATTGTTCCTTCAAAATAGAATTTATTGCCTCGATTCTTCATAGCTGTTTCTTGCTGTACTGAGAAGCTTTGGAGGCTCTTGTGGGAAGCAGAGAAAACAAGATTTTATTCTCTCTTCAAAATACCGTTACACCATATTTGTGTCTTCATTATCTTGTGCAGGAGGACTCGAACTCACTGTGGCGCACAGGCTGAGCCACCTTAAATCCATGTAGCAGTGTTAGTCCAGCACAGGACCATGCAGTTACAGCATCCCTCTGGGGTGCTGAGGGCAGCACCAGGGGTCCCAGGGCAGCGACAACACAGCCGGGTACCCACCTCACAGGTCTTTCACTCCATCTCCTTCTGAACCCCTTGCAGGCTCATCTGTTTTTAGCTGCCATAAAACCTTTTTCTCTGGGTACACGGATCATTCATGCTTCAGAAGTCTTGGAGAGGGCCTTTTCCCAGGTCTCATTTAACAAATGCAGTAACAGACTTGCAAAAATCTGTTAACCTTGTTTTATGAAATATGTTTGTAAGGTGGTAGGAATTACTCAATTATTTTCACTCTTGATTTGAAGCGCAAGACCGATTATTATATTATATTTTTCACAGGTGTTCTTAAATGAGAATTATACCTCATGAAATCAGTTGGTATCTATGCTGCAATTCAATGTCAACTTCATTTGTTCTTTACCCTCCTCCCCCAAAACTCCAAAATTAAGAGAATGTAGTATTATTTTTCCGTTCTTTTTTTTTTTTTTTTTTTTTTTNTGGGAATTAGTACATAATTTTTTTTTTTTTTTTTTTTTTTTTTTTGAACTATAGTACTACATGGTGTGTGTCTGTATCTCTCTGTTTTGGTAGAGTATTGTATTTTAAATTCTTTCACGTGTTGCAACAATATTTTACAGGCAGCTGGGTTAACAACATGATAAAGCACAGTGCTTTACTCCCAGTAATTGTTGTATCATGCTCATGATCTCTTAAACTTTTTAAAATAATAACCCTCTGTGGGTTTCTTTGCCTTTTGTTTGTTGTTTCAGATATGCCCGGTAGCCCACATAACCAGTTCACCTTCCGACCCCTCCCACCACCGCCTCCACCACCACACGCTTGCACCTGCGCCAGAAAACCACCCCCAACGGCCGATTCTCTCCAGAGAAGATCGATGACCACCCGCAGCCAGCCCAGTCCTGCTGCCCCGACTCCGCCCACCAGTACGCAAGATTCGGTGCATCTCCATAACAGCTGGGTTTTGAACAGCAACATACCGCTGGAAACCAGGTACAGACCAACCTGCTGTACAGAACGTATCTCAAATGTTTTAAAAATGAAAATAAGATGGGGAGGAGGCCTGATGTTTAAGTGAGATGGTGATGGGGAATTGCAAGTTTGTCATTCAGGCCGTGCCAGTGCATTTTGGTTTGAGGCCTAGTCGTGTCGTCACGTGAGGCCTTATTTACTTGATTTATCTATATCATTGATACACATGAAAGCACGTGTTCTGCAAAGTTTTGGAAGACATTGATTTCCTTACGGCATGTAGATTTCAAGAGGTATTTTAGAGTTGTGTGCAGTCAGGATTTGTGCTTGTGTACTTGTCTCGCCCTCCCACATTCTCCCTGCGCCATGTTGTAATCAAAGTTTTGTTTAATTGGATTATTCTGGCACTTCTGGAGTCAGTGTTCAAGCTGTAGCTTTCCTGTGGATAAGAAAGAAAGGAAATAATACTAAAATAATATTGTTCTCAATGTGTATTTAAACACTTTTTTATATATATATATGTACGCAAAGAATGTAATCTGATAATCATTTGGCAATGGAGAAATGATAGAGGCCCGGGGCAAGTATTAAGCATGGAGAGCCTGACCTCTGGGGGCTAGGAAAGGGAGAGTTTCAACTTCAGCATAATTCACAAATTACACAAATAATTGACTCCAAGAAATAACTGAAAGCAAATACATTTTGTATTTAGCAAAGCTGTGTCTCAGTACCCAAAGTTCTGCCACAGGGGTAAATGTGCAATTTCTCTGACCTTTTTGCTATAAAAAGCCTTTTAGTTCCTAATAGTGTTAGCGAATAGATAGATTAGTATTAGCAGTATGATGGCTTCCAACAGCAGCTGTGTTTGCTGATTTGATGCTTGAAACATGCCCTTGATTTTCTACAGTCTTTTTCCTCTTTACTGTGAACAGAACGCCAAGAAGTTTTGACTAGGGTGTCCTTTGGGGTTTATCTTTTTAAAACATGTAAAGTATGTGGCTCTGTGAAAGTTGTGTTTGGTGAAACAAATGAATGTCTGCCATCCAGCTAATCTGATCCAGAGAATATAAGGTATTATGCATGGAAACGTTTTCTTTTTAATACACATGTGTCCCAGGGCCAGTTGTCCCAATGAATCACTGAAACCTAAATTTTGTTCTTTATAAGAAGGTTGTTTTTATTTTATTACATTACTTAATTTTAGTATACATCTTAACTGCTGCTGATCAGAAGTGCCAAATTAAGTTTTTCTTCTCTGAAAGGCTATTAAGTTGGAATTGAAAAATAAAATGATTCATTCTGAAATAAAACTTTTATTATTTGTGTAAGGAAAACACAAAGAGAATCAAGGAGAATGGAAAATTTTCTCCAAAAGTGAACATAAACAAAATTTTAGTTCATCTAGTCCTAGAGCTAGAAGCTTCTGTTCACACAGTTTTTATAAAGATAAATCTCTGTCATTTCTGGTGTAATGAGCTTATATATCTATACCATCTGCTGCATATAAGGCTGATCCCTGGGCGTTCTGTGCCCATGGAGTACCTTTTGGTTCTCTTCAATTAGCAGCTGGGTGGATCCTGTTTAGCCTTTCTGGACCGCTATGTTCACTATATTCTTGTCAGACCTTATTGGGGAAAATACTTTGCAATTTTATGTCTCTCTTGAGTTCAGTTTAATTTTCCTGGTTTCTTACTATTTTTGCAAATTTGAAACGTCTCATAAAGGACAACTATATAGCTATATAGTTACATCAATAATTATGTAATTAGCTACTGACATAAGAGCTGTGCAGTGAATTACAAATTCAGACAGGGAAACATACTACGGGCTGCATATTAGCTATTCATGGAGTCTGGGAATTTTCTCCATTCCTACCCTTCAGTGGTTGTTTCAGCTGATTTTGTGCACCCTCTGGTAGCAAGCTGCATCCTCTCGTGAAGCTGCCTGAAAGGCTGTGTAATCTGAAAGTAGAATCTGTAAGACTGTTTGCCAGGATGTATCTGCAGTTTATGTGCAGACAAGTGGTAGAGCAGGGGAACGCTGTAATAAAAACCATTTGTGATCGCCACTTCCCAGAAGTCTGTAGTACACAACAGAGCCTTAGAGAAAAAGAAGGGCTTGCATCTTGTTTTTCCTTCCTTTAGCAGGGAATGATTCAGCTAGAATTGAGCAGAGACTTTGGACTAATATCTGGCTTCTCTTGCTTTGCTTCTCCATTAATGTTTAGCTGCCCATTAAAAATAATCCTACAAAATAAAGGGAAGCATGTCGTTGGCAGCTGTGTTTCTGTGCTAAATCTTTAATAGTACCAAATCTACCTAATATGTACATACCTAATATGTCTAAGCAGGCTTTTTTTCTTTTTTTAATTTGGAGCATTTGCAGTCAAAAAGAAGACTAAACTTAGTGATGTATGCCCTACTGTTATAACTAGACAAAAATCAGAATGCACATATTCAGCTCTTTTTCCAACTTTATCTCCTATTAATCCATAAAAAACAGCACATGTGTTTGCATGGTTTATTTACAGCCATGTAATATTAGAGAATTTTCAGACAGGTAAAGATTTCTTAGAACTAATCGTGTGACTGTAAATCCTCTTCACTCTGGACAGTGAGAAATGAAGCAAGTTTATGATTCTGCTTATAATGATAATGTGTCATATTTATGTGAAAGAAAATGCTGCAGTTTTGAAAATGTTTGCAGTACTCTGATTAAATATGTGTTCTTATATAATTAGAATTTGAAACCCTAGATTAGACCGCAAAGAGCTGCAGTAAAGACGTATGCTGAGGTATGTGTTCTGGAAGTTTTTTTGTAGAGTAAAACTGTTGTATTTCTGTGGAAAAGGGCAAATCAGAAATTCTGTTTTGTGCTAGAGTTGTTATATGCATGGGCTAATCAGCAAAATAGTTTTGTCAACACCCAGCTTACTAACCCAAATGTTTAACGAGGAGACTGCCCTGGAAAGGCAAAATTACTTGTTGAAGTTCAGACAAGCTTTTGGCAAAGACGAAAATAAGAGTCCCAACGTTTGTCATTGCCAAGGCCGTTTCTCTAACTCTGGCAATTACTCTGACTATAAGCAACCCAAATGAAAATAAGAATTAGGAACACCTTTAAAACTTCAGAGGACATCATAGAGTAGCTGTTGGTGAAGGAATTGAAGATGGGAGGTGTAACAGCTCACAGTGTCAGCTGAGTGTGCTGCAGCCTTCAGCGCTGTAGTGTGCCTGTGAATGCAAAGGCTCTATCTATATGCATGCACACATGGTTTGGAAAAATACATGTTCTTTAGTAAAATGACTTATGAACATGCAGCAATTTCATTGTCACACAGAAAAATAGTTTGTAAGTATGGCCAGAAAAAAAGACCACAAGGATCCCTTACATCACGTAAAAACACCGGAAACATTGATTCTCTTTTTTAGGATAATGTTATTGAGCTCTTACATAAATTGATTTTTTTTTTTTTCCTCTCCCTCAGAATAAAGTACTTGCAACTTATTACCTAGTCCTTTCCTTTCTACTAAAATAATTGTTTTTTCAGGCTTCATAGATACTTTGGTCTAATATTTCATATCTTAAGATTTACAGTGTGATACATTGTCATTATCTCTGACAGCCCCATCTGAACATAGCTTACTACGTTTTATGGAGTATGTGTTAAACTCTGACAATTCAAAGGCATGTTTTTTATTTTCTCCCTGCCCTCTTAGTTGACTCAGTGTTTGTTTCCGTATTTTGGGGGGTTTTGTGCATTGGTTGGTTGTTTTTTTTCTGGTGTTTGCTATTTATTTTCCCACTTCAGTCAAATTCCTAGATAAGAAGTAAAAACTAGATGTTAAGTAGGGATTTTTACCAGACATTAGTTCTGATCCTCCCTATAGTCTGTTACAGTTCCCTCATGGATAAACCATTGGATGTGCTTATTTGGAGGAAAGTTTTGCATTTAGGTGACCCAAACATTGGATTTTTTTTTTCTTCTCTCTCAATATCAAAACTTACCTAATTTTGATCTTGTTTCAAAGTGAATATTTTTTATAGTCCTGTTTTGTGCTTCAGTATTTTACTTATTTGCTTCTTCCTTCCTTTTTGAAATCAAATTTCTTTCTAGTTCCTCTAACCCATTTAGCAGTGTTGGCAGTGAGGTTAATGCTGTGCTGAATGGACTGAAATCTCCCTTCACTGCACTGGCAATGAGCCAAGTACTGTGGAAAAAGACAGCTTAATTTAAGCAATCTTATCACCATGATAATAGCTCCTCTAAGGGGACAGTAAGGTAGCAGACCATGAACCTGAGATTCAATTATCATTAATTTATATAAAACTTTGAAGTACTAGTATAATAAGAGAAGTATTTGTGGTTCAAGGCAGTTGTGATTTTTAGTTACTATTCAGCAATATTTCAGAGCACTTACGTTTGTGGCTAAAAACACTTAAAAACTTTGAGAGTTTAGGAATTCCAGAAGTTTTTTGGCTCATCATATGGACGAAGTCATTCCTTTCTGTATTATGTAGTTGTAATATAGTATTTTAAGGTGCATAGTTAAGACTATCTGGATTTCTGTTTTACTAAAAGTATCATCTTAGTTATGATTCTCTTCAGTATACAGGAGATCTCAACTATCACTTATCAAGAGGTTTATTCTGTACTGTGGTTTTCCCTTATTCTTTTTTAAGCAAGCTCGTAAGTATTTGTGCTCTTCAAAAAAGACAATGATAGCCTTTCAAATGACAGAAGCTTGTACATTCTCTTTAAGCTGGAGTAGTGCTCAAAGCAGAAATAATGAAAGAAAGATGCATATATAAATACCCACTCACACAGTTCGGTGTGAGCTCTTGCATGGTTTATTTTCTCTCATTGGTCTCTTCTTTTGAGCGTCTTGTGAATCTTGCCCCCAGTGCAGAGATAGGGAAAGCACTTTTGTGCCTGCTTTTTTTCCAGTTTCAGGTTTCCATGGCAAACAGAATGGGTTTTACAGCTCCCAGGGCACACAGGTGTTAATGGTCATAAACCACCAAGCAGGGAGACAATGACTATTTGAGCAATGCAATTCATTAGGAGCCTGTTTACAAATGGAGCCTACTCTGGAGTTAAATGACCAGACTTGTGGTTATTCCAAGAATAAATGCAGAGGGGGGCTTCATTTATGATCTTGCCTTCAAATCATTTTGGTCAGTATTTGCCATTATGACATTTCTCGTGTATTTTGTAATTTTCTACCTAATTAAACAATAAATCTAACCTATAGAGAGGCTGAACATATTAATAACAGACACATGGCGAGGGTTTTAAATTCAGTCTAAGTCTCGGGTGTTTTTGCTGCATAGCACAAAAGAGCTGAAGATATTTAAGACTTCCAAATTATAGAAGATAAATTGAAAACTGTAAATATGACCATGAACTTAAAATAAAAGCTGTAAATATGACCCTAAATTTAATAATAAGAGAATGAAAGCATCCTTTGTGGAAATAAAAATACAAACATTTGTCAGCTACAGTGAAGTAGCAATGACACTTGAGGGTCCTTCTTTTGAATAATTTGAGATCTGTTCAGTAAGGACAGTGGGATGATTGAAATGGTTCATATATTCTACTGTTTTTCTTTTGGGAGACTCTAGTGTGGGCTTCCCTGGAGCAGTGGAGTAGTATTTGTACATGTAAGGTGTTTTTATGCAGGCTTAATACAGTTACTTGAACAATCACACTGCAGGTGTTATTTCAAATAATGGAATAGTAATAATAATAATAGTAATGATATTAATAGTCATAAAGTTGTAACTAAAATTAGAGATCTGTTGTTACGTTATCAGTAAGCAAACAGCCTGTTAGCTTTCTGTGAAACACAGTCTTTTCATTTACAGAACCAGAAACAGACTGAATATAAATTTTGAAAGAGAAAGATAATTACAGGTTAATAGGAAAGGCCAATTTGGAAAACAGAGACTGTGGGAAAGGGTCAGAGATACACAAAAGAGTCTATCCTTTCGTTTCCAAGAAAATCATATATGTATGCGTGATGTTATTGCCCAGAAATGTTTATCTATCCCCTGGATAGCTACTTCTAGGAAAGCTGTTTTGATAGACTAGACAGTATTCAGATAGTTCCTGTGATACCCCACTTGTCAAGTGAAGTATGTTATTTGTCACAGTAGCTGCACAACTTGGCTTTACACCATATGCATGTGAGTGTAGGTATTTGGAAGAAGACTCAAATGTTACTAATAAAAGTCAGTTAGAATATGCTGAGTACTCACTGAAGGAAACTCATAGCAAAGGGAACCGTGGGACAGCTACTTCTAGTTATTTTCTCACTCCTTTCTTTGTTTTAAGTCTAACCACAGAATATAAGCAACAAAATGACAATATTGGTATTTTTGTCCTTTTTGGTTCGTGGTTTCAAAGTACTCTGCAAATATTACTATTCTTTGTATAACTTCTGTAAATATTAATGTTAAGTATTATTGTTCACATTTTCCATTTCAAAAATTTTAAATTTATTGAAACCATGAGCTTATTCTTTCCTCTTCCCACGAATCTCCATGTGCATTGTTCAGTTTTACTCAGTTGTTGTTTGAGCTGTTGTGCCAAAGGAAAGTTCTAAGTTGTAGGCAAGTACTTTTGAAAACTACTGGATGAATGTAGCAATGTCACCGTGTATCATCACAATAAAGCCCATACTGATCTATACAAGAGTAATTTATGTCCCCAGTGTGGTAGGTTTTGGTTTGGTTTTGTTGCTTGTTGATTTTTTTTCCCCCTAAATAGCCAATGAACCCAGAAGACAGTTGTATTTTGGACAACTGTTCCTTTTTAGAAGCTGTTCTTGATTGATTTTGGTGTTATCCTTTATTTATATAATTATTGTCCCAGATTTCTGCCAGGGACTTGAAAGTGTAGTCACCTGGTTAACAGACTTAGCTTGCCTACAGCAACAACAGAAAAGTGAGTCAGCAGCATGTCACTTGTTCTGTACTGAAGAGAAAAGTAAAGGATACAAATTCTTTTTACATCCTTTCACATCCAGGGTCACAGGGCTACCTTTTCAAACGTTGTGTAAAGAAAACATCAGTGAATAAAGGGAAGCAATTCAATGTGATTGATTCAAAAGGCAAGTCCAGCTCAAACAGGAAAAATTTTAACAAAGCAGTTCTGTTCCTAAAGACAAATCTCTAGGGGGATATCAAATATATTTCAATTATGCATGTAAAAATAAAATTATAAAATAAATCAGTTAAATAGTTTTCATGGCCGTTTACCTCTTGTTTCATCCATGAGTATTCTTGTTCCTGCAGTTCTTGTACATAAAGAGGTGAAACAAGGAACATAACATTATGGGACAGATTCTATGTGTAAGTCATGTCTTATATTCACATACAGTTTTCCTGGGTTGGTTTTCAAGAGGAGGGTATAGTGCATATATCTTTAGTGTCAAATAGCTGTCTTGGTTTTACACAATATAGTTTGCTGAGTACCATATGCAAGATTTATAAACACAGGTCCGTATTCTGATTATTATCTTAAGTTTAGAAGTTTCCTCTTTTGTTTTTTTTCCCCCTTCCCACTTTGGGTACAGAATGGGATGAATAGAAAATCAGGGAAGAGCAAGTTTCTATTTCTTCCCACTGTCAGAGGAAATACTAAGTGATTTAAAAGAGTCAGGTAACAACAGGGTTGTGATTGATGTTTGCCAAAGTGTATGGCAACTGTATCAGTTCCAAATACCTTTTGGCCACTGTTCTTACCTATTTTATGGTTATGCCAAAAATCAGAACACTTGTTACATTTCAGCCTCTATGCTGCTTAAAAATTCCCTTTGTGCTTCTATTGACATCTAAAAGAATGACTTCAATAGCCTGCTTAAACACTGGTTTAGATACTCAGTTACGTATATTATATGCAGATAGAAAATGGAGTTGAAAAGAATTTGAAAAAAATAAATTATTGAACTGAAGACTTCTTAGTTTTCCTATCACATAGCTATGCGGCAGTTCATAATACTTTAGGTATCTGTTTCTTGAATGTGAAACACCTGCAAGTCCAAATGTGTTTATCCAGGAGAAATGCAGACTAATTTTTTAGCCAAGATACTGCAACATTTGTGTTCCTACTAACTCATCCAACAGTTTGCTTTCAAATCCGCTTTTTTTTTTTTCCTCTTCCAAGCCTGTAGATTTTAGTGGAAATGGAAGGAAAACATGTTACAGCTACAGAAGAAGGTAGACTTCTAGGCCTACAGATGCTGGGTGCAGGATAAATGCATAGAAGTTAAAGAAGTAATATCAAGCCCTTGACAAAGTTGAGGCACATTACTACAGTCCTGGAATATAAAAGTACTTTCTCAGAATTCAATTGAGGAATTCTGTGTGGAGTTCATCTGGTTTCTGTAGCAGTATTACGTTACTGCCGCATGAATTCAGTTGGGATAGTGCTTCATGTGCAGCTTTTGTAAGACTTCAATTACCGTTCCAGGTAAGAAGCCGAAAGTACGTAACAAAACATCTTGATAGAAAAAGGTGTAAAGAAAGAAATGAAGTCTTGTTCTTTAACCTTCTCCTAGTGAGAATTCAGCACTTTTGTATGAACTGCACTCTTGCAGTTAGAGACCATTCCTCTTGAGGTTGAACAAGAGCACTTAGATGAGCCACGGGAAACTGGTTCCTTACAAAACGCAAGCTATTCTGTGATCAGCAGGGCTAAGGTCTAATTTCCTGCCTTCTGTCACCTGAACCCCCCAGTAACTCCTTTCCCTCAGCCCTAACCTCCTTCCTGGGCATGTCGGTGTAGCAGGTTTAGACCTGGCTACCGACCGACCCGTCTGTGTTCTACTTTGTGAGCCACCGTGTGCCGGGCCCCGTGTGGGGCTGCAGGGGCTTAGAGAGGACAAAGAGCTGTCTGCAGAAACGGAAGCTTCCTGGGGCTTTTGCTGGTTTCGTTGGGGTTCTGGGTGGGGTTTGGCCCTGCCTCATACCATACACCATTTTTTATGAGTCTGTAGGACCTTTTTCTTACAGTTATCTTCTCTTGAGAGGATTCAGAGTTCAAAAGTTTTACATTTGTAGAGATGAACAAAGGGATAGATAGGCAAACGTACCATACAGAGGCAATGTTCCCAACTGCCTCTTTTATACGTGAAATTATTACTGAGCCTTATTTATTTATGTATTGGAATTACCGGTGTAATAATATCAAGTGACTTTTATCTCATAAACAGATGCCTTACAGGTTATGTCCTGTATTTCTCTTTTTAAGATAATATTATCATCTTCTTTCTGGATGTTTTTAACATCTTTGTGAACATTTAGAATTTTCCTACTTGGAACAAGTGGTCTTATCAATCATCCTTATAAATTCTCTAATTATTCTTGTGTCCCCAGTTTACAAAAAACAAACAAACAAAAAAAAAAAAACAAAAAAAAACCACAATACCTCAGCTTTTCTCTCAGATCAAATATTAAAGCACACACCAGGCTGCAGTCACATCTAAACTTTTGAACTGCAATTTTTATTATCTTGCTGTTCAGAGAGAGCACCTGATTTTACAGAATTGATAGCAACAGTTTAGCGTATCCTAACGTCCTTTGGGCACAGTGGTGAGCTCAGACAGATGAGTCGTCTGAGTTTATGAGAACACAGTCACAGTCTAGCTTTGGAAATTTGTCTTTGTGCCACCAGTGTTTTTTAAATTCCATAGAAATGTCTTTGGGTACTGACTATACTCTCTCAAAAATGGAAGGCATAAACAATTGTGATTTTTAACATTTTCTTAACGTTATTTCACTGGTTGCACAGTTCCAGCGTAGCATTGCCTCAGAATCTCTTCTATCACCACAAGTTAGAGCTATGTAAATTCGCCTCTATGTGAATGGAGTCATCTATCTAAAAGCCTTGAGCTGTATCCTGCTTCTGAGCACTCTTCTGCTAATAAAGAAATGCTACTGCACACTTGCGTCTTACCATCAGGCTATGAAGCTACATTTACAAAGCCGTAATTTTCAAAAAAATTAAATGAGAAATTATCAAATAAGTAGGCTTTTGTCATCATATCTTGAAAGTATATAGGAGGTAAAGAACTATTGGTTATGTATTATTGCATGTATATATGTACACATGCTTATATATGTATGTGCTTTATATATAATAACACGTTTCTTGTTTTATATGATTCTGATTCCTTGAATATCTGTAGGAATTTTGCTGTAACATTCTTCCCTCCTGAAAGCCTAAGTGACTTTTTATCTTAACTGCTGACTGAAAAGTAAGCCTTCACGTACTTGCAAAAGCCTTGATGTGTGGCAGCGAAGCATTGAAGCCAAAATAACCAACTATATTCTTATGGCCTGAGATGAAAAAAAGCAGATTTATATAGTCCTGCAAACAAGTTACTTCCTTTGAATTTATTATTTTACTATATTTGAGTTTAGAATTTTTGAGCTGAAATAGTTGCAAGTAACATTACCATGTTCAGAGCATTACCATCTATAGAATGTATATATCTGCAACTGGGAAAGTCAGTCAGAAAACAAGCTAGAATGTGTTGTCTAATATAATGCCGGGATGTTGTACTCAGATGCAGTTGTCCTTTTTTTGTCTGAGTGCTCTTTGCTTGGCTAATAAGTATGAAGCAGAAATTACTAGTACTCAGTATAAACAACACCAAAATTTCATTCTTGTGGTTTGTCAAAAAGCTCCTAATACGTAGGCAGTGTAGCCTGTAATGCAAGCTCACCAGTATTCTCGTTTACCTTCTTTTTTTATGTGACTGCCTGAATAAAAGGCCCTTTAAAAGATAAAACTGCTCTGTAATACCTTTTTATTTTCTATAATCTGGCATTTTGAGCACTGTGACCATTCTTTTAAAATCTTGTAATGGAAATACATAATACCATACTCATTACACCATTTTAGCAATTACCTTTTCAGGAACATGTGTTTCCAATAGTCTTAAAGTCAAATGTCACAGTGTAATCATGTTTCATACGCTTGAGTGTTTTATCCTGTGTACATCCCACTGTGACTCCATCAAAGAAATTCTACCAGCATGCATTGGCTGATCCATACATATATTCAAAAACTTGTCTTGTGCCTTGTTGAAGGTGTAAAGGTACATCTGTCTTTGGGGAGATTCTGGCCCATGTCAAAAATGGCTGGTTAACTTCAGCTGTGAAGTGTATCTGTGGCTTTGGGCTTGCAGGTGTCATAGTGCCGTGTGATTCTAAATGCAAAATCCTCTATCTGTTTTGGCAGAAACAACTGAACCCTCAGCACAAGTGGTTAGCAAGCTGGGAGACATTCTTTTCCCTCTCTGTCCTGCCCTGGTGAGGCCGCATCTGGAATATTGTGTAGAGTTGTGAGCCCCTCAATTCAAGAAGGACAGGAAACTGCTGGAAAGAGTCCAGTGCAAAGCCACAAAAATAATTAAGGGAGTGGAATGTCTCCCTTATGAAGAAAGGCTGAAGGAGCTAGGTCCCTTTAGCTTGGAGGAGACTGAAGGGTGGCCTCATTGATATTTATAAATATGTAAAGGGAAAGTGTCAGGAGGATGGAGCCAGGCTCTTTTCAGTGATGTCAAATGATAGAACAAGGGGCAGCGGGTGGAAGCTGGAGCATTGGAGGTTCCGTCTCAACATGAGGAAAAACGTTTTCACAGTGAGAGTGACAGAACACTGGAACAGGCTGCCCCGGCGGTGTTGGAGTCTCATTCTCTGGAGACATTCAAAACCCAGCTGGGCGCATTCCTGTATGACCTACTGTAGGTGATCCTGCTCTGGCAGGGGGGTTGGACTAGGTGATCTTTCGAGATCCCTTCCAACCCTTAACATTCTGTGAAGTAGCATGGCGGTGCTTGCCTGGGGTCCACAGAGCACTTGCACAGATCTCAGCTGATAGATGAACAAAGAAATAGGTTCTATAGGAACCAACAGCAGCAACAATCACAGGTGCCCTGACTCAGCGGGAAGCCCGTATGAATGGGGCACAATTCAAAGCACCTGGACTCCAAGTGGGTCCTTGCTTCACATCAGTGTCTGGCTCACAAAGCAAAGAGCTGGAAAACTTGGGAGAGTTGGAGGCTGTTCCCTAGCAAATGCCTTCTTGAAGCAGAGCACTCGCATAAAGGAAAGAAGGTCCAAGGAAAGTCAGTGTTTCCAGAAGAATATGTGGTTGCTGTGATCACCCTTGTATGTGTCCTTTTACAACAATTTCTGAGCACATAGCACAGTAAGGTATTGGTTAAAATTAAATATCCTTTCTCATACTCTGTTGGAGAGCAGTCTTGAAAACCATCCATCTTCCTACAGACAGCCAGTCTCTATTTCTGCACCAGAGTCTGTTCTGCAAGGCACATTTCTCTACCTTACTTTTTGTGCTAACATAGTAGGTCTTTGCAGGGTTTTTTTGAAGGCAGTCAGTCCTCCAAAATATGCTGAAAAAGGTCACCAAATGAATTCTTTCTTAGTATGTTTGAGAGTCAACCACAGTAGGCAAAAGCATCTGAAGAAAAACAGCTCTCAAAAGTAGCTCAATTAAGAATAGTAAAGCAATTGTACTCACTTGTACGGTAACTACAGTCCTTCAAAATGGATTATCCTTGTAGATTTTCCACTTGGTAGCCATCTTTTTCTCATTTTTCTTTTTTTTTTTCTTCTCTCCCTCCTCGCCCCCCTTTTTTTTGGTTTGTTATTTCCTATATTCTTGAGAAAAAACATAGTAAAAATAAATATTCCGAGCGTTAGAGGCTTCTGCACTTTTTTTTATACTCTTGGTGAGATAAACCCAGTGGTGTGTTTGTGGACGCAGTGGGTACTGCTGGCAGCAATTCCCATGTCTCAGGCACACCTGTGTAACCCGGCACACAGGGGCTGCACATCCTGGAGGACCCCCAGGTACTGTACTGAGAAATACATTTTCCTCAGCGTTACTCTGAGTCACTGGGAGGAGAGTTGAGATTTCATGTACGTTGCATTGTTTCAATGTAATTTGCTGGAAATCTTGTGTGATTGAAAATCTTTCGGTAGAGGATATTCAGATATTTTCCTGTCTTTACTATTTTCTGTGGCTATATGCGGCATTTGTCATGCAGTGCTTATGTAGTTCCTTTCACTTCTTAAATCACAAAGCCGTTTTTACAACATGGTTCTTTGTCTTCTTTTCATAGGCATTTCCTATTTAAACATGGATCTGGGTCTTCAGCTATCTTCAGCGCAGCCAGTCAGAACTATCCTTTAACCTCCAATACTGTTTACTCTCCACCTCCTAGGCCTCTTCCTAGAAGTACCTTTTCCAGACCTGCCTTCACTTTTAACAAACCTTACAGGTGTTGCAACTGGAAGTGCACTGCTTTGAGTGCTACTGCTATCACAGTCACCCTGGCGCTGTTACTAGCCTATGTCATCGGTAAGCCTGCCTTTTTCTATGCTGAATTAATCTTTACCTTTTCTGTCCTGTTGTCTTGCTTGCTTTTACACTTCATACGAGTCACGTTTTACTAATAACGTTTGCCTTTGGGTGCTTTGTAAATTCTGGCGAACAAAACGCTAGGTTGGCCAGAGGTTGAGTACAACGTGGAATTCTCATTAACTTTCTACTCTGTTAACCTTGATGCTGCCTAATAGAGAAAGAAATATTACTCAAGATGGCATGTTTATACTAGCAGAGGACTCCTACTGATTTTAATTGCTGTGATAGTTTTCTTAAATTAAACATTTGATTTTCATATTAAGCCTTACAACATTGTTGCTCTTAAAGAATTGCTCAGAAATGACTGGTAGCCTTTAATTTATTTTACCTTGCCACCTTTATTTCATTTTTTCAGTCTGATCACAATTTAAATCTTTCACTTTTTCCTCTTAATTCTTACATCATTGGCTAGCTCTAAAAATGCATAGTATTTTACATCATGTTTTCTAAGATATATTTTGCTGTCCTTTAATTGAATTTATGTTTCAGAAAAAGGGTTACATAGGTTGAAGTGCAGTTTGTAAATTTCAAACTCATCTTTTTAACTTTGCAATGTTGTTATCACGGTGGGTTGGAATGATTTATCAGAGTAGCTAGAAACACCTTCGTTTTGGTTGTTGGTTTGTTTTTTTTTTTCGGAAGATAGGTATATTGGAGGGGGTCTTGGAGTCAGTGTGATTACAATCATACAGGGAGAGCAAGTCTTTGTGACTTACTACGTGACGTTTTGACTGAACGTTAATTATCACATTGGTTTTTCAGTCTGCATTGAAAAATATTGCAAACCAGTCATTATATAGAATCTTAGCAACTGACTTCTGTAAGCATAGGGAAATCTAATTCATATTTGCCTGTGTAATGCACTTTCTCACACGCACTCTTAGCTTGTTGATTTAGTTACCAGTTCAGAGGTGGGCAGGAGCCAGCTTATCCCCAGATGTTACAACTGGAATGGGAGAAAGTCTGGATTTGCCTGGAAGAGTGGTTTGTATTTGGTAAAACTTGTGCAGAAGTGCAAGTGCAGATGCTTCCAAACGAGTATGTGGTCACTGTATTTCTATATTCTCTGAATAAATGTCTTGATAGGGAATATTATTACAATTTCTGTCATTTTTGCTTTCGTCTGGGTTTTTTCATCCCAGGGTAAGAAAGTTCTGGTTACTGTCACTGAGATACTCATCAGGAAGTATTTTTTTCTAACATCCTAATGCATATGGGAAAGCAGTTTTGATCCTTTCTACTGTATGATTATTTGAAAGCACCTGAGGATCTAGTAAGCTGCATTAATTGCAGATTTAAGGAACAGCTGGTGAGCATATGCCCTCAGTTAGGACTGGCTGTATAATTTTTGCAGCCTCATCTGTTTGCTACATATATATCCCACCCACACCATTTAGATTTTATCGGGATGAAGAACGGCCTGTTCCATCCCTGCTTAGATTTCAGTCCACCACGGAAATTTTTTTGACTTTCTAGAGATATACTGCTGTGGGTCGTCAGCCTGAGAAGGCTGTAAGAACTTCATGTCACTGTGAATTAAAAAGCTCTATGAACTTCCTGTAGATGTGTCTGTGTTTATCATAACCTGGTAACATCAAAAGGTGTAACATGATTTCATTAGTTGGGCAGAACTAGGTAAAATGAAGTCTTTGTATTTTCTAAATTATTAGTATTTGTAGTTTTGTTTTCTATAGGAAAACAGAAATCTCTGAACAAGGAATTTTAATTCAGAAAACATTCCAAGATGCCATAATTTTCTTGTGTTTGCCACAGAAATTTTTTAGTTGCTTAAGCTTTCCTGGAGATTCAGGTGATATTAGTTAGCTTACTACAAATGAATAATCATGCTGCCCATTCCTAGTTTGTTAAGTATTTAAGTAAGTTCATGGTCTGTCTGTCAGAGTCAGGTACTTAGTTCTTTCCCTTTTGGTAGGTATAATTAATAGTATATAAACTATTTTTCAGGTTCACTTTTGTAGGGTTTTTTTATTTGCATGTCTTTTCACATCAGAAATGTGAATGTGCGTGTTGTACCTTCAACTATTTTAACTTAGAACTGAGCGTAACACTGAAGTTAAAATTCACTCCTGTTTTCTTCTTGTTCTCCATGATTCAGGTCCCTTAGTCCTCACTCTAGGCAGATTTTTTTTTCAAGTCAAAGGGACTTACGTCTGAGCAATGATTACAAACTTGGGCCCAAATTGCAAAACAGAACTCATTTTAGTTTAATGATCAAAATTAACCTGGGATCAGCTCAGTGGTTGTTACTGGAAGAATAAGGGAGACTTTGTAAAGGCAAAATTATTTTCATCATTGTATTTTATGGCATAGTCTACAATAACTTAAAATGAGCTGCAATTTCAGGCCAAATGAGTGTAAATCAAAATTTAGCATTAAGCATTTTCTTCCCCTTATCTAATAACTTAAATGTTCTTTCTCAAATATCTTGCACCACTGTTAGATGAATGAGCTACACGTTAACTGTTAAAAATAGGCCCAAATCTCAGCTTCAAGTCAGAACATTACCAAAGTAACCCAAAGCTTATTCCAGATCATAAATCTGCAAGTGGCTCTCGTATTTGAAAGCAGCTGAGACCTGTGCCAGAGTGCTCTAAGCTGTCGTTTATTTTCAGTCTAAAAGTAAAGTAGCAAAATGTTTTTGTTCTTTTATTTTTCAGTCTTTCCCTATTCTCAGCGAGACTCAATGGAGAAGCTTTTACTTGAGAAGACATACTTCTATATTTTTCACTCCTTTGAACTACTAGCCAGTTAAAAAAAATTTCTCCATGTTTCCGCTTTTGACCTATAATCACTGTGATTATTATTTGGTCCTTTCTGAAATAAATTTGACTGTTATATAGACTGTAAGGAAGTTCTAGAACCCTGTAAATGGTTATATAACAACTGAGTTCTTGAAAATTTTTAGTCACAATATTTAGTGTATCAAGTGAAAATGTACTTTCACTTCAGCCGGAGCAATTTCTTTTGAGTTGGTTCTAAAGTCATAGTAGTTACTCCAAAAAAAGCTCGTTTCATGAAGTGGATATTTGGTCTCCACACTGTAAATGTATAGAATTATTTTCTATCAAATCAAGTCATGTATACTTTTCTTTTTCCTTCTGTACTTTCATATACATTGAGAACCCTAAGGCATTCGTGGCAGCCTGGGGCACAATTGCTTGAATTTGCCCACAAAAAGGGCAGTGAGGTGGGTGAGCAATAGGGACACCCACCCAGGGATGTGATGTTAGCGTGTGAGGGGCTGCAGCAGCTTCACCAGCAGTTCCTGAGACCCTGACCTGGGCTGTGGAAGTGGGCAGAGCAAAATTGCTGGTAGGGTAAAAGGCTGACTGGGGAAAACAAGTTATCTGCTTTTCAGACAGCAACGTCGAACGGGCAAAATCTGCCTGCGAGCGCTCGCTGTGTCTGGAGGGCACAGGAGCTGTGTGTGTTTTAAAGATTTATGCAAATGAATGCTCAAATTTGAAAAGAAAAAATCTTGAGGGAAAATTATTGAAATCCAATTACCTAAAAGTTTTTGCTGGTTTTGATAGTAAAACAGAAATCCCTGGCTATGTCTTGATGTGTATTTCTTTGCCATGAGATATTTGAAAGGAATGAGCAGGATCCATGTCACCAGTTGAGGCTTAGATATTTACAGAGTTGACACCTTGGAAAATACAGATTAGAAAGCTGAAATTTCTACAATACTTTTAAAATAGTTTATTTTATCTGGTAAGTAAGATGAGTACTGGCAGACACTGTGTACTTGCTCATGTCCAAAGGCTATAACATAGATTCCAAATTATCACATGAAAGACAAGAACCTACCCGTTTGATTCCGTGCAGTCAATATTTCTATCTCTCTGTCCATCTGTTGGTCTGTGTTGCTATAAAGAGTATAAAATAGGCTACCATTGTGGAACGGTATAGTAAATACTCTCATTTTTTAATCTTATTGTAATAAAAGCCTAAGATGCCATCAGCAATTACAAGAAGGAAACTGACCCAAAATTCAAGAGTAAAGAAGACAAATACAAGAGATAGAATAAGAAATTATATTTTTTTCCTGTAATTCTTCAGCGCCATGCCACTTTCTTTAAGTGCAATGCAATACAATGTTCAATGTGGCTGCTCATCTAGTCAGTTATTTTTAGCCCATTAGTAAGTAGAATTTTTATTCCGTGCTACCTTACCATTTTATCAGCAGCTGATTTGGACTTGCAAATCGCTGGTCCTATTGATCAAAGGTGCTGAACTCCTACGGTTCCTATTGATTTCAGCAGGAGATGCAAATGTTCAGTGCCTCTGAAAATTGCATCCCATGTTCCTAGATTTAACCATCCTTGCCTACAAAATGACTATTTTATATCCAAATGAATTCTCAAGTATGAATATGAAGTTGGCCCTATCCTTTGTGATATTATCGCTATTTATGAGCATCCATTGGAGGTGGGTGTTGGGTCTTAAATTATAATCATAAGGAGAGTAAGGAAATGAAACCTTCTCTGCTCTCTGCCATTGTGACCTGTCATTCGTCACACAATGCACAAGGTAGAGAATGATGGTTTCAACATTGGGAAAGGCCAGGGCAGATTTTAAGGACGTATATATTGCAGTGCATAAATTTATAATATTTGTTGTGTAGCTTTATACACGATAAAGCAGAAGGAAAAATAAAAATCCTCAACTCTGCGCAGTAGAAGTTAGGCAGAGAAGGCTCAAGAGGAAAATACGCTGATTTCACACGGAAGAATATTATGGTATAGTAAACATTGCTAAATGTTTCAGATATGGGTGATACCTGTAATACAGATGTGCAGCTCTGAAATGAGGAACTCCTTAGTGGGATGAGACAGGTACATCAGGGTTTCACAGCTGGAAATCACAGTGACTTCTCTCTCTGTGCCTAGGTTGTACTGATTAACTTAATATTGTCACAAATCTTTAGGCATACTGAGGAGAAAGCCTGGTGGCACTGTACTGTTGCATAAGATTATGTTTTATTTGTTTCTAAATCTAATGTGCAACTCAGTAATGAAAAAGGAAACCAGGCTGGTCGTTATAAATCCAGTAGGGGGATGGCAGGACGGGAGGGGATATTTGTATTCTCAGGTGTAAAAATATGTTAGATATGAAGAACAGGCTGCTTGAGAAAGAGTGCTTTAGAGTTAAGATGGCTATAACAAGTAAATGGCAAAATCCTGATTTCGTGAAAGACCATATATGGTCCAAAATAACTTAGCTTTTCAATATGATTTTACAAAAAAAAAAAAATATTTAATTCAGTCATAAAATTTATATATAACAATCTCAAATTTTCAAATTTGGTTAGGGCATACTAACATAGCGTTTTATTTACAAAATGAGCTTACAAAAGAAGAACACTCCTTCTGTAGATCGGGATCAGAACTTTGATTCTGACTCTTAATTGTATTCCTGTTATGTTCATATTCTTCCTTTACTGGAACTGAGGCACTAATGTACCTGTGGCTTCATGCTACAGTGAAATCCAGTTTTATAAGCAGAACCTGCTAGGAGTTACAGAAAATTAATAATTTTCTGGCACTTGGTCAGAGAAGATGCAGAAAGAATATTCAGCTGCTGATATACATTCTGTTACAGCTCTTCTAAAGTCTAGGCTTCAGGGGGATGTTCTGCTGAGATTTTGTAAAATAACTGGAAACAGCAGAGAAAGCTAAACAGAAGCCTTTAGTGGAGGTCAGCAATTTGGAGGGACTTCACAT
Source organism: Baryphthengus martii (assembly GCA_013396935.1). NCBI lineage: Eukaryota > Metazoa > Chordata > Aves > Coraciiformes > Momotidae > Baryphthengus > Baryphthengus martii. The sequence continues at coordinate 281,495 of VWZK01003937.1, read as the reverse complement.
ATGTGGGATTTTTGTCCTCTGAAGTTCATCTCACAAGTTGATAAGTACTTACTGTGCAGGACTTTTTTGACATCTCCTCACTACTGAGAGTCTCTTTTGCAGTAGAGCCAAGCCTCTTATTCATATTCTGCCAAACGTGTAGCACAGGAGTTGACAAGCTGTGCTTACACAGAAGGTAGATAAGAATAAATTAAATTAGATCATTGGCTTCGTAGCAGATGGCGGGTTAATCCAGTTTACAAAGCGAGTTCTGAAAAAAAAATGCTTATATATTTGGGGATGTTTATTCGAGTATGCCGCAGAATTGTGGAGACTGAGTTAGTTTATCTGGAAGTGTCAGTTTGTTTTATTTAAATGTTGAACAAAATAAGCAATCTAGCTATTTATTCAGAGGTAAAGACCCAAGCTTTGGTTCCAAACAGGACTCAACTGGTTTCAGTTACAGCAGCAGTGTGAAGCAACCAAAAACCTGCCTCTGGATAAGGAAAATCCCTTAGGCAGCATCAAGTCACACTAGCTTTTCATCTCTTTGTTCCATGTAGGAAATTTATGGGAAGGGTAGAAGATAGAGAGGCCTTTAATAATTTATCCTGTTCTGCAAGAGATCTGTTTTATACCTAATAATTATTTTTTACCTAAGAAGAATAATAAATTAGTCAAGAAAAGCTCTATACTATCAGTAGAATCTTCTGTATTCCAGAGAGAGGTCATTTAAAGTTACCCTGAGCAGCTCCACTGTGCAGCCTGGCAAGGGCAGAATGACTGAGGAAGGAAGAAGTTTCGCCATAATCCTGTGGCATCCTCCAGTCTCTGTAGCTCCAATGACTACAGACTCCTCCAAATTTAGCATCTGCATTAACATCCATAATGCATGTTGTAAAAAAAAAACCAAACCAGAAAGTGTATGTCCACTTCTGTCTTACAGTTTTATCTGAAACTTTGAGTTAATCTGGGCAATCTAATAAAATATAAATGAAATATATCTATGGTGGCATCCATCGTACAAGCTTTATCTCTAAACATTATGTAAAGAGGGTCAAATTTTTCTGCTAACAAGCTATTTGATCTCCACTTACCTGGTAGTCCTTGTTTTTTGCTTGAAATTGTAGCAGTTCAGCAATGACCTTACACACCCTGTTAGTAGCAGAGATCATTCAGGTGCTGCAAAATACAGGGTATCTGATTGCAGAATTTTTCTGGAATGCCAGGTAGGCTAAGCTAAAGTAGCTTTTGCTGTAATAACCAGTGCAGTCATCAAACCTCAAAGGCTGCTTTTTGTATCCTATGGGAGCTCGAGCTCCATCCAATAATGTATCTTTAGTCACAGCGGTGGGGTTTAGTACTGTCAGTCAACAGCCAGCCCTCAGGAGTAGTGCACTCGAGGTTTGTAAACATCAATCGGGAAGGCTGCACTATGAGGAGAGGGCAGAGACCTGCATCAGAAAGTGAATCTCTCTCCTTTTTACCAGTCCTAAATTGGACAGAGTGAAGGTGTCATGTTCTGCTTGATTTACAGAGTTGGGCCTTACGTCTGGGCACTACACGTGGGAAATAACGGCTGAGAATCTTACTAATGGATTTTTGCTGTGGGAAATGACATTGTGGCCCGCTGTTGAATTCCACAGCATTTGCTGTGCCTCTGTAAAAGAGGAAAAGCAAAAGCCAAAAATCCAGTAGAAAAATCAAAGAGAGAATGACTCAAAAGAGCAGTTCTTTTGAGCTTTTTAATGAAATTCAGTATATGCCTACTTACTTCTAAAGAGATTTGAGAGAGAGAGATTTGAAAGTTTTATTTCGTCTTATTTGGTGAAATATCTGTATATTTAAAACATGATGTACACATGTTGTAGGAAACACAAGCTTTGTAGGAATTATTTATACCCCAGGTAAAAGTAAAGTATCACAGAAAAGGAAAAGGCAAGGTAAGGCTCTGTCTGCTACATAAACATTTATTATTCCCTGTAGTTAACTTCTGAAAAAGGCAGCTCTAAGAATTAACGGCTTTACTGGTGTATGTGTACTGGTTACCAGAGTGATACCTGGATCCAAAGGTAATTTCTCAAAGCTGTAGCTAATGCAGTGCAAATCAGCTTGATGTTAAAGGTTGCAAGATGACCAGGTTTCTGCAGTGATAAAAGTCATTAAGTTTAATTCCAGTAGACCTGTTTTCATAGCAGTGTGGTTTGTTGCACTCTTGTTGATTGGAAAGCTGCACTTACCAGTATCCTGTGACATCTCCCACGGACTAGAAGTCCAAGACTGGCCAAGACCATCAGCTCTGCAAGGCAGCTGGTGTTTCTCAGGGAGGAAACTGCCTGTCAAACATACATACAAATAGTTTTGCTCGCCTGCCAAGCTTTGGCATCGACTATAAAAACAACAGCTCTTTCCCAGCCTGAAGGAAGACAAAGCAAGCAAACTATTAGAACTGGTGTGAATGGCTGACAAAATGCATAGGGTATATAATCTGGAAAAGACATACACTAAGGAAAAAGATGCATTCCATGTTAAGTCCTTGATTTGTGATGTACCCTTTGGAATACGTGCAAATGCTATCTTAGGAAATGAGCAATACCAACAATAGAAACAGTGTAAGAATGAAACTATTATATTCATGGTTCTGTACGTACTAAAAAGCTTGTGGTTGTGTGCAGTTATGTTTTACTTCTAGTGTTGATCTCTTTCAAGTGCTTATATAATTATTTGCATTAGTATAAACAAATTGTACATTCATTAATTATCGACCCCATTGAACTTCCTTCCTTTTTGTTATTAACTCTTTTAAATAATAACATCCAGAAGCTCAAGCCAGGAGCAAGAGCTGCCTGCTCTAGCGATGTCAAGGCATGTTGAGTTTCATTGTACATTCTGTATGTAGAAATAATTTGTCTTGCATTAGTAAGCTCAAAAATCAGAGCTTAGGTCTATGTGATCTGACTGCAAGACCCTTTTCAAAGTGTTAGCATGTTCCCTTGATGATTTCAAGTCCATAGAATATGAAGCAAACCAGGGAAGTCTCTGGCTTGAAATCTCACCACTAATGCCAGAGTAAGTGTCTAGTATCTCTTCTGGGGAATGGGAATTTACCGTCTAGTGACGTGTCTCCAGAGCCCAGATCTGATGGTGAAGCAGTGGCTTGAGAATTCAGTATAGACGGTGGCCTAGTGGGAGATGTCCCTGCCTGTAGTGAGAGAGCTGGAACTAGATGATCTTTAAGGTCCCTTCCAACCCAAACCTTTCTATGATTTTGTCTTTCAGGAACTGCAAATACATTGTCTTTTAGATTCCCACTGTGGGCAGATCTTGCTTAGTGCAAATTCCTGCATGTGGCTCGGGTTTTGCTCGTTATGTGACAATTTCAGCTCCTCAGTGCATGGTTTACTGGGTCATTAGTCCTCCCTGCTGAGTTGCTTCAATGCTAAGGCAACCTCTTTCTTGGAAGATTTTGCCCTCCCCAGTAAGACCTGGGTAATTGTCTAGAATGACTGCACTGTTACCATATTATGCTTAAAATAAGATCCTCTGTTGCTGTCCTTCTACCATCCTTCAATGCCTCAGATGAGAAATAGCAGGAAGGAAAGCAGGTAAAAAAACAAAATTGAGTAGCTGTGCAGGCAAAGTGAAGTAGGCAGCCCCCATGTATGGTTATAAGGACAGTTTATAACTTCATAAAAAGGTGAACTTTGTAGATTTGCCAGTACATACATAAATAGCAACTATATGTCTATTAATATATGTTGTAGAATAATTGCATATGTTTTAGATCTAGAGCCAGTTTTTTATCTGCAGTGTAATTCTAGAGTAAATCTGTGGAGTCAGTGTTTTTACTAACATGTAACCTAAATGAAAAGGTTTGGGAATGCGGTGGGCACGGCTTCACTTACGACTGCATTGGAAAGGTGAGTTTTACTTGGTGCCAATGCTTTAATCAAACTCTGAGCTTTTTGAGAGTCAACAGCTGAGGGACAACATTGATGTAGCATGAGAAGCTGTCACATAGTATTTAATTCATTCAACTGTTATCGTTTTAATTGCAAGTATTTCCATTAATTGCTGTAGAAATTCATCACACTGACCTGGCTGAGATCCAAAATAAAGTGTGGAAACTAATTAAGCATTGAGTTTTAAGGTAAAATAGTAAATTGCTCATTAGACCTTTTGAAATTCCGAATTATTACTAACAGAATGAAGTAATACTTGACTTTGCAGAAACTGGGTCATAGCATTCTTTCTTAGTCTGACTAAAGGTGCTGTATCTTAGACATCAGTTAATTGGGCTTCATTTTTTTTGCAGCAGTACACTTGTTTGGTTTAACCTGGCAACTACAGCCTGTGGAAGGGCAGCTGTATGAAAATGGAGTTAGCAAAGGAAATAAAGGAACAGACTCCATGGATACTACTTACTCACCAATTGGAGGAAAAGTTTCTGATAAAACGGAAAAAAAAGGTATGTGTGAATGAGAAAACAGATTACGAATACTTAAACAGTACTACTGTTCAGATGCTGTATTTGCTACAGTCTGACAGAATTGTGAGTTCAGGTTCTGTCTTTTTTAGTATAATTTTTAAAGAGTTATGAAAAGCCCATCATCAGATTGTTATCTTTAGCAGAACTCTCAGGGAAATCAACACCCTACCCAAGTCATTAGGAAGGTGATGTTCAATAGCCAAATAATCGCCCAACTTTTGAGAGAAATTAGAGCCTTTGGTTTCTGTCCTAAGCCAGGAGAGGTGAGCCCATGTTCACCTCATTCCCATTTGTGTAAAGGGCTTGATGCTGTGCCTGTCGTACTGGCCAAAGACAAGCTTAGGCAAAGTGACACCCTTCGTACTGACAGGTCAGAATATGCAGGAGGGTAGAGTGCTTTTAAAGGCATCCAGTTCTTGAAGGCGTAAGCGAAAATACAGCATCCTGTCACATCCTGGCTTAACTAGTCATACTGAATCAGCTCACAGGAATCTACTGAGGTTTCACAAAATGCCTGAGCCAATCTGGCAGCTCCTGCTCTTGGGGACACAATCCTGCTCTGATCCTGCTCCCTCCCTCTGTGGCTCCCAGCGTCCCCATCCCAACTGCAGGAATTGTCTTATGTGTGACCGGGACACATCAGTTCACTCTGGCTGCAGAAAATGGCTTCGTTCAGAAATGCCAATAGTCTTCTGCCATGTAAGTGGCTGAACCAGTTCTCCTGAAGGGGCAGAGAGGTGCTGGAGCTGGCATAGGGAAGGAGTGGGCTGTGCATTGCAGCCAGAATGTGAAACAGAGAGCAGGACTGTCTCCAAGATGCACAATTTCTTTCTCTCAAGTCCTGTCATTTAATGTTGTTAGATAACCTACTCCAGTATTAGTTATAAGCTCTGCCCCATGCTTCCCATTGACTGTAAGAAGCAGATGTCCCTCCCATTCCTTTTTGTGATACTCAGAGAAAGTGGATAAATCAGATTAGATCAGAGAAAAGATTAATGGGAGAATATGAACCCTACTCTTTCCAGTTCTTAAAAGGAAGGTAAAATTGTACTGAGAGCTGTGCAATGATAGATATCCAGAGCTTTCCAACTTTAGCACAGAGCAGTGGTCTGATTTTGTGTGTGCCAAGAAAGATCTGTGATTGTCAGCATGAGACAAGGTGGGACGTTGTTGTACCAATCCCTCCGGAAGGAAGATTACATCTCACGTCAATAGTCTTACAAATCAATGTGGCACAACTGAATAGAGATCATATTAAATAAATGGGCAACAGAAATATATGTAAGGAGACAATGATGCTGTTATCCATTATTTCGTCCTTTAGAATAGATAGGTAGTGAATTGCAGTAAATGTTTTATACACTGTTGTATTTTTGTCCTGATGCACCATGGAAAATACCTTAAATAGTTCTTCTCGACTGCATTAAATCATTTTGTTAACGTATTACAGATTTAATGAAAGCGTTTGGCTTCCAAAGGAGGATGTGCAGGAAAACATCAAAAAAGTCAAGTATCTTAAAAATTAGATGCTTGAAAACAGCGGGAAGAATATATGAGTCAATAGAGACTCTATGTAGTAGGTAAAAAAACAAAGTACCTGCCTTGCCCTAGGCAATCCCAGTGTCTCGTGTAGCTACACGGTTCCCCCACAGCACTAAAGCAGAGGGGCTCCGATAGCAGAGCCACTTCACTGGGGGCTTATCCAGCAGTTTCAGAGGTCACTCATGAATATAGCTAGACTCCTGTCCCACTTGTCCCATTTCACCTTTTGGGAGTAACCTGTAATCCAGGGCATACGCTAACAAGGAGCATGTGCTTGGGGCAACACAAGAAAATTCATGTGGACTTAGTACCAGGCATTAGTACATACATCGTCTGGCTGAGGCTAATTTTGCTGCTTTTATTCTTTCCATCTCTCTTAATATACATGAGTAATTTTGTTCCCAGTGCTCTCAGCAAATTCTCCATGTAGATAGGCTGGGAAGAAGGGTTTCGAAACAGGCAACTCCTTTCACTCCAGCAGGATACACAGAGAGTTGATACGTTGCTTCTGATGTGATTTCAGAGGAATGAGTAACTACTGTCAGATGTTGTGACCTCCCAGTGTCTCAACTCGCTAGAGCAGCAGAGAATGATTTTCCAGATTTCAAAAGCATATATGTTACCTAATATTTTCATATATTTGAACTAATCTGTTAATGAAAATCAAGTTTACAAAACAGCAAGTCAGATTTCTTTAAGAAGGTACTTTGTAACACGCTGTCCCATGGCTATGAGTTAACATTTTAATATGTAGTAATATGATTAAAAACTCAGATGTCCTATTGTTGCAGATATTTACCAGGGGAGTACAAGGAGGTGGATTGTTTCAGGATCAGAAATAATCAGCATATGGGTACTTTCTTGTAATAATAATTGGCACCATGCTGTTCAGAGTTGTACTTTCTTGAAGACAAGATTAGGAATCTATCGTCTGTTTTATACTTGCAAGGAAAGTGTGCTTAGAAAGAATAGCAAAGCATTAATGCCAGTTGACAAGACTGGGAACTGTACAAGGAATTGGATATAGATAATTAAATGAGAATTTGTCCTAAGAAAAATGTTATTATGAGAAATACGGTTTTAGAGTAAGAGCAGAACTCGTATTGCAGCAAGGTAATTTTAAAAGCTTTTTTTGGACCTTTTTGAGAAAGAGCAAGCAAGTGTACGAGGATAGCCTCTGAATAGCATCTTCAGATGCCCTTTTCATGCAGCCAAATACCTTCTTAGTTCAATTAAGCATAGAAACAGAGCTTAATTTGTTTTCTGTGAGGAAGACACAGTGACTAAATAACTATGAAAACATGCACTTCAGACATGGCTCTTACAGTAGCTTTTTCATGCTATGTGGCTGGCTGAAAAAATACTGTTTGAAAGGTAGCGATGCTGCAACTGCATGCTTTCAGTAGGTGGGAGAGTTTTTATATATGTTTATGTTACCGTTGTGAACAGCAGCATTCACTTCTTTCCTGTGTAATGAGAGAAAAGTAAATCTAAGTACATCTGGTTTTTGTAAGATTCCATAAAATTATTACTAAAGAAAAGGTATTTTTAGCCAAACGCAGAAAAACTCTGAGATACGTTCTTTTGAGCCTAGTAACACTAACGTGGTATTCAGCATAATCTGATAACATCAATTAGTGAAAATACTTTCTGACTAAAGACATAATACTTTTTATTTTCAATGAAGAGTTGGACCTTCTCACTTCAGCAAACTAAGAAGCAGTTACTGTGTTTTAAAAGATCTTCAACACCAACCTATAATGGCATTGATTTCAAAAACAATACTGTATCCTCGACTTTTTCCTTAGTACTCTACCATCTTGTATTTGAATCACATTAATTACGATGCATCAATATCACCAAAAAGTTCTTTAGTGTTTTACTTAACCCAGAAAAGTTACTTGCAGAGAATCATTAAGACTTAGTATCTCTGGAGTTCTGGAAATAGGGGAAAAGGCTTTTAAATTTACATCAGCCGAGTAGGATTTTGTTTGGGTTAGGGTGGGAATGGATCCACTTTTGTTGTCCAACACAGGAAGTTTAATTCTCTGCAAACTGGATAAGAGTAGTAGCATCTTGAATATTGTTAAAGCAGCAATTTGGAAATACTTTAACACACAAACTAACAGGTGTATTTTTAGAGTATGAGATTACAAATTCTGTGCTTTAAAAATAGATGCTTTCATATGCTACGGTGTTAAAAGTCAGCTCCTACCTCTTGCTGTAGGTTTGGTGACACAAAGCAGCCATAACGCTGGAAGATCCAGTACCCTGAGATTTACTCCTGCCTTGTAAATTAAATCTCTATTCATTAAGAATGCTAAGTACTTCCTACGCTAGTTAAAGCCTATGTAAGATCCCGCTGAGGATCTTTGTTATTAATACGTTCAGGAAGATGCTGGCCCTAGCTTTGCTACTGCTGTTTTCGTTTCCAATGGCAATTTATAAAATTTCACATACATTAACGTTGCATTAGATATTTATATGCATTATTGTCAAAAGTGAGTCTCCAGTCACTTTGATTGCTCCTCTTTATCCTTCATTGTGATGCTGGGATGGAATGAAACGTAAATGGATATCGCTTCTCTTGGCTCTTCCTGCGATGCACCACGGTATCCTGCTTTCTTTTCTAGTTGAGAGAAAGTACGGGAATGTGAGTTAATTCCATCCTAAGTTTTGTAGAACTCTGACTCAGATGTCAGCAGGATTTGGTCTGTGATTTGCAGCATGTCATGATGCTGATCACAGACGGGCATTAAAATACACAAAGATGGTGATAGAAGCCAGCAGAGTAAGCCAGCTCCAATTCAGTTTGGCAATGTCTTCTTTATACATTCCGTTTTCCTTTCTATTTCAGTGCTCTCATGCCCATGTGTGAAGTTACATACTGTAGATGTCTGCAAATGTATTGTTAGGCTTTACAAAATCATGCCAGTTTTCTCTTTAGATTGCCTGTCCCTGTCCTCACGTCCCTGTTCATGCTTTCATGCAGAAAGACCAAGCCAAACCAGATGTTCTTTATTTCTCTAGGACTAGATTATCACTGCCACAATAAAATCATTAGGAATGGTGATTAATGGAATTCTAGGCTTTGGACATGGGCTCCAACCTACCAGATTTGATGGATTTTCTGTCCTCGCTGGTGTCTATTTGTGTAGTTTATGCAATACCCATTCGGCAGCAGTCTGAAATACGTGCCAGAGGAAGATTTCCCGCTGCCTTATCTCTGTGCGTTCTCAGTTGAATGGGTTTAGTTTACATAGCTGATAGGTAAAGACCGTGGCTTACGCAGCAGCGCTTCTACCTTTTTATATCCAGGAAAGCGTTCCAAGATCTCCAGGGCAAAAATGCTCTGTGCCGCCTATTGTCATAAATCTTGCGTGCAAGTTTGTTTGTACTTTTCAACTAGATGGATAGAAAATGCAACGATTTCAGTGAAACAGCCTCTGCTTAGAGGTTGTTTTGAATATGTTTTGATATATCTAAGGCATGTTTATACCTCATGACCTGTTATCTTCACCCACCATGAATGCACAACTGATGGTTTTCTTTGTTTCTGGAAAATTAGTGTTTCAGAAGGGACGGGCCATAGACACGGGAGAAGTTGAGATTGGAGCACAAGTCATGCAGACGATCCCCCCTGGTTTATTCTGGCGCTTTCAGATTACTATACATCACCCCATGTACCTGAAATTTAACGTTTCACTGGCGAAGGATTCTCTGCTGGGAATTTATGGCAGAAGAAACATTCCACCTACTCACACTCAGGTAATTAGAAATAATACTAATCCTGTCATACTTAGATTTTCAACCAGCAGTGAATGTAAATGTTCAGAATCCACTTTCAAAGCAGGGAGGGAGAAAGGGACTGTGTGTAATCCCCCAAAGCAGTTTGTTTATATTCTTTTACTGAGATCTGGCTCTGTCCTCAAACTCACAGAGGAAGGGACAGTGTTGTGCCAGAAAGGTCAGGAGTCGTGTGACGACTGTGATGTGACTGACCAGGGGGGCAGACAGGGACACACTGTGCTGCTGGGTAGCTCCAACATCCTTGAAGGGGCAGTGGGATAAGTACCAGATCACTTGAAAATACTTTAATCTTTCTACAACTTCATCAGAACGAAGAGATTACATAGTCAGTGTAAAGAATATAGGGGCGGGGGCGGGGGGGGAAGCTGTTTCTGCTCTCTAATGCAAAGATTATTTTTGAGTGTTTACTCTGAGGGATTTTACCAGAGAAAACCTAGCTAAGCAATACGAATATGTGTTGTTGCTGGTCACATTCAACTCTATTATTTTTTTAGGCTTAATGTATTTGGCATATAAAACTGTCATTTTTATGGATAATAGATTTTTCAGCTTTCTTATAGCAGGATCACACTCCACAGAGTGTGATAAACTTACACATGGAATCGTGGAAAGACTGTTTAGAAGGGACCTCTGGAGGTCATCTAGACTAACCTCAAGAATTATTTAGAGATAAGCATTTTTAGCTGTCATTGACTTTAACTGAACATGGGTCTTCAGCTGAGCTGAAACTGAACTTTCCTGAAAATCAGAATGCCTAGAAAAACCTAGACAAATATATATACATTTCTCAAGCAGGGATTCATAGAAAAGTTTACCTCTCTGATGCTTTGGGATTAACTAGCCTTAAGTTTGTCAGCATCATGTTGATTAGGTATTCATAGCTTCCATTTAAAAAGTAGATATTTATTTGCATTAAGAAAATTAAATATAAATGAAAAATGTGTCTAGGTTTTGATACACGATATTGATATTAAGGGACAAACATTTAAACATCTGGTATAGAGCAACAGGTTCTTTAATCTGTTGTTGGAATTTGAGATGAATCACTGCATGTCAGCACTGCAGCTTGGGAATTTTGGGATTATTCCCATTAAAGAGATGTAATTGTTGAAGTAAATCTGTTGTATTTAATGAAGCAAGTTGGAATTTTCCAACAGTAAGTTTTGATGCAAGGTCTGACTTACCATAATGCTTTTTATGTGGGAACTGAAGCTAGATAGAGTAGGTTATGCATCTGCTGTCCACACTGGTGATTAGTCAGTCAGGCAATTCCTCTTTAAGATTTCAGCTCTTTTTTCCTGTTTGAATGAGACGTGCAGAGCAGATTCATAAAATTTTGCTAGGTGGTTAATTTTTGCTCATTATTATTTCAGTTTGATTTTGTAAAACTGATGGATGGAAAACAGTTAATTAAACAGGAACCAAAAAACTCAGAGGAACCTCAGCAAGCTCCCAGGAATCTCATCTTGACTTCCCTGCAAGAGACAGGTTTCATCGAGTATATGGATCAAGGAGCTTGGCATATGGCATTCTACAATGATGGAAAGAAAGTGGAGCAAGTGTTTGTACTAACTACAGCGATTGGTAAGAACAATTACAACAAAATTGTTATTCTGATTATTACATTGGAAAGCTGTATTGGAAAAGGAATTATTGACCTTTGTTCTGACTTCTCCTAAGTATCTCGTAAGTCTCTTGAATATATTTTATTTCAGCTTAGTTTAATTAACCTCAGTGGAGCAACTTCATGTTTATGCCAATATTAGACAAATAGCAACATTTGTGTACTAAAGATGAATGTTATCAGATTAATTAAGTGTGAAGTTTTTGTATGTGTTGAGATCTTTATAGGATAGCTTAAATGCTTGAGTAATTTCTGGTGTTATCTTGCCGAAAGTAAAAGAGATTACATCTGCCCTCTCTAGTTACTACAAAAATTATCCAGGCTTTAAGTTCTTATTTCCAATATTTTAGGCAGTTGGAAAAATCTAAAAGGCAGCTTTTGCAGACTTGGTTGTGATTGTTGTTTGATGCATGGGTGCTGTTGTTTTGTACAGTTATTTGAATGCACCATTTTATTTGGAACACAGGTGATAACGTCCTGGTGCCATATCAGATCCCTACTGCCTTTTTAATACATCTAGGTGAAGAAATGTTTGCAACTCTAGGTGTTGTTAGTGAGCAGCACTCACACGCAGGGTTTCTTTGAAATTTAAATTTAGGTAAAGTGTTGTATTTATGACAGTCTCGGCTTGCTGCAAGACTGTAACCACTATGCCCTTTAGTTAACCTGTTCTACCATATGTTTAGCAAGATGTCTTTACTAGTAATGGACATACCATCTGCTCTTTAGAACAATTCGGTGCTATTTTTACTTAATGGTGAACACCTTGCAGAGCAGGATATTATGATTCAAATACCAACATTTTGAAGGACTTGCAGGAAAATAATTTAGAAATTAAGATAGAATTGTAATGGCTGGTTTTGGTGTAGAAGTTCGTATTTCCTCTTTTCAGAAAAGTGAATCATTTGCAAACAAGAAAAAATGCCATTATTCAGTGCTACAAGAGAAAATAAATACTCAAGCAATTTATGAAGCGTCTTCGCGGGTAGTCCACAACGAGCCTAGAACCTGGCCAAGCTCCACATCAGAATGCAAATTCCTGCCCCCTTGTCTATTTCTGCTGCAAGACAGCAGTGTTTATACAGGAGGGTTCAACTAATATTTCATTGTTAAGTAGCATACCTTTGGGAAAAAAAAAAAAAAAAGGAAAAAAGGAAATGGAGTACTGTGATTTAGTTGTTACATGTGGTGAAAAAGAAGTATCCATCCCTTCTCTGGCCAGTAAGCAGAACCAACTGGGTCTTGCAGAGGGCAGTAGTGAAAGCCACTGTGCAATCAGGAATCCTGATATTTCATCTCAGAAATGTAGCTGTCAGAAGCCGTTTTGGGGAAAAAGTGTTCATGCTGCAAGAATTTGCTGCTGATGCATTTGAAAATAGTGCTATCTAGTGTGTTTTCATAACCGGTGCATCTTCTTCTCTTACTTTTCTTTGCATAATGGTTCTTGGTTGTTTCTTTGGGGGTTTCCAGCAAAAAAAAAAACCAAACAAGAAAAATAGTCCTTGATCCATACTCCTTACCCTAGACTGAGCTGGAGTCATATTTGACATCTGTGCCAGCAAAGACATCATCCCAGGAGCACAGACTTGGAATACTCAGGCTAGAGCAGGAGCTTGGATGCATCTCAGCTGTGTGCTGCTGCTGGGAAGCAGTCATGCCCTCCTCGGGAGCAGCTGTTAGGTTGCATTTCAAGTTGCTCAGTGTTAGTTATGTACAAAATTGATTTTACTGACACTTTAGCTAAAGCTCTGGTGAGAGTTTCCCTTGAAGGGGGTAATTTGCTTGCAAAATCTTGCATGCCTGAAGTGCTTTCATAGACTGAATAAAACTGGACATTGCATCGAGGGGAAGTAACTTTTCAAAGCGTTAATTCTTCACTTCAGATCAATGTAGGGGTCATTTACCATGTGATTCTGAAAAGCTGAGAAGACAGGCAAGTGTACCTATAGAGCAAGAGGAGAGTTGATAATGAACAGTACTATGTAAAAATAATGAGCAGTATATCTGTGAAAAAACTTTCTTGTGAAAGCAAGCTGTTTTTTTGACTTTGAAACAGACATCACTGTACTGGTGGTGGATATCTGATGAATAGATACATATCAAATGGCTGAGCTTTGGTACAAACTGATACCCCGAAAGGAACATTTTTAAATAACAGCAGGAGTTTTCAAGAGGAACCAATCCTTATCTGTCCAAATGCCCATAAATAAGATCAGAATAAACTTATTTCAGTTATTCATATTACTTGCAGGACATGCTTATGATCCATCTTTTGACAAGTTATGTTTGGGTTTCAAAGTCTATCTGATTTGATTAGATTAAATATTCCAATGGTATGCCTTTCCATTAAAAAAGTTTTTCCTCCTAGATCCCTTGCCATGATCACATACTCTTCAAAAGGATCTCGTTTTTTTTTCTTTTTCCCCAACAGTTACTATTTTGTGTGAAAGGAGTCGTGTTTCCCATCTCCCTATAGCCAGAGGTTCTTCCTCACATCTATAGTGCACATGTCCGTAAAATTGTCTCAGTTCCCACTGATCTGTAGCCCCTCTCCCGTCCAGCCCAGTACCTGCGTGAGCTGCAGAGCCCCCCAGTCCCAGTGCTGGCCTGACAGCAACCTGCGCTGCGTGGGGGCCTCATAGCCTTGAATTTGCTTCATATTCTTCACATAAAATCCATACAAATCAGTGAATCTGCTGAATTCCTGTTGGAAATACACGTTTAAATTAAAACCAGCTAATCCATGTACAGATACCAGCCTGTCCCCAGATGTGTGAGGTTAAGTGGTTTACTGTCCAAAGCTGTGCGATAAAACATGGGCAACTTTAAGATCAGAATTGAAAGTGGGTTGGTTTTTTTTCCCTTCAGTTCTGTTTCTTAGTCCTTTATTGCATTGAGTTTCATCACTGTACAAAAGACTATTTTTTTTCATCTGATTGTATAGAAGTGGAAATTCTAACCCCTCCTCCAAGGAACACAATTCTCATGGTTTAAGTGAGCACCATAGAAGGCATTTTACTTTATAAACAGATTTAAAACAAATTACTTCAGCAATGAAATAAAATGTGTAAGCTGGACATTTTTCAGCAAATACTCTGGTTCTTGCAGTGCTTTTAATGGTAGTAAATTTTACATGAACACTTACTTTAAAAGCTTTTTGGTGTAATATAAATGATGCACTTGTTATCTCGAAGCTGTCAAGACAAAATCTAATATTTGTAAGCTGCTTGAACGGGAATTTTGTTTTATGCTTCCTATGAATGAAAATGGGCCTTTTACTGCTTCAGCACCTATTTGTATGTTGAGATGTGTCCTACAGAGCGAGGTGAAGATGTCATTCATTTCAAACTCAACCAATTTGTGTTTCTCTTTGTGCACAACTCTCTGAATAAACAGAAGTCCTGGACGACTGCTCTACTAATTGCAATGGGAATGGAGAATGTATCTCGGGGCACTGCCACTGCTTTCCGGGATTCCTTGGTCCTGATTGTGCAAAAGGTAATCTCATATTAACTGACCCACAGTGCATGACAGGCATCATGATTATGGTGGGTGACTGCTGGGCTTGCAAAGATTCAAAGTGATTAAAGGAGATTAAATTCCTTTTTCCAGCCAGGTGGCAAATACAGTACAAGCACACACGTAGAAAGTGTCTTTATGCTGTACTTGAGCTAAGGTGCATCAACCACTTCACTCTCCCTGACTTTCAGAGTTAATAGATTCCTCCTTCCCTCTGTGCATCTGCCCTGTGATTAAGTACATTTTTTAATAGGTATAATAGCTTAGCATAATGTTTTCTGTTATTTAAAAGTGACAAACAGTTTCACTTCGGAGAAAATTGAGTAAGTCAGTTAAATGCTTCTGTGGTCTTAACTTGGATAGGGTATAGAAAAGAAACCTAAAGCAGCTTAGAGACTGTTTCCTAGCACTGGGGCAAGAAACTGGGGCGAAAAAGAGTGTAAGTAAGCTTATTTCTCTTCTAGATACTTCTGTCAGTATGATTCTTGCGTCTGATGTCTGGAAATTCTTGTGGTTTTCCAGTATTTCCTCAAATTTAGGATTGACTTGATTTTTTATGAGCTTGATTGGCTCAGAAATTGATACTGAGCTTCCACATCGCTGGTTTATGTAATGCAGATCAATTATGGCTAAAACTTCAGTAATGTTAAGTCTGCTTGGAAGAAAGAAGAAAAGAGCAATACCTTGCTTCAGTTCGCAGAGAAGACATATTAATCTTACTGAAAATCATAAGCAAGCATCCCTGCAAGTTTTCTGCAGACGCCAAGCAAGGGAAAGGAATATTTTTTTTTCTTAGATATTCCGTTCCAGGTCAAAATTAGGGTATACTATTGAAGAAGAATGAGGGGACAAGGACATTTTGTTACTGCTGAACTACCTAGTCCAAAGATTTCATCCTGTCACAATCTTCAAATCAAATGGAGGATCAAGGGGCTGGAATGGAAAAGCAATGTTACAGAACGATAAATGCAATAAGTGTTAATCTATGTAAGTATGTAAATACATTAAAAGGACAACCTGCCTTCTTCAGATTCCTGTCCAGTGCTATGCAGTGGAAATGGAGAATATGAGAAAGGCCACTGTGTGTGTCGGAATGGGTGGAAAGGACCAGAGTGTGATGTTCCAGAAGAACAGTGTATCGATCCAACCTGCTTCGGCCATGGCACTTGTATCATGGGCATCTGCATCTGTGTCCCTGGATACAAAGGAGAGATTTGTGAGGAAGGTTTGTAATGTTTCCTTTTCTATAGTTAAGGGAGTTGGACTTTTGTCTTTAATCTCCAAACCTGTTTAAGGTAGTTAAGAGCTCACATAGATGTGAGAAGCTTACTGTGAAGCACTGCTGTTTTGATCAAAACTACCTTTACTGTCTCACAGAAAGTGATGTTAAGATAGAAAATTATCAAAGGTAAAGGCATTTGGGTCTCAGTGACAGTCGGTAGAAGCTGATCATATGATTTCCAAGATTGACATTTTTTTTTCTAGATTATTAAAATTATTTAACATTGTCTAATAAAACTAATAACTGTAGCATAGACACCCCTCTAAAATACTCAGTTTCTCTTTCAGTCCAGGAGGACTCTAGTTCTGGGATGATTTCTGTTCCCTCCCTCCACTGAATCTCAGTAGCAAGAATAGAACTGGGTAGAAGTTTTTGGTTTTCAGCAAGCAGTCTATTCTCAGTCCTTCAAAAGTTTCCTGGAAAACATCACAGCAAGCCAGGATTCCTCTTTTTCTGTAAAGGTTGTGAGACTGTCTTGATTTGTTTGTCTCCACTTTTCTTCTGTCGGGCTCCAGATGCTTTTTTCAGGAAAGATGGCCGGTGTCCCCAGCCCTCCTTGCTGCCAGTAACCTCAGTCCCTTAGCACACACTGTCAGAGCCTGTGCAGACATTTTTACTTGGCCAAAATCTAAGGCTAAGGCAATCACAAGATCATTTAAAAAATATATGATGTGATGGTTCTTCAAAGTAAGCAGAAGACTGTAACCAGCTTTTCTCTTTCTTCATTCTGCTGCATCTTAGATTCTTCTACAAGGAATGTACTGACAATATAAAGCCAAAAGAACAGCAAACAGTTTCAGTTTACCAGAGCATATTGAGTAATTCTCTTGTCATGTATCATTTTTACTGTGAGCCTGCATTCAAGGTACTAAACTGGCATCCTCTAAGGCTGGCTAATAAAAAATGGGAAATTCTGAGAACACGTAACTTTATTTTTGCTGGTTGTCGTACCGATGTGCGTCTGCCCTCATCTAAAGAAAGAAGCAGTTGTTGTTTGCCTCTTAGCATTTCTGAGATAGCTCATCAGCTTTGACTTTCTTCCCCTGTGAGGAGCCTCAGAAAGCACAACTCTTCTTCATGCTTGCTCTGATTTGATGATTTTTCCACTAGTCCCCTTAGCCTGAAGCTAGTGACAGCGTACTGTGTGCTTCCTGCTATATAGATTTTAGGTAATTCTTTTGAGTAGCACAGAGAGGAGGCTCTTTATGTGGCTTGAATTCTCCAGTCAGAAAAATATCCAGGATGGATTTGATGGATTTGACATACCCGGTACAGTATTTAAAGGGAGGATCAAGAGGCTGCTTCTGACATACTCGGTTCTTGGTAGTTTCAAAAAACAGACAAAACCAAGAAAACCCACATGGGAAAAAGCAAGTAATGCACAGATTTACTCACTGAGGCCATGATGCTGAACAAGCCTGTAGCTGCTGAGAGGCTGACTTCTGTTTTCAGTTGCTCTGCTTCTTGCTATAATGTGATCCTGCAAAACAGTTGAAAAAAATAATTGAGATAAAGGTACTCAGACAGTTATTGAAACTAAGAGTGGGAAAAAATTGGACTTTTAAAGAGACATATATGCACTTTTAAAAATGATGAAATTTTGTAGAAATAAGGTGGATGAAACAGATCTATGCGACCAAGTACGGTGGAGTTTTGTTGTAACAATGTGTGCATGACATGACTGTTCAGTTTACTGTACCGTACAACACAACTGGTGCAGCATAGGAAGTAATTCTGCCAGCAATTCAAATGGCATTATTGCATGTAAATTTGAGTTAAGTGTTATAGCAGTAATGTAAACATAGCAGACACAGTAACAGATCTATCCAGGGAATACCAGTAGCAACATGTATTTGTTGTTGTGAGAGTCCTTTGAATTTGACCTGTCAGATTATCATTACTAGGGTGATACTTTTTAAACTGTTCATGGAGTCACTCACTCAGTTAATTTTAAAAGATCAGCAAAATAAAGATCTGTCTCAGGGTGAGAGAAAATTGCCAAGTATTTTTGTCCTATGCTTAGCAAGATGTACACTGTCTACTGATTCCCCTCTTTCAGAATTACATTGCTGTGCACAGGCCTGGAAGGCTGAAATAGATACAACATAAATCTTGAAATAAGATCTTGAATTGATGGCATAGCAGCTCAAAAGATAAAGCATCACTTCTTTATTCTCAGGTCAAAAGGTCCTAGAAACTGGAGGCCGTTAATCTTAAATCTGAAGTATTTAGTCGTCCCTTTGTGAAGCAGAGAGCATCTCTTCATTCATGTAGCACAAAATACTGTTTGTTAACTTCGTAATTTAATAGTTAGAACAATTCTTGTGCCGATACTTGATAAATACATGCAAGAACTTTCAAGGTACCTCTTTAACGTTAGTCTGAAACACAACGTGACGTGATTAGGCTTTTGGCTCGCTGTTTCCCATGCTCAGATGCCACAAATCCTCCTCAGCTCGGCAGTCTCCAGAGAAGGCCAGCTCTGTGTTCTGCCTCAAATCTGTCTTGTTAAAGAGATGGTGGGGCTTTCTGAAAGGCTATGCTGATTATACAGGACTAACCAGCTGATTTAAATTCTTCTACAGAGCTCCTGAATTTTTCACTAGGAATAGTTTAATCCAAACTGAGAACAAATTTAGCTCTTTGTCTGTTTGCAAATTGTTCATCAGTACGTTATGACTTTTATGAATCTGTTCATTATCTGCAATTGCCCAGCACATACTTTTTATGAGTGTATGAGGATTTTTTTACAGCAAGCATTCCATCAGAGCTTCACTGCTCAGGGTTAGTGGATGGCCTTTTTTTAATGAAATTTTCAGCTATAAAGATAGCTTTCTACAGGAAGTTGAAAGAATAAATCTTTTCCCAGATGTAAATAAAACACAGAGCACAAATACCCAAATGGAAACATATTGCACAATTGTAGAAGTAATTATTAATTGCTCCAGTTCTTTCCTAGCCAGCTACTGAGGCACAAGCTTCACTGACTTGAACTAATAGATCTGTCTTGAGAATCTGTGTTTTAAAAATAAGGCACTCTCCATGACCTGCTATGTTCTCTAGCACTCTGCACACTCTTTTCCTTGTCTTAAACTTCTGCACAGATGTTAGCACAGACTATTTTTTCCTTGTGTTTATTAACATTAGAGTATCATAGATTCATTTTGGTTGGAAAAGACCTTTAAGATCATCAAGTCCAACTGTTAACCCAGCACTGCCAGGTCACCACTAACCCATGTCCCTCAGCACCACATCTACCTGGCTTTTAAATCCCTCCAGACACAGGGACTCCACCACTGCCTTGGGCAGCCTCGGCCAGGCCTTCACAACCCTTGTTGGGAAGAAATTGTTCGTAATGTCCAACCTAAACCTGCCCTGGCACAACGTGAGGCCATTTCCTCTTGTCCTATCAAAACCTACCATTTTAGTTTGAATATTCACACAAAAATCACCAAATTAATCTGAATCTCTGATGTTGTATTTCACTAGGAAACAGCTGTAAAGGTGCCAGTTTTATGCTCTAAGTTGTATATTCCCTGCTTTCCAGAGGACTGCTTGGATCCAATGTGCTCCAGCCATGGTGTGTGCGTTCAAGGAGAATGTCACTGCTCGACGGGCTGGGGTGGTGTGAACTGTGAGACATCCCTTCCCGTGTGTCAGGAGCAGTGCTCGGGCCATGGGACTTTCCTCCTGGACACAGGACTCTGCAGCTGTGAACCACAGTGGACGGGTTCAGACTGTTCAACAGGTAAGCTGGAGATTTATTTTTTTGTGATAATGCCTGGGCTTTCTGTTGGAGTCGTGAAAGAAAGGAGTTACTACTACTGTGCACATATGAATTTAAAAAATAAGAAGGGGATTAATCAGGGATGCTGTGGCATGCACTTAATGGGTTTGTCAGCAACTGGCTTTCTGTTGACAAGGATAGAAAGGCTTTTTCTCTGTTACAAGAATGTTGCCTGGCTGATGGTGTGACAGTGAGAACAGTAGTCCTTCAAGAGTGCGAGTGCCTCCTGGTATGGACTGGAGTTAAGCATTACTCTCGCCTGAGATGTTGCACACTTACCAGGCTCATGCAGTGAGAGAATCCACAATTCGGAGAGAGACTGGGGAAATATACCAAAAAAAAAAAGTAGTCTAAATGCAGTGACTCATGAGTAAGAAGGCTCTGTCAAAAAATCTTTTCAAAAAAAAATGACCATCCGTTCTCTCATACTGGGATAAAAACTCTTTTCTTTCTTAGAGGACCATCAAGGTTTGCTCTCACTGAATTTGATTAAGAGTTGAAATGGATTTCCTCTGTGCTTTGTACATTTATGTTTCATTTTCTTGAAATGAATGCACTCTGGTCATTTTACTCTGTAATGGAGCATGTCATTACCAATGTAGGTACTACTATTTTTTTCCCCTATAAAGCTTATAAAGCCAGAATCCCAGATGATAACTTGCACATCCCAGTATAGAATAGATGCAAGTGACAGTTTTGCTGAATATTGTGGAATACAACCAGTGGTCCAAGTCACCAATTTTTCTTAGAAATCATCATTCAAAAGGACATTTGGAACAGTATAAATTTTTGTTCAGATCTTTAAAGTGTATGGTTATGATCTTTAAGTTGGGACTTATGAAATGTCCCCCTCCGTAAGTTTTTTAGCAACAAAATATTAGCCAAGTAATGGTTTTTAGTATTTGTTACAAAGACCTTGAATTCATTCTACACTCCAAAATGAATGCATGTAGTTTCAGTCTGACACAGTCAGATATGGTACCTGCTTTGATAAGAATTGGCTTTTTATTGGCTTTCAGCAAAAGCCCTATTGCTTGCAATTTTTATCACGTATTTTGTTATGTGTTACAAATATTCCTTGAAGGTTACTTGAGTAGTACTTCCATTAATGAAGCAAATAATTATAAAAGGTGCTAGCTATGGACTACTTTTTTACTTGCAAAATATGCAAACTAATTCTGACCTAATACAACTTTATTGTGGCTCAAAAAGAGATGTTGATCTCCAATAGGTCTGTTGTGACAGCTACATGGGGCAATTGGGTATTAAGGAAAGGAACGAAGAGCTAATAATTGCAGTGAAGAGACTTTTATCTTGTATTCGGATCATAGTTTTCATGTTTGTCTTGCCTCCAATGTGGTTTTGATTCAGTTTTAGAAGAAAGGTAACTTTTTTCCTTACCTCCATCAACCGGTAGGATGCCTGTCTTTGTCCCTTCTGTCTCCTGAGTTATCAAAGGATGATTTTACAGCCACCAACGGTCATCTCTTTTATATCTATATACTTCAGATTTCTCTTTTCAACTATATCTTTCGTCATAGGTGTTAAACTAGATTCAGGATTGTTGTGGCAATGCAACGAGCGTTAGACTGAAGTCTAGATGTTCATTTGCGCTTGAGACTTTTTTCCGAGGATCAGTCATCTCTGCGCATGTTCAAAGTAAAGTTTGATTTTAGTGAGGAAGGAAAACATCAGCTGAGTAAGTCAACAAGGTCAGAATAAATGAGCTGTCACATGTGAATGGAAAAAGTCATAAGGTTCTGTACAATGAAGAGGATGAAAAGGGTAAAGCACAGGCTGTTTGTCTGGAATCAGACAACAAGGAAAGCTTTGCAACTGATAGACGAGCAGTCCCTCAGCCTGCCTCAAGCCTTTGCACTTTCTCGACGTCTCTGTGCCGCATCATTGTCGGTGCTGTGAAAATTTGCCTTTCTATATCACCTTGAAGATTATAGGCTCCTGTCCTGCTGATTTCTGCATTCCCCAGCAAATCCCAAATACTTTCAAAATAAAAGGGTAAGTTATTTGAAGTTTTATGGTTTTCCTAAATAGAAATGAATGTATCTTGCTGTATTTTAAAAGGAAGAAATAGCAAGAGTGCTAAAATGTTTTGAATACATTATCTCAGATACACTGTGGCCCACCGGAAAAGGGATGAACTATCTCTGTGATACTTTCCCATCCCTGCCTATTTCTAGCTCTTCAAACAATAAGGAATTCCATTTTACAAGCAACAGACTGGCGAAAGACAGAAATCACTGTGGACATGGAGAAACAGAGATGAAGGGTGACTGTGTGACCCATGCATATCCTGAAGCATATCCTGCCAGTGTTTAGAACCCCAACCTGAGATCTGGAATTATTTATGGATTTTTGAGGCTGGAAAGGACCATGGTGTTCATGCTGTTTGATTTTCTATAGAACATGTACCAGAAAAATTCATCCTTCAGTTTCTGCTTGACACTCAAGAATTTCTGTTTAGTTTTTAGAAATGCAACCTTCTCCAAAAACTGAAAATAGTCTACCATGTCCTTAGGTAAAGTGTTTCAATTATGCCTGACCCTCTCTGCTAAAAAGTACACCTTCTGCTCCCAGTTTGAATAGGTGAAAAGTCTTACAATTCTGTTTCTTTCTGTGAGGTGAAAGACTGTCAAACTCTTTGTCAAGCTCATTATATTTTTTTCTGCTTAGTGTTCATAAAAAGAGCCAATATTTTAAATCCATTTGCTTCTCATAGTCATAGAATCACAGAATCATTCTGATTGGAAGAGACCTTTAAGATCATCAAGTCCAACTGTAAACCCAGCACTGCCTCCATTTCCATGTCCGTAAGAAGAGTACTACAAGAAAAATAATTATGTAGTTCTTGGGTTTTGGGCAGCCCTTTTGGCAATTATGACTTGACCACATAAAGTATGCATTTCTCTTTCCCTGTTGCTTCGTTAAGAAATTACATCAAGGGAACACTGAAATTCCAAGCTTAAATATTCGAAGGTCAAAGAAAGACAAAATAAGATACGTACAGGTTAACTAACTCATTTATCCTGTGTTTCTTCAGAAACAGGTTTCATTTGTCACACTTAAAGAAATGCCACTTTGCTAAGGATGTATGGCCTGATCATTCAAGCAGTTACTTGCTCTTGCATATATGTTCCAAAAGTGTTTCCAAGACAAAAAGAAACAGCAACACCAATGTTACAGTTCCACATTGTCCAAGATGTTGACCCCAACAGTGATACAGTATATACCATACAGCAAATAGGTCATGTTCCAACATTGTAATGGCCTTATCTCATCTATCAAAAAAATCCCTTGTGATTTTATCTCGTTAATCATTCGCTTGTGGAAAAACAAACGCTTTTCTGGTATAAAGCACTGAAAATTAAAACCCCATGGTAATACAATATAAATATGAGTACTCTGTGTTTGAATTAATTCCTTGCTATCCTGGTTATCACTTTTCTCACTTAGTTTTAGTTTTTTCCTAGTTTGGCAACTTTGTACAACTTTGGCAAGTTGCAGAGAACCGTTCAGAGACAGTTGGCCGTTAACAGTTCAGCCATCTGACAGTGGATGTGCCCAGGAGAGATGCACAAGAGACTGGGTTCTGTTTCTCGTTTAGGCTCCCCCTCTCCTCTAAAAGATGTGAATAGAGAATAAGAATTTCGTACTCTATTCCAAGTCAGAGTGATTATTAAATATTTTTTGTGAAAGCTGTCTGTGCTGGAAAAGGTCATCCTTGGAATATTTTAGAGTCCCAGGATCTTTACACTGTACTGAATCCAGTTATGACTGTATGTGAAAATCTATTATTATTCAGACTTTCAGCATATGGCTCAGTGGACCTGCGCAGCGTGGGGATGATTCGCTGCATACATGACAAAATAAGACAGGAGGATGGAAGACTGATAATACACTATTTTAATATCTCCAAGATTTCAATATAGTCAACTTTCTACTTACCCTCTGTGGATCTTTGTTGCTTTATTTATAAGCTGTCATTAAAAATCCCTTGATGTTAGTGAGTCATCTCCCTATGAGGCATATAGGCAGTGCTTTTCAGAAAGACAAAATCAACTTGTGAGTATGGACTACTTGTGTCGGGTAGAAGGGAAGCTCTGGCTAATTAAAGGTGCAGCATCAACAAAGTGAACAACAACAAAAAAAAAGCTTCATCTTCTGATCTCAGATTGACACCTTCAACATGGAGTCTTGAGATTGAGGGAGTGAAATATCAAGATAAAGTGACCGACAGTTGTTCAGATGGGCAGAGCATTAGCGAGCATAAATTAGTGTAACTGCAGTGATGCCACCAGTGCAATCCCAGTGTGCTTCAGGTGAGAATCCAACCCCGAGTCACTAATTAATTGCAGCACTATGCCTAAAATATTACAGAGTGAAAAGTACTGAAATCTGTGACAGAGATGATGCCTCTGACATCCTGTCCTGTATTCATTTCTCTAGACTCTGTTCAGGCAAAGTAGGCCAGTTTCTGTCCTCCTTACTCCAGGACGTTTGTCATAATTCCACTGAATCCATTTATACCGCTGAAGCAACCTAATTACGATCGGGAAAAAGAATACTGGCGGTTCTTAGTCACAAAAACATTCATCCTAAAATGATTATATGGAGATGGTGTATATTTAGCATATCTATTTTTGGTTAAGCTCTCTCTAGCAAGATTGGTGGTAATTTTGCAAAGGGTAAAAATGGATCAGGACCCTCTTCCTTCGGTATCTTGCGAAGTATAAAACCTCTTTAAAACTGAAGTGCTTTGAAAAATGCAAAATGTTGTAATTGTTGTAAATTGATATGTGCAGAGTAGAGTAATTTAAAAATCATTAGAAGTACGCATTTTTTAAAGTAAAGTGCTTCAAAAAGAAATGAAGGCATAATACAGTATATTAATATAGTTCAAGACATCTCAAATTGGTTTCAAAATTAAACATCAAAAACTGCGACTTGAAAAAATAATTAGGTAAAACCATTTCATCGCAATCAGAAAACTCTTCAGGTTTAGGAAATTGCAAATTATGGGTGTCAGTCACTCTCATTTGCCAAGGACAAGGATATTCACTACAAAAAAAACCTTTCAGTAGTGAAAATAACTTTGAAATGTCTTCAATATGTGATGTAATGTCATATATTTTCTATAGATTACTCTATTCCATGTTGGTACATCTACTCTGCTCCCTTTTCTAGACAAATTTCAAGAACTTTTTAATTACACTGTAACCATCCTTCATTGTTTTGTTCTGAAGAAATGATGGACTTCCTTAATTTCATCGAACTGTCCTCTTCCTTTAATTTGTGGGGAGCTTTGACTATTACTGCTCTGCTAATTAAAAGGATGATTGAAGTTTCCCCTGCTGTACATTGTCTGACATTGTAAAAAGACTCTTCTTACTACTGTATATTTCATTGAAAAGAAAAAAACTGTGTGACTAGTTTGATTTGTATCTCCCGTAGAGTTGCAAGAGTTTGCAAAAAGGTATCTGGTGAGCAAGATTTCTATTAAAAACTTAGTAGTTAAAGATTGGTACGCTTAATATGTGTTACTGGAGAATTTGAAACATGAGAAATTTAAGACAGTGAGGAAGCACTCCAATAAAAATTAATTCTGCATGTTGAAATCAGTCCAGAGGGAACCAGAAATACCTGATGTAGTCATGTATTGATTTAAGAAATAGGGTAAGTCAAGGGTATGAGATACACAATGAGGAAACTCGGGATGTTTTTCAACTGATTGCTGCTTATTTTGCAGATATGCCAAAAATAATGTCTCTCTCTTTCCCCTTTTTCATCCTGAAAATTAAGATTTTTAATCTGTTGCTGTCTGCACCTTATTCAGCAATTTTTGGCATTATCCCTCATGCAAACGTAAACATGACTTATTAACATCAGCTTTTGTAAATCCTTGTCTAATCCACGGAAAGGTGTTACTTTTTCCACTGGGTGGAATCCAAAGATCCGATTTTGGATGCTTCTATCCCAGCAACTCTTCCCCTGTCCAGGAGCAAGATACCCACATTGCTCTGGTGACAGGAACATGTTCCTCTTTATCTTGCCTTCTATATCCATGGCATTGCATCTGTGTAGGGAGTCAGTTGTGTCCAGGAACTGTCTAACTCATGCAGATTGTGAAAGAAGAGATCTTAACATAAAGCTGTTACGACCTCAGATAGCAAATCAGTGGGATTTTAGCAGCAGTTCAGATGTCAAAATGGTTCAAGCACCTTCAAATTAGGTAAGCCGAGCAGAGGATATAAGGGTCTAAATTTTGAATTTAAGTATTTAGAGTTGTAGTTTTAGTGCCTGGATGCCTTTCTGCATCTCAGCTTTACTGCCTACATGGTAATCAATCTACTAGACAGTGGTTAAGAACATAGTAAAACAGCTGACAGAAAGCAGTATGGAGAAGTCTTTTGTGAATATTCATATGTCAAGATAGAAATTCTGAAAATGAAAGACTTGTACTCCAAAAGAACCCTTTATAAAAGAGGTATCTGAAGAAGAGAAGTTGTGGGAATATTCTGGTAGTGCTGTGAATGCTGCAATGAAGGGAAAAAAACAGCCTAGGTGGACATCAGAACAGTAGTAATATAGAAAAACTTTGATTTTTAATTTGCTGAGTCAAGTTCAGTGATGAAACTCTTGACACATTATCCACACCACTGGGGTTCTTGTGTTGGGAGAGAACTTCCCTTCCTCACAGCTGAAAATGCACAAATGGGAATTGCTAGAGCAAGAGCGTAACTAGAGGTTTTATCCTTCAGTGAGTTTCAGAACATCTGTGGTGCAAAATGTGTTGCATCAGTCCCTGAAACGCAGATATTTATAATGGTTTTTTTATTGTAAGAGTTCTACAAAAATAGGTAGCATTTCAATACGTTTATGCAGCAGAGTTCATGAAGTTTAACTTATCTTTGAAAATAGGAAATTGTTATTGATCAAAGTCAGAATCATGACATTTTTTTTTCTCCTACATATTGCATTTCTAAGCTTTGTGATTGTGTAGATTGTTGCAAGGGTGATATGTATAGACATCTAGGAATTCCTGGTCTTTGCCCTCTTTAAGGACAGTAGTAATGCTTTTTAAATAAAATTAAACTTATAGTAATTATGCAAGAACATTTCAATGCTGCTAGAGCGCAAACTCCCTGTGTATTGTAGCTGCAGTGTACATTGGGGCACATTGCTCTTCAGTTTAGGAAGCCTTGACTATTTAATAAAGAGATTATTAAAACAGCATCTATCACCTTGTGATCCAAAATCATGTTCCGATGGGCTGCAGAAAGCTGATTGTTCCCATGACGCATCTGTATTTTCAGCTCCTGCTCTGATCACCCATGCACTTGTTACAAAAATGCCTTGAAGAAGGACGGCCAGCCCGGCAGTGCTTCTGTCAGCTCTGCTGAGCAAGAAGTAGTGGAGTGTCTTTGAGCAAGATGTGACTGGGCAGCATGTCCTGGGGATAAGAGAACTGCCTCAGCAAAGCAGCTTTAGCATGGGCAAGGAGGGATCGGGAGAAGTGATGAGTTAGTGGAAAAATGTAGGCAGCGTAGAAGGAAGGGAGTGAGCGAAATAATAAAGGACTCTCATTCCTTTCTTAAAACCTACCAAGCACTATTGCAGTTGTTCCACAGCCAGTGAGGAGTTTGATAGAAGTGCTTGCTTAAAAGCTAGACTCGCATGCCCAAGGTGCTGCTTCTCCCTAGTGCAGGAAAAATGCAAGTCATGAGCTGCATCTTTGCTTCAGCAGCAATGAGACAGAACAGCAGCTGCCAGATGCGTGTTGCTATTTCTGTTTGTGCTGCTGACACAGAAGAAGTTCTGGTTTATTTTCTGGGAGCTGCTTTGTCTCTCTCTGTACTCATCTTCACAAAAGCAGCAATGAACATGGAAACGTTTGCTTCCTGTCTGTGTAAGCGTTGTTAGAGTCCGTCACTGAGCACTGTTTGATGACTTTTCCTAATTGAGGCTGCACTCCTTACTTTTCTGAAAGAGCTTGTTATGCCTGGCTGCTGCTGAGTTTGTCCCAGAAACTGCTTATTTGTGCTAAAAAAAGAGGAAGCAAGGCCAACCTCTTCAGCTGATTTGACTTTTGATTCTGAAACTGAGATGTTACTTAAAAGCTGGTAATGACCTTTAATTTCTCGTATTTGTCATTACCGTGATACAAATTGTTTGTTGGGAACACAGAGTTCTTAAGGCTTGTTTTAGCTGATCCGCTCTTCGTTTCTGTCTGTGTAGTCTGGTTCTTCACTGGAGAGAGGGAAATTCTACCAATTACTGTCTCCTTTCCTTCTGAGCGTCAACACTATCTCCAGTTTGGGCAGCAATAGCATCTGTGCCATGCAGGGGCTGCCGTTACTTTTAAACACATAAATCTGAAGAGATGTGCCTGTAGCATGTTGAGCAGTAGTACCAGTGTCGAGCTAGTCAGTGTTTTGAGCCCTTCAGAGATATGGTAAGTGAAATGTATCTTCATTAGTGAAGTCAACAGGTATATCTGATGTAGAGAGCATGCGACCTGGGTGAGTTAAGCACTTACTGGAGCAATTTTTGTGGGTGGATCCATGTTCAAAGGTCATCCTGTAAGCTAGGGGACTAAAGATGGTGCCCTCTCTTCGCAAATAGTTCTTAAATAAATCATTACTTCTTTACTGAATATTACTAATCAAATTTACTAATTAAACAATTGTGGAAAACTTTATGCTCTAAGCAGAGGCCTAGTGAGAGTTAGTAATAGTTCTTCTGTCTATCACAAAAGATTTAGTGCTTGTGCGGAGACGTATCCTGGTCCACTCAGACAATCTCGTGAACCTTTGCTGAAAAACAGGTGTCTCAATCTGTATTTTCTTTTGATGCTGTGTTAGTTCAGGCTGTACCTGTGAAACAGCTTTATTAAATACCTACTGAGCCTGAGTCTTTGCCTGTTCTCTTTTTCCCTGCAAAGCCATTTGGTTGCTCTCCATGTTTCTCATCGTTATCGTAGGCCTCATGTCTTTCCCGATTCTCATGGCCTGTCACTTACTCAACAGGTTTCCCATTTTTCCTACACAACTAGCTTTTCAGCTCGAGGAGCTGTGGATTGCATTTTCCTCTCTGTGAGTGAACACAAAGGCATAGCTTTCATTGCTTTCATCTTGCTCATTACTGCTTACGATAGATTGTTCTGGACTGCTTTCTGACGAGGCTTCTGATCAAATAAAATATCGAACAAGGTAGACATTGCACGGCATTCCTTTTTGTGGTTCTCTGGGTATTGTGAAGGATTTCAGAGCTTGTTAGTCAGAGTGTGAATCTCCAGTGGCAACTGTAATCTCACTGCTTTACAACATGTGCAACTTGAAATCAAACCGTGGAGACAAATCATAAAACAGGACCAAATTTGACAAGAAAACTCCACATTTACTTGGCAAACACAGTATTTAAAAAATGTCCTGGTCAGAATACCGTGTGGTTCTCCTCACCCTTGTGTCAGTCTAATCTTCCTGGCTATTAGGTTACACTTCTGCTCATTTATTTTAAACAATTCTCATAAAGGCCTTGTCCGACCTGCCAACCTGTATGCTCTCTAAGAAAGAGACAGGTTCTGCAGCTGAAGTCCCTTGTGTGGCAAGCACAGTATAATTGTATTCTGCTTTACACCAGTACTGTGGCTGGGTAAACAGAGATATACCCAGTGGCAAATGAGTAATCCTGTTCGGTGGTATAAATTTTCAGAGCTTTGGCTGCCTGAAATGAAATATCTGTTAGTATGTTCACCATTACCAGTCCAGATTCATCAGGCTGTATTGATTAAATTTTTGCACTGTAAAAATACCATTTTGAACCACAGTGAAATCAATAAAGGGTGAGGTTTTTTATATATACAAATTGGATTTGGATCAGGAAGAAAATACTCTTCATCAGATGAAAAATAAAGCTGGGGAAAAAGATGTGATAAAAGATCTAAGAAGGGGAAAAAGTTTCTGTCTTTTCCTCTGCCTCTGCTATATTTGCCCTTTAGACCTTTTTGTCCGTTCATGGATTATTTTTCTACAAAAATAAATTTTCAAGCAAATTGAGGTTCTCAGTTTGGAAAAGATGCTTTCAAATGCATGTAGCTTTATCAGAAGCTGTGTTGCAGTTTTTTAAAAAATGCAATTGCATTCATATATTTGGAGATAGGCAATAGTGTTAATGGCAGCCTTCCGATGAGAAGTCAGAAGAACTATTTATAGAGTACTTAATGCATCAGAAATAAGTTCAATGAGATGATGGTAGGGTTATTTCCAGAAAGCAATTAAAACTGTCACTAGATTGATGGTGAAACATTCTGAGTAACAAACAGTGAGGATATGGCATTTTAGTTCCAGTGGGGTTTCTTTTTTGTATTGTGGCCTGTGGTAAGAAGATAAGGAAGGTAGTGAGATATCTATGAGGCACCATGTCAGAAAGGATGTCTGCATAAAGCTTACAATAGAAAGGTTAAAAATGAAACAATGTTTGGAGAACAGAGAAGTTTTGGAGAAATTTTGCCTTTGGTAAAAATAGTTGAGCATTGTGCAGTAACTGTGTGCGAATTGTCCCAAATAATAGTCAGGGCTGTGTGAAGTTCAGATCGCCCCACTTTGGTCTGAAGACAGTGACTATTCAAGAGTCCTTTTCTGCAATTCTTGTCTCTCTGAGGAGAGCCTGACCTCCTGAAGTACCTCATTGCCTCCTACTAGAACAACTCCTGGGATAATGCAGTTCCTAACATGAAGAAAAGTGCCAGGATCAAATGTTTATTCCATTAGAGTGATTTCAGCTGTGCTATTTTTTCTGTTGCCAGTGAGACCACCCAAAGTTTATTTACCGGGATCACTAATTTATTTCGTAACTAAACCAATGTATCTGCTGAAGAGAAAATAGGAACCAGGGTATCAGTAATGCAATCACGAGGGAAAGAGGGTACTTAATACCAGTGCAAGTAATAAAAGACATCCAGAAGACAAAAGAAAAGAATGCTATTTAAGGAGTTTCAGAAGTGTCCACATTTGTGTAACATACAGAAAATATAAGTAGTTGTAACATCTTATGAGCATCTCTCACATCGTTCAGAGCCAGAAATGAGGGAATAATGATTTGGAGCAGGACCTGTTTTCTCCTTGAGAATTTTTCCAGAATCATTCCTCTTCTGCTTGACATAACTTTATATGCTTGCTACAGTCTCTTGCTTCATGACCATGTCAGGAAGGATAAGTATCAATAGCTGAATAAAGGTAAACATTCTAGTCTGATAACAGACTGTGATAGAAAACTATTTCGGACACAAATGTCTCAGGTTGGGCGAGATGAATCTCACTCCCTGTGTCTTTTGTTGGGATGGGCCAAGTCCCACCTTGTGCAAGAGCACGATCTTTGGAAATCACTGGTAATTATTTTGGAGGTATATGTGAGAACAAATCCAATGCAGTGGTTTTGCAGTTGTCGTGTAATTAACATTAAAGCATTGCTTTGAGTTAATTCACAGAAATAGAACAAACTGCTCAAGCTCACAAATTGTGATACTGTGAGATGACCTTTAATGTATTTCAGTGACAGATGTAAGCGTGCAATGCATGGGGAAAAGGACAAGAAGTATTGCAGCGGGAGGAATTTAAATGGAGTGAATATTTTTCTGTGAAGATAGTCTGGTGGTGGTATGAATTACCTAGTCCTCTTGCAGTTTCTCTGTTGCTGGGAGCTTGTAAGGGATGCAGGGTGTATCTGGATTTCATTTGAAACAAGGATGAATAGATGATCATGTGAAGTCCTTTGCACCTCTATTTTCTATAATTCTACATTAAAATAGGTAAGCTGGGCTATGCACCTATATATGTCAGAACTGTGTGTTAATTTATTATTCTGACAGTAGAGGCTATTTTTTTTTTTTTGCCAAACACTTGTCAGTCATTCCATGATGATCTATCATACTGATTTATTTTCTCATTGTACCAAATTTCACATGAAGTTCTATGGCATTTTCCCATCCAGTGTTGTTCGCTGGTGTGAAAGTAATAGCTGGGGAGTGCAGCTTTGCTGCCTCTTCCGCACAGGAACCTGACTTCTGTTTGCCAGAGGAAACATGTTCATGAAACCTTGTAGCTGACGGCCAAAGACTTCAAAATTAATGTTTTGCAGACACTTCCAAGTCCCTTTGATTTCCAGCTTGGGTTTGAAGAGCAGGTGCCACTGAATACTGGCACAGTCCATGTGATACTTCTGTGTTGCCTCTCTAGAAAAAACATCCCTAGTTTGACGGGTTTTTGGCATGTCTGTGGTTAGCTAAGAATGTAAAAAATTGCACACCTATCTGACATATTGTGATGCTGTTGGAGAAGCCTGGGTTAGATGTTATATTAGATGTTAGATTAGAATTATAACATCCAGATTGCCAAAGGAATTTATTTAGATCAGGAAAATAATATAAGTTGTTCCATAAAAATAATGTCTCTTCTATTACAGATATGTAAAACTTGGTATCTACATTAAACTTCTATCGTTCACTCTCTCAGATAAACCTTCTCTAGTGGGGACAGCTTTCCATTAGTGTTCACTGCAAAAAAAGCCTCCTAAAACTTAAATTTTTTAAACTTTTTTGTGGTGTAAAAAATTGTATTAATAAAATCAGCTGCTGAAAATGAAAGCTGGAACAGAGTTGTCTTCAGGACACAGTGGGAAGGTAATTTAAAAAGCTCAGGAATATTGTTGAAAATATCATGCAAGCTTATTAAATGCAATGTATATTTAAATCGAAAAAACTTTCTTTATTAGGCCTAGATAGGTGATTTTTGCTGCCTCCAGCAGTTTAAGCTTATTGGGTGAAAGTCAGGATAGATTAATTTCTAATCTTTTTGGAAAACCACTTATTAAAAAATGGATAGCCAAATTATGCATAAGACAGTTAAGGTTTAGACTGTAGAACAAGACTCACCACTGAATGTGAGAAGTAAAATGAAAGTGTTTTCATAGTATTTGCACACTTTTGTTTACATCTAGCTTTGTATTCTTAGCATGATTTTCTATGAGTTATTTCTGAAACATGTCAAATTAACATTAAAATCTTCCTTTATCATTGCAAATTATAAAATATTTAGCTTTAATTTCCCTTTTCATATCACATAAATAGAAACTTATTATAAAACACATTTGAAAGAACTCATTGTTGACTTAGATAATTAAAATGAACAGTGTGGAGTGAATTTTTAATGCTTTTTAGATTAGCTCAGGAATGATCATCATACTTGTCTCCTTCTCAAGAATATGTACAAATAATGCTTCACAGCTCACATTTACCTTCTTCCAAAAAAATTAATGACCATTCAGAATTAAGGACATGTCAGTAAAAAAAACTAGACTGAGTTGAACATTTTTTAAGTCTCTTACTCATTAACTAGTTGAAGTCGAAGGACTCTGAATTTTAGATTTGATAAAGACTGTATTTCATTAAATTTTATAGGCAATGACGGGGGTCAGTTGAGGCCAGCTCCCTGCAGTTTGCCAGCACCTTGCTTGCCATGAGTCTGCACAGCCGAGCTTTTTTTTTTTTTTCTTCTAAATAAGGAAATTAACTTTCCAGCCTGGCACTTAGAGAACCTTGTTTTGATTGCGAAATGTACGGGTACAAAACCTGAAATATGGCCATGAATTACTGTGAGTAAGGGTGACTCTTGGTTTTGTGGGAGCCATGAAAATTCACACCTGCTGAGGATCTGGCCTGTTGACCACGGGTCAACCTTCAACCCACCATGCTTCACAAGATCTGCCTAGAGCTCAGGCAGGCAAGTTGGGCAGGCTATCTCCCACTAAATAGTGAAAAGATGGCTTTTATATAAGCCTGCAAGCCTAAACACCAACAAGATGAGGGACTTACTTACTCATTTGAGGGACTTAACAAATCGTGTGTTGCACTGTATGTTGTGAGAATGATTGACAATCAATGTAACTGCATAACTGAAGGCTTGTGATGTAATATCCCTAAGTTGCCTAATCCTGACCATACCTCTTGTCAGCTGCTTCCCTTCTGGCCTTACATAAGCCACCTCTCCTTTTGCAGTCATATGATGGCACAGCTTGTGGCTCCCCGTCAGGATGGTCGCCCATCCAGGCTGTGATTGGCATCTCCTCCTTTGCCCTGCTTGTGTTGCTGCTTTGATCCCCCAGTGGGCTGATTTAGCTCAGCACGTTGTCAGATATTAACCCAGGAAAATAAAGTGGGTAATTATCCACCAGTTTCATGATCTGAATCAGCTCACCAGTTTCAGATGCTAAGCTCCAGGCAGAGCCAGGAGATGGGTGGAGAAGAGGAGGAAGTGGAATAGCTGTTTCAATCAGAGGAAGTAGCTTTGACTGTTTCAACTGCTGAACCTACCTGCAGCTCAAAGCCCTTGCCCTACTGAGCTGTCCCCGTGTGGAGCACCCGCTGCATTTTGGGGTGTTCTGAGCCCTGTAGGACCAACTGCTGTGGAAGGAGGGAGCTGCTCCATTGAACGGAACGGCTGCGTGATGTCTGACTTGCTGTCTGACTTCAGTGCAGTCTGAATTTTTACCTCATCAGTTTTATTTGAAGCTATTTACCTAGTTCAAGTTATTGTCTTGTTTCCCATTGCCATTCGGTCACTGTCCACTCACACGAGTATCTCATTTTGTCTGGGCTGCTGTGGAAGCCCTGCCTCTCAATATACGGATGCTAATGTGGCTCCCTGCTGTGCTGATACTTCTGCACTTGTTTATCTACCGGAGGAGCTAAGAAATTGTTTTGCATTTAAAAACAGGACAACCTGAACTGATAATACTTTTTTTAATCTCAGTTGTTTGAATTAGCTGTGGATTAAAGCTGCGGATGCTACCATGGCATTAATAGGATGACGTTAGGCTTGATCTCCCTTGCTTTGCACGAGAAGTCTCGGGAGAATCTTGGATTCGCTTGGCAGAAGAATACATTATCACAGTAAACAGCATTTCTGAAGCCTCATATTAGATCATGAAAACAAATTTAAGTCTCAAGATTGGCCTCAGTGACCATGAAAGATGAGTGGGCTGAGGAGCAGAACATTTAGAGCAAAGTAAGGAAATTGTCTTGTCCAAACTAAGAAACCAGGTTTCATTACATCTAGTGCTTACAGAATTGGTTTTGATTTGCATCAAAGAAGATTTAGACTAAATATTTAGGGGGAAAAATGCATTGCTGGAAGGAAAGGCAAGACCTAGACATTTGTTTGCTGGAACAAGTTTGTCAGACACTTTCTTTTCGTAGTGTTTTTTACTCAGTTACTGATACCTTGTTACTATGCCCTGACTAGCTGACAGAAATAAGGTATGAAAACTGCGTAACTGCCTGTAGGACAACTGCCTTTTTAACATTTCCTATCACACAGAGCCAGTTTGGCGTCCAGTGCTTGTGCCACTGTGTTGTCTTTCCGGTGCAGTGTGGTTGGGATAGAGGAAGCCATTGAATTCCAATAGGTGAAAAATAATGGAAAATTTTGTTTGGCAGTGTATGATTTTATGTGGGAAAATAAAATAAAAATAAGGAGCCTTGAGAGTGAAGACTAAATACTGACTGGCCTAGGGTATTTTTTTTTATGAGACAGGAAATCTTTTATCTCCACTTCATTAATCAATTTGATTGCATTTAGGAGCTTAAATAGTGTTTAAACATTTTATTCCTTTTGTGAAGCATGAGGCAAACAATGGAAAACTTTCAACCATTTTAGGATCCATTTAATTTGGGGGTTGTGAAATAGGAATATATGCAAGATCTCTGTCACTGTGGTAGGAATGTGCCTACATTGCGTTCGGCTCCACGTGGCTGTTCCTTTGGTTTGTTTGGAAGATGACTGTTGTGATTAGGCTCCTCTGGGTAGACAGACAGAGGTGAGGCAGGCGTGCATGCCAAGTGCGGGAATGTGTTAAAGTTTTTCCACAGATAGTTCTTCGATTTATTTGCAGGTAGAGAAGTGGCGGGAGCTGCTAGAGCTGCTGACACAATCAGAAGGTCCATAAAGGTCCATGTATCACTTCATTTCTCTGCTTCAGCCTCTCCAGCCTACATTGCCACTTCTGTGTACTGATGCCTGCAACATTCCCTGAAGTTTTGGCCCACTACTGCAAAAAACTGCAGTAGACATTCAATCCAGAAGGGTCAAAAACACATTTACTCCACTTATCGCAGCATAGTGTAAACTACAGAATATTTCTTAAAATCCTCTTAAGAATCTTTGCAACTTAGAGTAAAATACCAAAAGCAGTAATTATAATGAACTAGAGGGAGATCAGGAGAGATCAAAGGCATCCCTCTAGCAGCCTAAATCCTTGAAGTAGCAGGTAATTTGTTAGATTTAATTCTCAGGAGTTAGCCCATGCCCTGAGTTATAAAGACAGGTTAAAATAATACCAATGATCCTCTGTAAGAGGGTACTGGGGATAATTCTTTTGTGATCCCAGATCTGGTGGGATCAGTTCACCTCCTTATCATAGGAGCAAGTATTTGGGCAACCTCAGTACCAATGACATTACAGAGCATGTCCCCACTGTAGTCCTCTAAGTGGTATCCTAGGTTTCCAAGAAACAAATGAGTAAGAAAACAACCAAAAAAAAACCAAGACAAGTTATTCAGGAAGGTGGGGGAGATCCTTCCCAGTACCTGCAGGCAGTCCAAGGCATGGTGCATTAGATTAATGCATGATCAGCAGGCAGCGATCGGGTCTTTCTGATATAGAATGCCCCAGGCTCAACATGGGTTTTCATTTGAATATAGCAGAGCAGTCTCTTTCCTTGTCTTACGTAGTCTTTTGCAGGAATATTGTCAGATAATTATGTTTATCTTGTAGTCCACTATAACACAAGTCCCTCTGTAGGGTAGTCAAATTAATTCATTTTCATGTAACTGATTTTGAGTTCCTCAGAACAGTACTTCACAGTTGCTTTTAGTGAATCTTATCTTGGGTTCTTTACCATGCCTTCTGCTTCTGAAAGTGATTTTGAGTTTGACCACGCTTTTCCAGTTTGCCGCTCACCAAATCACTGTGTGCCATCATCCCGGCACAAAATATTAACAAAAATAAGGGCTAGGCTCTAACTGAAGACAGAGCCTAGCACACCCTCAATGTCACTGTGCAGTCCCATTTCTGTGCTGCATTTTTCTTTGTGTTAAAGTGAGTGGAATTGATAAGATTGCAATTTAAACTTTAAAAACTTTGCTTAGTATATACAATGACAGCATTTGTCACTACAAATGCTTTTAGGAATGTTTATATACAATAGTTTCAAGATACAAATGATCATTGTTTAAAATATGTCAAGGGAAAAATCTTCCCGGAACTAAATATGTAACAGTGACATTTGAAATCAGAGCAGACATGATTATTTGGCTTACACTTGTAGTGCTATCAGCTGCTCTCCAAGAGGAAGAAGGAGGAAACATTTCTGTGGCAGGTTAATTGCAAAATAACAAGCAAATTCTGTCTCTTGACACTAATTATTCTAAATAAATTCAAACTACATAGAACCTTTTTATAATGAAGCCATTCTTTTCACAGAACAACTTCAAGTCTAAGTGGAAGTAGAATTACAATTGGCATATTGTGATGTATTGCAACAATTCAGGACTTTCATTCTACTTCACAATAAGTGGTGTTCTACAATGCCCAGGTAGAGAAATTGTTCTGAGTGCAGTGACAGAGGTACTCCTGTCTTCCTGAAACAGCTTCTCTTGGTTCTTAACAGTTGACTCAGGAAAGTCAGGAAGGAAAAAAAGTTTTAATGCTTGAAAGCCATTTTGGAAGTAGCCAGATCTACATGTCCTCTAATATTGTACAGTGTCGTCAGAGTAGGGTGCTTGCTCTTCTTCTTTCTCACTGTTACTCTTCTGGTGGCTCTTCTTACTCTAAGGGAAGGCCATTTTGTCATCACTGCAAATGTCTGGATATGTCAGAGACGTTCAGTTCTCAGTATTTAATGTGCCGCTTTATTCTTTAATTCAGCACACTTGCAGTATCTGAGTTTACAGTAGATTTCAGAACCGAGCCAGTGAGACCTGGGAACAGACATGACGTGCTGTTCTTAAAGGCCTCAGCTGAAATCAATCCGAAGGTACAGACTTTCTAGCATCATTGTCTGTTTTGGACCCATTGCCCTACCAGATGCAAAGACATCCTTTTTGCTGTCCCCAGCCCAAACAAATAAATGATCTTGCAAGTCACTGCTGAAGAAGGCGGCAGCCAGATTGTGTAAGGTCGGTATTAGGTGATGAAATCTCGTATTTTATTCAATTGATGACCGATATTAGTATAGAAGCAATGAAATTTAATATTGGTTCAAAGTCAATTTACAGTAGGAAATTGCTGATTCGCATGATGCATTTTTGTAATCCTTTGCAGAGCTGTGTACCCTGGACTGTGGCAGCCATGGTGTCTGTTCAAGAGGGATATGCCAATGTGAAGAGGGCTGGGTGGGACCAACCTGTGAAGAGCGGACCTGCCACTCTCACTGTGCTGAACACGGCCAGTGCAAGGACGGGAAGTGTGAGTGCAGCCCTGGATGGGAAGGGGACCACTGCACCATTGGTAAGAGGGTTTTGAACCTCGAGAAATAAAATACGTGAAATCTTAACTAGATAGGCAAAGATCTGCCACAGCCGTCAGTCTGATAAAAGTAAGTTTGGAAAAACAGAGACCCAGAATGAGGCCAAGTGTAAAAAGGGGCCTGTGCAGTGATGGTGCACCCTGCTCGTCCCGCAGCCGAGCACCTCTGTGCAGCTTTGTGTTTAGAAGAAATAACATTAATGATTTAATTTTTCAGAAAACATTTAAACACTCAAAGGTAGCTCGGTCCTAACGTATCTTTGGGTTGGATTTATGTGTGAACTTTGAGTCAAGAAGGAAAAAATGTTGAAGAAACAGGTGTGAGGGAGTGAAGCTATTGCTCAACTTAAGTAATTCTTGCATTAAATCTCATGCCTTCATGTCTGAGGTTTTACATATTTTACTTACTACAAGAGGTAGTTTTTCTATACCTGCCTTCTAACAGTATACCTGATACAGTAAAGCTTTCAGATCTTTTTAGAAGTCATTACTCTGCTATACAAATGTAAATGTTGTCTTTTTAATGAAATACAACAGATTTTTGCAAAGTCTAATAGTTTTTCTCTCAGAAATGTCCCAAAGTGAGGTTATTCATAAACATCTAAACTGTTTATAATAGCAGGTTATCTGATTTTCAGAGATTAGCAGTGTAAGCTTCCTAAAAAGCAGAATGTTTTATCTCTGTCGTAGTCATTTTAAGGTAAGACATTCACTGGTTCTAGAATTTACTAAATCAAATTTGCTAAATCAAGAATTATGTTTGTGAATGGACTAATTTTCTAAAGATTGTATAGAGCAAATCTGGAAAAGGACTCTTTCCATTGTAGGCACTGCCAGGAACAGCCCAGGCTGTCCTCTCTGCATGCTTGTCATCAAATGGAAAGCAGTCACATAGGCAATGGGTCGTGATCCCAGTAACAGGAATAGATCTGACTGCAATAAGAGGACTCATTTTATATCCAACCAAGAGGTGGCAAACCACAAGCAAATGGTGTCTGTATTTTCATTTGGGTACAGAACTTCAATCCATCTCAGTTTTGTTCTTTTCTTTTTTAAGCTCACTACTTAGATGCTGTTCGAGGTAAGTTTTTCATATCAGCATTGTGAAGGAATAATGAAAAGACACAGAAGTATTGGGAATGGAGAGTTTTGTGTTACCTATTTTGTCTGAGCTTCTGTACTGCTTAGTTGCCAGAATAGATAAAACATTTGTTTATGGAGATAGAGATAGAGAAAGAGACACGTACAGAGGCAGGCAGATTTACAGAATAAAACAGAGTTTTTAACAAATAATGCGCTCAACTCACTTGCAAAGTTGGAGCAATGTAAGCATGTTTTATGTGGCCATCTGATGTAAGGCAAATCATTTTTTGCTCTGGCTTACAATTCCAAAGTAATGACAGAGCTGAGGACTTGCTCATAAAACTTTGCACTGATCCTGTCTTCCATGAGAAAAAAATTGTATTTCTTTTGTCATTTGTGGCAAGTCTCTTTTGCTAGACAAGTACACTTTTTTAACAGCTGTCTACGCGGGATGTGATAACGGTTCTCTTCAAATCATTCGATACAAAAGTTAAATTTTATGTTGTTCTGTGCCTGGTGCTGATCATTTGATTTCCGTGCCTTGCCGCAGGTCCTGCTTATTCATGTCAGCACAAAAACCTTCCTTGAGTTTGACAGCAGTCCCTCAGCCGCAGCCATGCCGTGCAGAGCGGCGATGCACATTGCCCCTTGCAAAAAGGCTGCCGGCTGAAATAGCAAACTAACCAATATTGCAGAAAGACCTGGGCGTTTCATTTCTGTTTATTATTTTATTTCTTCACAATTGGATCATGATAAATGTAGGCATTCATTTGATTACAGTTGCAGTCTTAGAGGATAACCGCACAGAGCAGCAAAATCTTATCATATACAAGAAATGAATTAACTCAACAGGGCAGTGAATTGAAATGAAAAAACTTAACCAGAACAGCTCTCACATCCTATCCTTTCCCCCAACTCCTCCGAAGAGGCAAATAACAGGTTTTTATACTGTATCTGGTGGTTGCCAACCTCATGCTGGTTTAGAGCAACAACATCCAGAATTCCAGTGTGAGAAAATGGTGCCGCTCATCTCCAGCTCTTCCAAGCGAGATGGTCAGACTCTCCCATCCTTCATTTTGTAGATGTCATTGATAAAGCGAGCCAAGGGTGAGGAGATGTGTTTGGTGTAAAGCTGCCAGAAAACATGCTGCGTGCTGGGCTGTAAGTCACAACCTGGCAGACCAGTTGTACAATTCTCTGACTGATCAGCTCCTCTAAAGTCCTTTTGGAACATCTTGGGGCTGCAAAACACATGTGCAGACTGAGGCCCCTTTTTAGTTCCTCAAAAAAAATATATTTCTGATAACACTGGAGTGTTAAAGTTCACTGTCAAGTGCAGAACGGCTTTCAGCTCCTATATGTCCACAGAAAGGAGTCCTTGCAGAAGGGGTGCCACTTGTGCCATTAAGCTTATTGCTGAGCTTTATTCGTTGTCCTTTGGCTCCACGTGTGACACGGTGAGGATCTGACAAATGTCTGACCTGGCACTAAACTATGCAGACAGATGGACATGGGTGTAGACATCCAAGAAACAACTCCTCCCTCACTCTTCTAGACGAGAGGTTTCTCTGAGAATGTCCAAATTGCTATTGTTTCAGAGTTTATAGGTCCGTAATCCAGAAGATGCTGCAGTCATTGCTCCAGTTTTGATCTAGAATCAAAGCCACTAAAGGGCAAATACTTGTCATATTTGAGTTAGCTGTAATGTGAAGGAAGTGAAACTGGACATTGGAAGGAAATGCTTCCTCATTTGCCTTCTGTGGAAAGAGTTATATTGTAGCGTAAATCAAATTGGTTTTTCTCAATCAGCTGAGTGTTTATTAACAGGACAAAAAGGTCACCTCCACTCCCTGCAATGTGTTGTAGGATTATGTCCTCAAATGCCAGTTTGTCATTTAAACAACATTTTCCATGTGTATCTCTGCATATAAATGTTAATTCTGTATATACATTCCTTTGTGATCTACAACTTATTTTTCAATAAGCAGAGAAAGAGATGGACGCAGCAGACTGCTAAATATCTTCTTTTAAATTTATTCGTTTTTTTTCTGCACACAAAATGTTACATACTGAAAAAAAAACCAAACCCAAAACATTCCTTACTGAGAAATTACTTTTGGGCAGGCAAAGGGTGGGTCTACGACGGGAATTTTCCCGTATTTTGCCAAAAATGTAAGTGTCTTGCAAGAGAGTTGTGATCATTTGGAGGCAGCAGGTATAATAGTATATGAAAGAATGTTAAAGAATAATTGCAACTGTAAAAGAACAGAAGAAAAGTCCTCCATGAAGGCTTCTCTTTTACATTTTCTTTTCTAGATGGTTGCCCAGGTCTCTGTTACGGAAATGGGAGGTGCACTCTTGATCAGAATGGATGGCACTGTGTTTGTCAAGTGGGCTGGAGTGGCTCAGGGTGTAACGTTGTCATGGAAATGGTTTGTGGAGATAACCTGGACAATGATGGAGGTAAGATACATAAATCATGTCTCTGTTTATTTGTCACATCCTTAATTGTCATTTGAATCTCTACTTTTGGTGTATGTTGTTTTTTTTTTTTTTTTTTTTATCGGAGAATGTCAGTGTTTGTCTCTTTGCTCAAACAGTTGTTCCATTGATTTCATCTGAAGCAGGGCAGTGAGGGAACAGGCCCTTGTGCTAGATGTTACTCAAGGCAGAAATTATGTATGTTCTGTACCTATCATCGCAGTATGTGATTTTTTTTTTTTCTTGAAAAAAGTGTAGTAAGTAATTTCTTCTGTCTCCTCTCCACTCTACCTCATAACTCTAAGACAGCCAATGGATATCCAAATGAAAAAACTTCTCTGCCTGTCAGAATTCATGCAGAGTTTAGTCTTAATATTAAATGAGTACATTTGCAAGCATAAAGCATACATTGAGAGAAACGTTTTCAACATAATCTCTTTCATAATGTTTCCACTGAGTCACAGCACAGTTTTTGCAATTATCTGGACCTACGTTTGCGTGATTGTGGAGCAAGCTGGCATAGAAACTTTGCAGAAATAATTTTCAGAAATACCATAAACAGAACCCTGTACTAAAATAATCATTCACTCTTTTCCACCGGTTGAACAAGGGCATTTGGGACTAGGTGTTCCCTACCTCAGACCTCTGTAGTCTTGATTCATTCTAAGGCTCCATAAATTTTAAATTTGCTAGGAAAAACATAGCTCTTTCATAAGTTAGTCTCTCCCTCTCTTACCATAATTCATGCAAATACATGTTTTCCAGAAAAACATCCAGACTCTATCTCAAATCCAGACTCTATTTCAAACTCTATCCAGACTGGACTCTATCCAGTCTATTTGAAGCTTAGCAGTGGGAGAAAAGCTGCAACATTCCTCACCGATTGTTCTTGGAGTTAATTATTTTTCCTATCTGCTTTAGGAATACTCATTTACTGGACAGTCAAGAAAGACTATTGCTTTCCTCTCCATTACTTGCTACCATCCTTT
Source organism: Baryphthengus martii (assembly GCA_013396935.1). Classification (NCBI taxonomy): domain Eukaryota; kingdom Metazoa; phylum Chordata; class Aves; order Coraciiformes; family Momotidae; genus Baryphthengus; species Baryphthengus martii. The sequence continues at coordinate 238,314 of VWZK01003937.1, read as the reverse complement.
ACAGCGTGCTTGCCCCCATATTCGGGGCTGTGCAACTTTCTCATTCAAACTGACTACATCTGCCCCAAGCACAGTTATATTTTTTAACTTAGATTGTACACTGAGATACATTTAAATATAAATTATCTTATTGTCTCACACTTACAGATCATCTCAGTATCATGGTTGAGATCTCATACCCTAGTGTAGTGTCAGACCTAAGTGTAACAATTGTCTGGTTTCTTCTAGATCATTGATAAATTAAACTTGATTTGGGGCCAAGAACTGAGGTCACTTTGGGGCCTCAGTAGAAACATTCTGACTCAGTGATGATTCCTCATTTACAGGTATATTTTGAGACCATCTGATTTGGTATCCTGTGGGCTCTAAGACCATGCTGTCCTTTGGCAAAGGCTGCCTCATTTCTGAGCCCCATTCAAAATTGCCTTACTCCTTTCTTCTGTCCTTCCTTGGCCACCTTATTTCCAAGACCTCAAACAAGCACCTCTCTGCTCACTCTCTCTGCTCTGGTGTGTATCCCTTTCACACAAGGTCCCACAGCTGGCATCGCTGCCCCCAACGTGCGCTCCCATCTGTCTGGTGCTCTCCCCTGCTGTCCAAGCCACTGACTCACTTGCCTGTGCTCTTAAATCTGTCCACAAAAACCCTGTTTAGCCCGTAATGTATGTAAAGCATTTTCTGATACACTCCATGAACTGGCTCTGTATAAATTGCCCTGTATTGTGATTTTTGGGTGCTTTATATTCAGCAATAACCGTGAGTTATTGAAAGAGTTGGCAGTTTTAACTCTAAATCTCCTTGAATTTGTCAGTTTAAGACAGACAGTGAACATCATTTCACTGCAGGTTTTAAAAGTAATTTTCTTTTTCCTTTTTAATGGCAACATAACATGGACCGGGACAGTTCCGTTGACATTACAATTAGAGATAAGTGCAGAGAGAAATATTTAATTGATCTGACTACTACAGATGGGCTAAATGTAATTAACTTTCCTTCGCAATCAATTTTCTATAAGAAAAGAAAATTATATCTACATATTAAAACTACTTCTCTTTATATATGAAGTTCAGAGGACGTGATTTGGCATAAGGATAAATTAGAAAAATTCCCTTAAAGTTGTTGGAATTATACCAGTGCTGTATTAATATGAAACCAGAAGCTGATTCCTAATGTTCTGAGGTTTGTATACATACACCACAGTAAAAACAGACATTAGGAAGGAGACATGACATTACCTGTGAAGTTCTGTTTGCTAGGAGGTTATGGCTTAGCCTGTGAGAATATTACAGTGGTATAATGAGTTGCCATCCATCAAACTGCATAACTGGATTAGGTTCATAAAGGTGGAAGCTATTAATGTTTTACCCGTGGTTGTGGGTAGCGAAGAGCATGCGCTGAGTTGAGTTACAGAAACTCAGCTGACAGGTAGTAACTTCCTAAGCCGTTAGGATGTCACCACACTCAGTCAGTGACACATAGCCCAAGAGATCATGCTCGAGACCTAATTTAGTGCTGTTGTATATTCCAAATCATGGTATTCTCTCCTAGCAAAGTTCTTAATTCATTCCAGTTGTGTTTAGATCAAACATTTATATCACAGTCCTTAGGAGGTGTTTTGTGCTTGAAGTTCATTTAAGTGGAAATCACTACCAAAGAACAAAGCTATAGTAAAGTTGAACAATTATTTCAAACAAATTCTAATGTTAGGACTTAGGCAGAGTGATAATTTTCTCTTATTTGCAGGTGGTTTGTTATACAGTACTTTCAGAGACTGAAAAACTGAGACTTTTACTATGTAAAAATACATTCAAATACATGGTAGAAAAAACATGGTAGAAAATGAAGTATTTTATTAGTTCCAACTGTAGGATTGAATAGCGTAATTCATTTGGCGTGAGGAAGTGATAGTGGTGGTGTCTGTTCTGTAGTAGCAGCACAAAAGCTTTGGGACAGAGGAAGTCTTGAGTTCATTTTTTAAGGACTGGTATATTAGTATAAAGGTAAGGCACAAGCATATCCACAGACATCCTGCTTCTGCAGATGCTGAAGCACCGAGTTCCCCATCAGTGCAATTTTTTGTGGTTGTAAAATTAAACACATCCAGGAATATTTTCCTAAGCAGGGAGAGTACTATTTCTTTTAGAGTCCCGTTAGTACACGCTGTACTTGTACCCTGGCTGTACCAGAACTGCCTTTCCCATTCTATCTCGCATCTCTCCATTTGCCTTTTCCTTCTTGCAGACTTAAGGGCATGTTTACCTGTTCAAATACCACTACAAATATCATTGAAAAGGTCTTAGCATTATAACAGATGCACGATGCCATGGTTTGCACTTGCTCTTGGGTAGTGCATCTGCACTCTGTTAGCAGTGTGATGGCCATTCAATAATGCCAAGAAGTCAAGCAGATGTCTTTTGCAGTGGGGCCTTTCACTTGCCGTGACTTCCCTCAGCATCACGTTATTCCCTATTTCTTATTCTCCTTTCGTTGTCCTGACTGAGCTGATTTCATTTGGAGTTTATAAGCTGACCATTCAGCTCGTCTAGCAGGTCATTTTCTCTTGTCCTGCCATTAGTTTAAACTCATTTGGAGGCTTCAGAGACTCCAGGAGGTGGCTTGAAAGCTCTGCCGAGTTCTGTGCAGGCGAGTGCCCGTGTCCCGGGTGCAAGGAGGCAGAGCACGCTGCCGCAGCACCGGGACCTCACAGGTCACCCCACCGGTCCTGCCAAGCCACAGTTCAGCATCTGCTCTGGCATTGATTTGCGTTGCTGCTGCACGTGCACGTCTTTGTCTTCAGCTGAAAGTTGCAGCCTGACATTGCCATTAATTTCTTTGATATGGATCTCCTTTTAAAATTTGCCTGGATCCCTTTTTCATCGTTTTCTTTTTCTTTCATGAATCAATCTTGACTGTTTGTTTTTAAGGAAAATGCTATTTACTACAAGATTTGAATTCTCTTCCAAATATCCCTTCAGTCACTTCAGACAGTTATTGTAGCTTTCTCCAAGCTTTTCCAAGCACAAGAAAATATATGACTCAGCATAGCCTTGGGTTGATAACCAGTGCTGCTAAAATATTGATGTATTTCTGACCCATCCATTGGCATTTTAATAACCTATCCATCACAGAGGTATTGAGTCCATATATAAGTAATATGCTATTATTACACAATATAAATAATACTGATGGGAATGGTTTTCATTGTCACTGAGCAGCGAGGGCTCCCTGGGGGTACTTACAGTTTCTGAAAATCATACCCTGACATATTTGCATTTTTCCTGTGTGTGGAAGGCCAAACGCTACCGGCACTCACTGGACAAAATGCTCTGCAGCCTTTCCGTAGGCACGCTGGTGGGTTTCCGATGTCCATATAGAAACACCAGTGTTCCCAGTGTGCCACATGCTATGTATTATGGCTGAAATTTGAGAAACGATTTGGATTAATGCCTGTGAATAAGAGTTAGAGATTCCTGACAGTTACTGCTGCTTAGTCTCTTCTGAAGTTACTCTTTGATTCCGGTTGCTTAGATTCCTGGCAACCCTAATTGGACTTAACTGAGCCTGTGGTGAAACAAGTCAGCGCAGGCATTGTTTAATGCTTATTTGAAGTCTGTAAAAGAAAGCAAGCAAATGTAAGTTGAAGACTCCTGTGGATTCTTTTTTTCACAAACAACAATAGTATTGAACAATTGATCATGTGAGTGCACTGAAAAGCTCAAATCCTCTAAGTGTAGAGAGTTAATGGTGTTCGGTCTTTTAGGCTGTACAGCATAAGGAGTTCAGAGAACAAAATCTGCTTACTGCAATGAGAAACTTAAAGACCTTTTTTTATTTTCTGTGGAAATGTTCTGGACATAATTCTCACAGCTCCGTTGGCTCATGCTCACTGGGATTGGTACAGGGGGAGCAGGAGAGCACTGTCACGCACACTGCCAGATTGCTCTGCAGCAGTGAAAATGAAAGTCACTGCCATTGCCTACACTGAGTATATTGCTCAGAGATGGGTTTGATTTTCATTTGACTGAGCAAGGACATCTATTAGCATGTGTGTTTGGAACAGGGAACAAGTCCAGAGGAGGGCCTCAAAGATGATCCAGGGGCTGGAGCACCTATGCTACGAGGATAGGCTGGAGGAGCTGGGATTGTTCAGCCTGGAGAAGAGAAGACTCCAGAGGGACTTTATAACTGCCTTCCAATACCTGAAGGGAACCTATGGGAAGGCTGGAGAGCTGCTTTTCTCAAGAGTGTCCAGCAGTAGGACAAGGGGAAATGGTTTTAAACTGAAGGAGAATACGTTTAGACTGGATCTTAGGAAGAAGTTCTTCAGTATGAGGGTGGCGAGACCCTGGAATAGACTGCCCGGGGAAGTTGTGGATGCCCCCTCCCTGGAGGTGTTCAAGGCCAGGTTGGATGAGGCCTTGAGCAACCTGGTCTAGTTGAGAGGCGTCCCTGCCCATGGCAGGGAGGTTGGATTAGAATGATCTCAGAGGTCCCTTCCAACCTGAGCCATTCTATGATCTTTAAGGCTTCTTCCAACCCAAGCCATTCTGTGATGCTATGATTTGTGAGAATGCCTGCATACACGTATATGCAGGAACCGCATAAGCATATACCCCACTTCTCGTAGCATTCTGGGTTTGGCATTAACCGTAAAACTTCAAACTGTTTGTAGTTAACATTAGTAGTATCTTCTCCACGTGTGACAAAAGCTTGAAGGCGTGAGAACTTTTGCTCTTTTAATGAACTTTAAACAGAATAATAGCAATTTTCAGTATTATTACTATTTACATTTTGCTTTCAAGAACCTAATGATAGTGAATGGTTTATTAAAATAACTAACCCAGTAATATGGGAGATGAGAGTGTGATTGAATTTGTCATTTTCACAGCCAGTTAATAAAGTGTCTCAGTGGTTTAATAGAAAAGAAGCTGCTATGAAAGTTACTGCAGGCTGCACTGGTGAGCTGGGGAAGCCACCACTGCGGAAATTAGAACTGCTTTGTTCTTTGCTACCCTTGCCAGTGACCTGAGCTGAGGAGTTGATGTAGCTGAGGAGGTAATTTCATTACACTCGTGGCTTTCTTGCCATCCTATTAAGTAAGAAAAATATATAGAGAAACGTATAAGCAAGAAAATATGTTTTGTTTGATGGAAAACATTGGGTGATTCCATTGAAAGTTCCTGACACAAGAAATATTAATATCATTCCTTATAGAAGGCTTTGTGAAAGGATCCCTTCCCCATCAAGGAAATGGGAAAATCTTGTCCTAACTCCATGAGCTATGGCAATGCAGAGAGGAGTCATGTGACTGAAAACAGAGCAACTTGTTTTGGCATGCTCTGCCTTTTCTTTAAGGTCATTTAAATTATTTAAGAGTTCTGTGAAGTGCTTTTTATCCTCAAGTCAATCTTCATGAATTCTGTTTTAGCACTAACATTAGAAATATTTTAATTGTCTAATTTACTTTAAAAAAAAGCAACAAAAATCTCAGTTCATCATTATCCCTTGCGTATAAAACAAGGTACCTGGAAGATGTGAAACTGTAACTTCAGACTCATCAAAATATGAATCACTTTATTATATAATCTGTAATGCACCATGAAGGTGTCTGACTGCCTTTCATATAAAATAAATTTTAAAATGCTAGTAGCAAACAAAAATAATTTACACCTCTGTAACACATTTTAGTCTGCACCTGTGCTGTGATGCACTTGGGAGTAAATGACAGTAAAATCTTCAGTGCATGGTCTCCCTTGCTGTATGAATGACCATTTCTGCTGGTTTTAGTAGTTTGCTCATACTCCTGACTCTTTCTTCTCTCCTGGGATTTAAAAGAACCCCTACTCTTTTCTTAATATGATGAGGTTTTTAATATTTGGTTCCTGATACCAAAACTTAACTAAAACGTGACCATTGGTTGAGAATTGACGAATGTAGTTGTAGCATTTTCAAGTGAATGTGTGTGATGTTACAGTTTATAAACAAGGTTTGTTTGGTTTTCTGTGTTATTCTCCTGGATTGAAAATCTCATTTGGCTTGTTGAAAATGTTATCCTGACATGCGCTTACTAATGTGATTTGCTTTATCAGAAACTGCCTCCATATGTAACTTGGGATTCTGTACCAGTTTGTTTTACCTGGTTCATTTTAATGGGTATCATGTTGAATTACAGTAGTTTCTTTTTGCGTTTTAGGTTTGGGTTTTTTGTTTTAAATGATCTAAGTTAAACCAAATTCTTAAATGAGTCTGAAGTGGAACATTTTATTTTGGCTTAAGAGTTCTCTGTTTGCCCTGAAATAGGTGTTTTATTCTTTTACTTCAGCACAAAGTGTGAAAAATATTTTTGAGTTTTATCCAAGTTAATTTCTTCTCTAAACTTTTTTTGATTGTTTGGAAAAAAAGCTAGACATTGCATTATTAAGACAATTTTAATTAATAATTCTTAAATATATACACCCATTTAGCAAGATATGTGGTGCTAAGTGTCCATAGAGGAGCTGGTGCTGCTGCACCTCATGCCTTGCTGCCGGTGAGAGCAGCTTCTCTAAGTCCAGCATCTTTCTTCAGTTTCACTCTGCAGGTTGAGAAGGGAGATTGAAATAAATTGTCGTCTAATCAATTAAAATGAAGAAAAATAAAAAAAATAAAGCATGAGAGAAAGAGAAGCCATGAATGATAATCTGTAACCTAGAAGACTCCTACTTCAAATTAGCATAGCAATTTCTTCCTCTGACAACTCGTGTAGCCTTTGCTCCCAAGGCCACAAGCTGTTCCTGGTGTGTCCAGTGCTTTGTACATTCCTGGTGCTGTTAGGACAAATACCATTCTCACCATGGGTTGTTCTGTGGCTTCACACCCCTGCTCTTGGGAAGCCCACCCTTTTGCAGTCCCGAGAGCCTGGAGAGGCAAATAAATCCAGGTGCAAACCAAAATAACTCCCTTGGTGGAGTTTATAAGCGTCACTTTGCTGACAAGTAAACTGCAAAGAAAAGAAAAGATGAAAACTGATTCTGACTGGGAGATGGAAAACTGCTTTTCCTTTATTTGATTTCTTACTGCGTGCAGCACAAATGCAGAGTGTCTGTTGCCGGGTGTATAAGCTGTTGACCGCAGCAGAGAAGAATGAGGACTGTATTAGGGAAAGCAAAGTATTTAATTACTATTTTTATAGCTATTTCTTGTCTAAGCAAATCTTCATATACTAACATCTCTGTGACTTTTCTCTTTTATTTCTTACATAAGTGAGAGAATCGGGTCAGCTCAGTTCCTACATCTAATGACTTGTTGACAAGAGAAAAATTAATCAGAATAGCTACTGTGGAATAAATTACTCCAAAATAGCTTCCCCATGGATACTGTTATTCTGAAATAAATGAGCCTTTTTGTGATTAGTGCTTATTCTGCCAGACCAATGTCAAGTTTCCCAGGTAGACAGCAGTCAGGTTGTAGAAATTGGCACCTTCCAGAAAGTACCTTGACTCCTTGAACAGGACTTGTCACTGCCACAACCACTCCACCAGCAGACACCAGCCCTGAATGGCTACACCTAACCACATCAGAGCCCTCTGCAGGGGTATTCAACAGTACAAAGCAAAAGCAAGAAATTTCAGTTTCTTTATCATCTTTTCAACTCTAATAGAACTCTGTAATATTTCCAGTCTGGGAGAAGCCACTGTTAAGTTGATGTTTTTCGGTTCACTTATTAAGAATATGGAGAGTTTCATTCCTTGGTCAGAAAAGTCAGTAAGAGGAGATTTTTTTTTTTTTCCTTACAGTTCCAAGCCTGCTTTTCAGGTTTCAACTCAAAAAGCTCTTTCGTTTCTTCATCAGAACACAAGTTGAAAACCCTCTGGCTCATACTGTGAACTCCTCCGTCCATTTCTCCTGTGGTTTTATCTAGATGAGAGGCCCCTTATTGTTTCAGCTTACTGATTTCCTAGCAGATTTCAATAGCTTTCTAGGTTTTCCTAAGTGTGAAGTGACTGCTACTCTCGAAGTCAGTAAACTCAGGGTTGCCCTGTGAAGTTGTTTCCCCACCACTGGCAAATGCCTGTTGTCTCTGGTAGTAGGGGAATGTGGAAAGAACTTAAAGCGTGCACTCACCTGTAGCTGTGCAAGCTTTGCTGGATCCAAGGGTCTTAGGTTATTTTTGCTAGCTGTCTGCAGTTGCCCTTGGCTCATTATCAGAAAGACTAGTCTGCTCTTTCTGATTTCCCAGCTGCAGTAGGACATATTTGTTAATATTTTTTTGCTTAACCAAGCAACTACCTTGCTCAAGGTCAGGCAAGGATTTTCAGATTCCAGGAAAGCCCATTTCATTACACTTGTTTGTTCTGTAGAAGGGCTTTTGCTTTCTTTTCAAAGTGAATATTTTATGCTGTTATTTACCGAGCATTCACACAGTGCAGTGTGCTCTGTTGAGAAGAGAGTGGAGTTGGCTGAGGGCAGGTCTCACACCCATGAAAGTCAATGACAAAACTACATCAGCTTGCCTGATAACGCAGTTTGCCCTGAGGATGCACGGTTTTATAGGCACCAAAGCATTGGTATGAACACAGCATGAAAAGTCGAAGCATGAAGTGAAAATATCTGACAGTATGTTAATCCTATAGCTTTCTGATTTTAACACAGGGGAAATCCATACGGTGATATGATGACTCCACATTTATTCGGACTGACCTTGTTAAAAATATAAAGAGATGTCTTTGCTAAAGGATATGATGCCTTAATCTTGTTTAATGTGCACTAGTGTGCTTGTCAATCCAAGCAAGTTAGCAACTGCAAAGTCATAAAATGGATGTTTAAGAAGATAGTTGGATATTTTACCATACTGTATTAAATCTGTTTCTGGTTGAGTATGTCATTTAGGCAATTTGGACATCTAAGCTACTGATAGGAGCAATTATATGCCAATAGCCCAATTTTAAGTTTTATTTAGGTGCTTAATTTAGATGCACTTCAATGCTTCACTTTTCATCATGGGTTTGGACTTTTAAGTAAATTAATTTCACCCACAAATGCTGTTGACAGCTTGTCTGTGAAGAAATGATGATTTTTTGGAAAAAAAAAATCAATTGTTTCACCTATTTTTTTGTACTTGAATTTGGAGGGAGGAGGAATAGGTTTATTTTTCACTTTCTAGATTGACTTTCCTGGTGCAAACATCTGTGGAGAAGAGTTTATCTGTTAGGTCCGTGGGATATAGAGTCTGTATCAAGGTGTGTATTTGTGTATCGCCAACTATTAAAGGGGCGTAGTCATGATTCTGCCATTTTTGGATCATTCTAGTGTTGCAACCAAGAAATGAAAAGTAAAACTCCTAAAGCACTCATAAAACTCTTGTAGGTCTTAAAACAGAAGTCAGACAACTATTTACTACTGTAGTGAGGATGCTTATGAGAAGTCGGTAACAGTTACGCTGATGTTACTACAGACTGGTTAGCAAAAGTATATTCTTCACAGATGTGAACAGACTAGTGACAGTAAAGGAATCTCAGAGCTACCAGCTGCACAGTGTGGATCAGGCACCTGTTGGACTAACAAGTATTGTCTGGTGATTTTCTTCTCCTGCGTGTTCTGCAGGAGTCCCGCTCTTCCCCGTTTGCTTAGTTTGTCGGTTCTGTTTTCTCGTTGTGAGGGGATTTTAAGAGATGATACAGCATTAATGACTGGAGAGAAATACCCCTCCTGGAATAGGAGTATATGTTAATGCTTTATTGAATTTGAATGTGTCATAATCAGCATGCCTTCCAATTGATTAAATACCTTCTGTGCTCTCCAGTAGTAAGCATGGTGCTTTCTTCTCAGAATCACTCAATTTCCTGAACTTTGCATTCTCTCCATTTTAGATGGCTTGACAGACTGCGTAGACCCCGACTGTTGTCAGCAAAGCAACTGTTACGCAAGTCCTCTCTGCCAGGGTTCGCCCGATCCCCTTGACCTTATTCAGCACAGCCAACCACCTTTCTCCCAACATCCTCCAAGGCTCTTTTATGATCGAATCAGATTCCTCATTGGGAAGGAAAGCACTCATGTCATCCCAGGAGACGTCTCATTCGAGAGCAGGTGAGTTTTCTTTTAGACGGAAGACTTTTCTGGATACCGAGAACTGCAATGAAATTCTTTAACCAGGAAGAGACCTGCATAGCTAAGAATTATTCACTGGTGATCAAAAAAATATTTAAAGGATAGCGACATTTAAGTCGCAGCAACTGAGGATCTTCTTTATCAGATTCTTGTTACTACCTGTCTAGTTCATAAAAGTGTCAGAACAAAAAACATCAGCCCTTTATGCTCCTGATAGGTATAATGGTGGGAAGCAGAAGGACGAGTTGGATTCCTAGGCGTTGTATTCAGTAACCTTTTTGCCCAATAAAATTTGATTGGTATTTACAGTGTAATAAATGTGACATACATCACTTAGATACAATCCTTAATGAACAGGCTTTTTGAGGTTTGCTACATGTTGATGGAGTGACAGTGTGGAGTTCAGCATTTTGTGCCACGGGTCACTCTGAAGCTGTCATGCAAAGAGCAGAGTGATCTCTGAGTTTTTGTTGACTTGCCCTTTAACAGGAAAAGACCGTGCAATAGGAACGGAGCATTGACTTGCTCAGAAAACCTGGTAACACGTATTTTCTTGAGCATTTGAAATATAGAGGCACATAAGCTTTGATGTTGTAGTTCACCTGGGAAGCTATAACTTACACGCTGACAAAGAGATCCACAAATCATCCACATCACCTATTACCCTGTCAGCTAGGCCTGTGCATTAGATAAACCATGTTCCAGTAATAAGGACATAAGAATTTTTTTATTTTCCCGGTACAGTACATAGCACTTAGGTTACAACCTCGACTTCATTCCATAGCTGTGCACATACTCAGTGCACTTTCTCTTTGTAACATTAATTTTTAATAAAGTAAATATGTAAACAGGGTCTTTATTGATCTGAAATACCTAAACATTTAATCACTATGAATAATGCAACAGGATGTTGTAAATACATAGAACGATGAGGCAGGAAAATGAACTCTATGACAAGCCCACACCTGCCAGTGGCAGGTCTCTCGGAGCACGTCTCACTGGTGAGCAGTGTCACTGCTCCTGGTGCAAGGGCCTTGGGTGGCTGAAGCACAGCGGAGCATGCTGCAGTTTAAACCAGAAGTCACCAGTGAAACATTTTCCTCATCAAAATGCCTGGCAGTGAGGTGTTTTCAGAGAGGAGGTGAGCACTCCAGCTGCCTCTACAGTGTTCCGTGGCACTGCAAATGTTAGCAGCCAGATTGCACATAATCCCATCAACATGCTTTTATAGATAGAAGGAACTGATCTTTTAAAGCTATCATTGATGGGATTTAACTTGGATTTAAAAGCTTTTTCTGAGTATTTTTTTTCTTTACCCTGATATCTGCCGTGCCTTTGGAGAACGAAGAGCAGCAGAGGCCCATGTGTGAGCAGCAGCCTACACTGACTGTGGTTTGGTACTTTATACCGCTGAGGAATGCAACTTGTACTTGTATTGGTGCATTGTTCATACCCCAGATATTATTTCCTCCCACTGTAGAGAAATTGCTAGTTAGTTTGGTGGGAAGATCATTTGGATTCAGATGAGGCTGTCTGTATCTTTGGAATCAGGGCAGTGCCTGGAGACTTGAGCTGTGCTATATCTCCTGGGTTTTGTCAACAGTAATCTGCAATGTACTGGGCACCCCGAGGAGTTCATCAGTCCACAGTTTGCTTGATCCTCAGGTCTTCCAGGCTGTTGAAAAATTGCTCATCCATAAGTCAAATATTATTAAAAACTGCCAGAACTTTCCTCAAGGATGAGAGATAAGCAGAGTCTCAGAAGGAGGCGATATCTTAGCTGTGCTGCCTCTGTTCAGAAATCTTCCTCTGACATTGTCAATCTGACTGTCATCTAGTGTCTGTTCTTCTGGGAATTAAGATTACTGAAAAAAAGTACAAAAAGACAACTGTTACTACAGGGAAAAAAAGAAAAAAAAAAAAAAAATCAGAAATCTGTGATCCAGCCTATCTGATACAGACCAAAGCATGCTTGTACGTTTGTAATCTCCTTTTGGCTATTGATGAAAAGTTTGTGTCCAGACAGATAATACTAACTCATGGCTGCCTGCAGTGCCACTTATTTTATAGCATTCGTGTTTCAACAAGAAATGTTTGAAGGATTGGCTGAAATAGTTGAAATTGGATGAAATAGTTGAAATTCAGTGAAATTCATTTATTTCAGAGCACTAATACCCATTCCCAGTGGAGCTCAAATTTTGCAAAGTCCTGTGTAGCTATTTGTTGGGTTTTTTTCCTTTTCAAGAAGTCTCAGACCATTAGGAGGATTAACGAAGAAACAGCTATCCAATGTTTTCAGTCTTCTGATTCAAATGACACTGTGCAGTGTTTTACTGCACTGTAGGTCAGTGGAATTCTGATGTCAGATGATGTTTGTGTGAATCTCACTGTGATAAAGCCAAAGTGATGTAAGATAGATTTGGGAAAGCTATCAAAAAATGACAAAGATTATCTCTGTCCTTCAGACTAGAAGTGTTTGTTCTCTGCCATATCTTGGCTTTTTCAACGTCATCTGAAATACTGAAATTAGTTGTACTGACTATCCTTTTGCATTTCCATCTTAGGCTTTAGCTTACATCTAATTTTTAAGCAGTTGGCTTCTATAGTGCAGTCAGAATGTTGTGTTGGGCCATGGCTAAATACTGCACCAAAATTAATGTTAAGGAGCTAAATGTTTTGAAAACGTAATTTCCTTTTATTGTGTCAAAGCTATGTCATTTGTACTGGGTTTTTACAAGCTTCCAACTTAAACTGTTGCATGTTGAAAGGCAGATTAGTCACTTTCTGAATAAATGGAAATGTATTTGCTTACATCAGGAATGATTTTGACCTAGTGCATGTAGCAGTGTATAGCAGATTATAATGTTTTTATCAACTTCTGTTCTCAGGAAGATTTTTAGCTTGTTTCTTTGCTGAGTATTTTTAATGCATGCTGCTGGCAAGCTATTTGACTCACTGCAAATTGCCTACAAAAAGGGTCCAGTGTATGGTACTGAATTAATTACCCTTCAAAGTCTGCTTACAGCAACATTGTCAGCAGGAAGAAATGAATGTACCTTACTAGCCTTTAGCTTAATTTCTCTGATTGAAGATTTTAATCAGAAATGTAATACAGTAAATGACATCTTCTGGTAATGTGACACTTGCGAATTCACAAGTTGCTTGACAGAGTTCCACATTGGAGCCTAATGTCTCAGCCTGAGGTGAGAATATTGGAAACTTAACACACAAAACAAAAGCAAAAAAGTAGCAGATAAGTAGCAGCAGAGCAAGGCAGAATGGCAGTGGAATAATAAAATGCTTTACAAGTAGTGAAAGAATGCATCTAGGATTTTAAACTTCTATTTATATTTTAAATTAGAGATGTCAAACAAGCTGCCTGACAGCAAAGAGCTGAGACCCGCAGGGCCGAGATCCTCAGTTAACGCATGGAATGACCCATGAAGCACTGACAGAGAAATCCTACTTCTTTTAGGCCACCTGCAACCCATGGAAATCTGCTTTCTCTCAAAAAGCCAACTGCTCCCTCTGGAGTCGCAGATTTAGTACAGCTTGCCGGGGGAGTAGAAACATTTTTAATGCATTTCAAAACACTAAAGCAGCTTATCAGGGACATGTTCCTTCCCAGCTCCGCCAAATTAGAAAAGACATTTTTGCACTTACTTTCAAGTTAAACTTGTACAGCCTTAGTCCAAGATTATGCAATCGTTGCAAGGAGAGGTGACTGTTGGACAGATAGTGTGAGTTATTATCCTCCACGAGAAAGAAAAGCAGACCAGTCGCATATGTGTACAATAAATCTTAGAGGCTGGGAATAGAAAAGGCACATACAGCACATTGAGGAGGCCTAATGATCTTTAGAGGTTTCTCTGTTAAAATTAAGGAAAGCAGTGAGTGATAGCAAGGTCCACAGCTCATCTGGAAAGAGGGTGAATGTTGAAGCTAAGAAGCGTGAAGTTGCAGCTGAGTATGAAGTGTCATCACTGCAGGGAACATACTCTAAAAGCTCTGGTAAGGGAAGGAATTAAATGAGGTCTTCTCCAAGCAGCAAAGCTGCAGGGAACACGCATAGCAGCATGCCTCTGGGCATGGTAGTCTGCTTTCTGAGCCCTTGGGGCTCTGGGAGAGGAGGAAGAACCTGCTGCACACAGGGAGGTTGTTTGTTACTTCCCCAAGCCTTTGAGATGAGTGCTGGTCATAAAATAACTGAAAAATGTTTTCGTCCCTGCAGTAAATGCAAAAATTAAAACTAACTCTGATCAAACACTCAGAGCTTTAGTAGGTGCTTTTAATTCAAGAAGAGGCCAGAGAATAGAAAACTTTGACTTCTGAGTAGGTAATAAAAAGACAGTAAATAATGAGGACAAATGTAGCAACACAGAGGCAGGCTTAGAATGTTTAAAATCTAAAAGATTGCGAAGACCATTCAATACAGATAAATATAGAATAATGAGGTTTATGAGTCTTTATCACATACTGTAAACGTGTTTGGCTTGTAAGATATGACAAATAAAAAAGAAGCAAGAAAGTTGAAAGATAGGTCTCAATATTATTTATGAATAATGAGAAGTAAAGTGAATGAGTAGAGGAAAGAAAGTATGTATGAAATAATGGAAGACTTTGATGAGTTGTTACCGCCCAAAGCTGCACTGGATAAAATATGAGGACAGAGTAGAGTCAGAAGACAGGTCTGTGTGGAATGAACAAACAGGAGTACGAGAATAATGTGCTGAATAATGATCATTCTTTGGCATCTCTCATGCCAATGTGTGTTGTAAATATGTGGTGTGAACTAATAAAGGGATTAGAAAAGGAAAGGCAGGTCTGCTGATGTTAGAAATATGAGGGAAAAAAAACCAGAAACCAGTATTTTATGCACTAACAAATCAAAAAATAATTGAACCTGGCAATTCTGTTGAGTGAATCTTGTGAGTCTGTTGAGACGCACAAGAGCTTGATTGCCTTCAGTGGAGTAGCAGATTTTGCCTACAAATAGGGCCACAACCAATTTAGCTTGTGTAGAAGACAGAAAGGTGGTAAATCTATTTTGCATACTGGCAGTAATGCAGCTTCTCCCACTCCTCTAGGATTTATCAGCATTCTTTGCTGAAACTCAGGGTCTTCCTATGTCCTGGGAGCATGAAATTTGTGAATGGTGTACTCACAAAGGGGTTAATTTGTACCAGTTGCATTTTCTCAGGTCATAGTCAGCTGGGTTTAATGATATCATAGTGATAAATTAGTGTCCTGTCAAGTGGCTTTGGAGAATGGGATCTTGTGAAGCAAGTCAGAATGTTCAGAGATTTATGGTCTCAAAGTTGTGCATATGATTTCATTGAATCATGATTAATTAATCTCTCAAGGGATATTTTTAAAATTCGTTTATAGACTCCTAAATAACTTTAATCTGAGGACTAATTAAGTTTTTCCGTTAGATTCCAGATTCACTCTGCAAAGGTTGTCTGTGTCTGCTGAGGTCTACTGTGAGCATTCAAATTGAGAAACCTAATGTCTAAATCCATGCTTCTTGTTTATATTGGGTGATTAATGCCCACTACCTTTTTAAGTGTTCTATTGGTTTTGACCCTGAAAGTTGTAACATTATCAAAAGACTTCTGCATGGACTGTTCACTTCATTATGTGAAACTGCAGTTCCAGGAAATATATGCAATTGTATCATTATGTTCCAAGACCTGGATCTTTTCCCTGGAGATAGGGCTAACATAGTGTACCTGATGGCGTGGGGCAAAACGCTGAAAGGTGTTTCGATGGAATGTAGCTGTATAAGTCCCTAGAAAATCCTACTAGGTCCTAATCAGCACCGTGAGAGTATTTTACATCTTATTCCTCATCCTTGGTGAGACTCATCTCCTTTATGTTTCAGTCTTCAAATACATAAAAGGCTAAAGCTAAGAACAAGAGAGTAATTTCTCCATTTCTGTGGCTCGAGTGAAAGTAATGGCCATGAAGTGCAGCTGTGGAGATTCAGATTAGACAGTAGGAAAAACTTGCCATGAAGAAAGCACTCATACAGAAGCATTGGAACGGGTTACTTGGTGAGGTTATAGGCTTAGACAAGTGTCTGTCTGGAGTAATATAGGTATAGTTGATCTTACCTGAGGCTAAGGAATGGACAAGATAAAGTCTTGTATTTCCTTTCAGCTCTCATTTTCTACGATTCTGTGATCCTGTTAGCCTCCAATTAGACCCACTTAGTAATGAGTTCACTTTCCTGTCCATTGACTTTGATGTGTTCTGCTGTGCTGCCACATTCCAAGCTTTTAGTGGAATGGGAGGATTTTTTGTGCTGGAAGGTGAGTGCAACTCCAGCATATCCCAGAGGGAATTTAAAAGGATATAACACATGATGAGAGGTTGAGAAAATGTGTGTTACACTTAAAAGCACTCTCTGAATTTACCTATATAACTTTCTGAAGTTCAGTGGAGACCATGTGTGTGTTTGCTGCCTTATTGTGTTAGTTCAGCTTTTTTTTGTCATAGAAAGCAATGCCCTGTTCTTAGCAGCAGAGAATGAGGTGTCATTCCCCCCTTTCACAAATCATCACCCCCTAGAGCTGCAGCAAGCTAAATCACACTGTCACTGAAACCTTTGCAGGGCTATCCGATGGCAGAACAAATGGCATCCTGAAATACAGCCGGAAATGGAAATATATTCTCCATGCAGCAGCGATTCACAGAAGACTCTGTGTGTCGTCTTCATGAAATAATGGCTTTTCAAATCAATCTTTTGGACTTGTTTGACTTTTCATTCAAAATCAACAGTCACAATGATATCAGAGTAGTTCTGTCTGTCTGGGACAGAAGTAGAGCACAGTTTCTGAAATCAATGCTCTTCTCATGCTCCTGATGTGTCTTAACATGTTGCCTTCTACTCTTTTTGTTACAGACGGGCATGTGTCATTCGAGGCCAGGTGGTAGCAATAGATGGAACACCTTTGGTTGGAGTCAACGTCAGTTTTCTGCACCACAATGAGTACGGATACACCATCAGTCGACAAGATGGAAGGTCAGGCTTTGATGTATGGTCTTTCACTGGTTTACATTTGTATAGTTAGGGCCACCTGCCCCCTTCTACTCTTACAAAATTTTCATAGACATCACTGTTAATAGTGTGGATTTGCAGCACATTTAGTTGGAGTTCTCTGTGGTAAAGGGACCAAAGAAGAAAGAGAAGAATTAAAAAACTGAGCAGCAACAAGATTACAGTGGCATCTAAACTCCTGGAGTCAAGATGTGACAGCACTGCTGTAACTGCACCTTCTCAACGTTTGAATACTTTCACTAGTCAGGCTTTCCAGAAAACTTCATCTTCTCTCTTTTTTGCTCTTGATAAGTGTGACTCTTTCAAGTATTTTATTGACATGTCTGTGAAGTCAACTTTAGTTGGTCACCTGAACCACGCAAGTGAAGATGAGGACAGACTGTTTCCAGAGCCAAAATGATTAAATTGCTGTTCCATAACCAGTCTTGAGCAACCCTGGCTTCTCCTTCTTCCCCAGCCTTGTAGCGCTAAGTTCAGTTCTCAAAGAGAAATGAAGTCCACTATATTCTGTATTGCACTGCAGGGTTGGCCATCCATTTGCAATAGGGTCATGATTTGCTCCTGAACTTGATTGAATTAAGCTGCTAAGGGCAGTTTGAGATTTCATCTTCCTTGGCTATGTTGTGAATTACAAGAAATCAGAAGCTGTCTTCCGATGGGGAAAGAGTGTAATTTGTCACTGCTTCCACAATTTATTTTTTTTGTTGTTTGGCTTTGTCAATTTATAAAAGTAAGGACCATGCATATTTATTTTACCTCAGTTTATTGATTTTCAAATTGCACTGCTGAAAATTAGTAATTATCATTTCCTCTTTACACTAGCCTGGATAAGGTTGTTGCATTAAAATATGCTACCTGTATTTTGCTGTGAATGTAATCGATGTCATTTGGGAAATCTGATGAGATATGCATAATTAAGGCTGACTTCTTATCACAGTTTGTTACCATCAAAAGCCTCCATAATAGATGCATTCAATAATACAGGGAGTGAAGTAGCTATTTACATATTACCTTGTGTTGCCTGGCTATGGGTGTCAGAAACGGAGGAAATTGTGACTCCACTTATTGTGCCTTCCACATCCCACTGTTTTGCAGCCCAGATATGCCAAAGGATCTTCACAATAGCTCCCAGAGGATCACCCGCCTTATGTACAAAAGCTGATTCAGTTCTTAGTGCAATTAATCAGCATCTTTCCCCAAATATTTCCTATTCTGCACAGAGGGATCTCCTGCTCAGCGTACTCAACCTTTTCCTCCTGCTACCTTTAGAAAAGGGGAAAAGATGTGCTAATAGAGAAAAGACCTAGCAGGCTTTAAGACTTCTTACTCTACCACCTACGTAGACTACAAGTAGCATCCCCTTTCTGTGTTAGGAATTCATATTAGTCCAGTTCATATAAACTGGACTGGATCCACACTTTTGTTACAGGTGACTCATTAGTATCGATTTCAGTTGATGTTTAGAGGGGAGGTAGGCCGAGTAGCTCTGAAGTTCTGTGCGTTGCTATTGATTCATGAAGGGAGAAAGCACAGAGTGATAAAGCTTCTTTGTGAATACCGAGGTGAGGCCAGGAAGGTACGCCTGAATGATTTCACATAGTAAATTAAGGGCTGTAATGAACAACATAAAAGTTTTTGTTTGTGATACATTGAAAATTGTGATAATATGATGATAAACCAAAAACAAACAAAGCAATTTGTTTTCTCTTTTCCAGTTTTGACCTTGTGGCTGTTGGAGGCATCTCTGTCACTCTAGTTTTTGACAGATCTCCTTTCATATCTGAAAAAAGGACACTTTGGTTGCCTTGGAATAGATTTATCATCGTAGACAAAGTTGTAATGCAAAGAACAGAATCAGACACACCATCTTGTGACATGAGTGGTTTTATCAGCCCAAATCCAATTGTACTCCCTTCGCCCTTGACAGCATTTGGAGGGTCCTGTCCTGAAAGAGGAACCATTATTCCAGAGCTACAGGTAATGGAAAGAATTTCAAATTGACAGTTTGTTCCGTTGCAGAGCAAGTTCTAGGCAATTTTAGAAGGTACCAAGTAGTGACCAATTAACTGCTGTGATGTTACTCGCTTGTCAGAATGACACCGGGACATATCTC
Organism: Baryphthengus martii; assembly: GCA_013396935.1. Taxonomy (NCBI): domain Eukaryota; kingdom Metazoa; phylum Chordata; class Aves; order Coraciiformes; family Momotidae; genus Baryphthengus; species Baryphthengus martii. The sequence continues at coordinate 219,052 of VWZK01003937.1, read as the reverse complement.
TTTCGTACTGGTTCACAAGATGGTTTTCTCTTTTTTCCTTTATTGATTTTTTTTTTTAATATTTTAAGGTGCTTTATTTCTTACCTCCAAGTAGAAGAAACTGGGAAGTCCTAACCTGATCTGTTATTGAAATCCTGGTTCATTCATAGTGATGCACAAAACCGTTCCTGGGTTACAGATAAACAGTACAATTTCCCCGTACATCAATGTGAGATACGACCCAAGATGCATTGAAGACTCCTAGGGATGTTTCATCCATTAACATCTTCTAGTTCTTTACAATGACATCTCCAGCAATATGTTAGCTTCTTGATTTTTATTGCTTTCTTTCCAAAGTAAAGCAATTTTAACATGATCTTTAGGATTGGTTTTATTTAAATGTCTTTTTTCTTGAAACTCCCTTAAGTATTCAGAAGCAATTTCTAATTAACCTTGTATTTAACTGTTATTTTATTTGGGACTTCAAAAGGTTGTATGAGTCAAACACTCAACAAAATGCAGCTACCCAAGTTTCAGATCATGTTAACAACTCCCATAATTTTTAGTATGCTGTTCGAGCAGTTAAGAGTTCAAGCAGTAAGATTTCTCTCAGTCTTTTCTCTTCGCTTCAGTCCCCTCAGCATCTTTGTAGCCTCTACTACACTCTTTCCAGTAGTTCCCTGTCTCTGTTGACATGGGGAGCCCAGAACTGGCCACAGTACTCCAAATGTGGCCTCGTCAGGGCACAGACGGAGGAGAACCTCCCTCAATCTACTGGCCACTGGCCTTCTAGGCCGTGAAGGCAAACAGCTGGCTCATAATTAACTTCTTATTCACCAGGACTCTCAGGTCCTTCTCTGCAGAGCTGCTTTCCAGCAGGTCAACTGCTCACCTGTACTGGTGCAAGGGGTTATTCATTCCCAGGTGAAGGGCTCTACACTTGCCCTTGTTGAACTTCATGAGATTCCTCTCCACTCAACTCTCCAGCCTCTCCAGATCTCACTGAATGGCAGCACAGCCTTCTGGCGTGTCAGCCACTCCTCCCAGTATCATCAGCAAACTTGCTGAGGTTACATACCCTCTATCCCTTGATCCAAGTCATTGATGAATATGGTGAACAAGACTGGACCAAGTATTGACCCTCAGGGAACACCACTAAGTACAGGTCTCTAGGTAAACTCTGAGCTGCTGATCACAACCCTCTGAGCTCTATCATTCAGCCAGTTATATTCCCAACCTTTTCTCTTTTTTTTGTAAAAGGGTTGCTACTGATTAAGAGCCTTTTTTTCTATACATAAAAGACCTCTGATTGAACTCAATTATGTCTAAACATCTCCATAACTATTACAAACATTATCATGTTTCTGCTGGTTGATGGCCGTAGTGTTGCTTCACAGAACATTCTAAGTGAGAGTAGTGAACATAAATTAAGAATAACTGATGTGCATTAGTATGAAAAAAATGGGTCACATGCCTCCATATGAGATATCCCTGGGTCTTCTTTAAACAGCAAGGTACCCAAAGATGCAGTCTACTCAGACAGTAGGGTTCTTAGGGTGTGAAGTTTCATTGTACAGCACTGGGAAATGAACCCAGAATAATAGGAGAAGGAGATGTATTAACATATATCAATGCATGAATATTTCTTCCTGTTTTTCTGTCAAAAAAGGAGAAGAGATGTCAGATGTATGACAGGGGGGGCAGCTGGGATGTCAGCAGGAAAGAAGGGGAACACTGCAAATCAGAAGCAATAAAGGGAGCAGGATTTCCCTGGCAACACTACATTTCATATGTCGAAACAACAAGCGCTGGCAGGCCTCCAGCTGTACTGCAGCAATCCTATGACAGTGATTCTGTTGCAATGTGTAAATAAAATTGTTTTGAAAGTGAAGCAATCTATTGTTAAATAAGAAAAATTGAAAAACTGGAGAATACAAACAAAACAGTTTGTATTTTTCCAAGCTTGATGAAGTTAACATTGTGACAGGTTGGCTTGTTATTATGGAAACACACTAAAATTATTAACCTTATTAAACACAGTCTAGTTTTCAGTGGCTTTTGAGTGACTGTGGTGACATCCTGTGAGAAGCTGCTCTCTTCTCTTGTGTACTTTTCTTCACAGTCTGTCCCAGAAGAGCTCCTTTCTCTCAGGAGATCACAAGAGCTAAATCCCTTTTTGCAGCTCCAAGGGCCACATCATTCAGAAGGTCAAGGCCAAGTTTCTCTGTTTTTCCCTCACAAGCTCACAGTCTTTGCCGTCCTTCTAGTTGCCGAGGGCTTATCTTCACCGCCGCCAGGAACTGATACCACCCCACAGTGGGGGTATCCAAGCCCACTTTAATCCAAGTGATTCAGACAGCGGCACTGACAGCAGTGCTGTGCGATTTGAACTCTCTTGCACACCCTGGGGACTTACCTGTTAGCTAGATGACTCTGACGCCCAGGCTATTCCATCTTCACTGCTGTGTGTCTCCACATAGCTTGTGTTCCCTGTGCTGCACCTTCTTATGCCACGCCCATTCTTCCTGGAGCATAGCCTACTGCAGGCACTTCTGCACAGAAGATGGTTTGTGGGAAGGTTTTTTTTCTTTCTTAGCTCTTCCCAAGTTAGAGTTATTACCTCCAAAGCAGGATAATATCTTCAAATCGTAATGTAATATATAAAGTGTGTGCATACTTAAAAAAAAACATTTTAATTGTATTCTGATGAAGAACATTTGTTAAGTAAGCCAAATAATAAAGCGAAGGTAAAGCTGTAGAGCTCATGTGTATAAATATGCCCACAGAGATAATATTTGCTCCTCAGGAGATAGCAGTAAAACATTAGAGGAAGGGACTCTTTATCAAAATAGACAAACTGACATCCAGTAAGTTGACCAAGCAGTTTTCAGTGTTGGACATTTTGTAATATGCCTGGCTACTGAGTTGCTGAAAAAAGCACAGAAGACCTCAGTGTTTAAGTAGTTGTGTTCACATCATGCTTGTGAAATGTGAAATAAGTACCTGCTGTTATTCTTACAATTTTGCATTTTTCTTGGCTATAGATATAACGATGTGTTCTCTTTCCAAGGTGGTCCAAGAGGAAATCCCAATTCCTTCAAGTTTTGTGAAGCTAAGTTATCTCAGCAGTCGAACACCAGGATATAAAACTTTGCTGCGCATTATTTTGACACACACAACCATCCCTTCTGGAATGACAAAAGTCCACCTGATAGTTGCTGTTGAAGGACGTCTGCTTCAGAAATGGTTTCCTGCTGCAGCCAATTTGGTATATACATTTGCCTGGAACAAGACAGATATATATGGACAGAAGGTTTCTGGTCTGGCCGAGGCGATGGGTATGTAGAATCACCTTGATGTAGGCAGAAGTGCTCACACACATCAAGCTGTGAAAATATGGCTTATGAATTTTGTTGCTGCACTTACATTCTTTTAAATCAAATGCCTCTTTACCTGAAGTGACGCATTTGATTTTGTAGGAACATTTATTTCCTTGTTCTTCCAATGTCATCTTTCTAATTTAATCAATTTGAAAATCTCCTTTTCCCTCAGAGAATGGTTATGTACTAACAGCATTATATTCAGCTGTCTTTGTTTTTGAATGTTACTTTGAATGTGACCTTTGGTGTGTCATTGTTTCTGTCATTTTTTGGCTGTGACATTTAAAATGTCATTTCCACTTAGGGTTTACAAAATTCTAACTTTTAGGCATCTTTTCTTACTACATTTTACATCCCCAACAGTTAAAACTAATTGATTTGTCGTTTAAAGTTGTTTATATGAAAGTCATCATGTTTCATAGGCTTTCTTTACCACGCAGCACAAACAGCTGTTCTGAGAATTGCTTCAAAAGTGCTGCTTGTGCAGATATATTTAATTAACTAGCCATTTTTTTCATTAATTTCGTGATTTGTTTTTTTAAAAGGCTTGCTATAGTTTCAATTGAATTTGAGGTTATATTGCTTAATGGACTAATCCTATGGATACATTCTGTTAAGATTATTTACCTTACCAGTAAAGCTTAGTGTTGTGAATAAGCCCTGTTCACTTCCTTAACAGTTTTGGTTTGCTTTTTAAGTCAGAGGAATTATTGCAAACAGCGTTGTCAGAATCAGGCTATACAACAAGAATAGTAAGGGCTACGTGGAGCAATCTACCTTCACGAGGAGTATGGCTTATTCTGTCTATGAAACTGCTATTCTGAGGGGCAGCCAGAAGCTCTGTTTAGGATCTGTTGTGTTGTCCATACCAGTGTTGTCCCTGCAGATTGGCCTGTGCAAAGCCAAAAGGTGCTGTCCAGGCTATCCAAGCCCTGCAACTCCCAGAGCATCTAGTGCTGATGATGTTATCATGTGTTCCGAGCCAGGTAGTTTTGACACATCTGCATGGAGAGGTGATTTGAGAAAGGAGGATTATAACACTTTCCTAGTCAGTTCTACTTGGAGAATGATGCAGACATACCCACTGATGTCCAGAAAGGGCAAAATACAGAGTACAGGTTTACGTCACGTGATGCACTTAGGAATGTAGCAGAAAAAAAGGAGCTTATTGTAGGGCTGTGGTCCTACAGTCCTCTTCAACAGATACAACTGCAGGCTACTGCCAAAAGGAACTTCTTACCCCTGGGCCACCGCTCTCATTCAGTTGATCATGAAATGAGCCAGATCAGGAACAAATTCAGCTGAAAAGTGAAGCAACCAGAAAATAAGTGATAAATTTTCAGCTTCATTATTTTCTTGATCTGCTATGAATGCCAGTGGAGAAGCACAGGTCTTCTCATTCCAGACATAGCTCACACAAGATGTTGGCCTAAAGTGATCAAGACTCCACCCCTAGAGTACATTCTCCTGAATTTTTGCATCGTCTGTCATATCCACACCTGATCTACCACATCTGGCTCACATCTGCAGAAGGGTGGACAACTTTTTGGAGACGTTGATCAGGTGTTGGCTCTGACACTAGAGAGGACTCTGAGGATCCCATGTCTGATGCATGGTGGGGAGCAGGAGTGCCCTTTCTGGCCCACCTGTCTTGCGAAACCTCCTTGTTGGGATCAAATCTAGGCCTAGCCCATTGCAAATGCAGCTTCATGCTAGTTTGCAGTGAGGGAGGGTGTTAAATGGGTTGACTTCAGTGAGACATATTTGTGCAAATCCAGAAAGGGAAAAATAATCTAGGTGCGCCCTTTGGAACTCCCATGGGTGGTTAGGCAGGATCATGGCTACATGTGCCCTGCATTCAGAGTCTGTCACTGCACGTTGTCGCTAACGTGTGTGAGCAGGAACAGCCAAGTGTGCCTTCTCCTCAGCAGCATTTAAGAGTCTTCTGATGATCATGAAATCCAGTACGTATCTGATCTTCAATCGAAATCAAATATATAACACCTTATGAAGGGATACTGTAGTTACAGATTCCCGGATTAGAAAGAGATGAGCATAATATGGTCAAATATGAAGACAGTTTATGCAGTAATGCTGCTGGATAACAACTTTTAAATTATTTAATTGATGCTTGATTTCTTTTCTTTTCCTTAAAGTTTAGGTTAATTATGCTTCTTGCAAAACAGAAGCAAAAAAACTCTATATTTTAAGTGCATTGTTAGCATGCTTTGTTAGATTCCAATAAAGCTTTATTTAATTTGACACACTGTAGTACTCAGGGACCTTTATCTGCATCCATTATACGAATTTTTGTCAAAATAATTTCCTCTGCCAGTGTATTACCAATATTTAATAATGCATTCTGTTCAGTTTTCATTTTAATTAAATTAAATTTTAGCAGGTTGAAGTCCTGGAACTCAGGAATATAACCATCTGCTTGTGGTTTTAAAAATACTGTAAACATCTTTATTTTGCTTCAGGGTAATTGACAGTAGTGATCATATAACAGGTTACAGATAAGATTTTCTGAGCGTATTTCCACACACAGGTGGTTCTATTTAAATTTGTTGGAGAAATGTTTGCTGGTGTTAGTCAAGTCCCCAAGTCCCTAACAAGAGGACATTTTGTCTTCTCAGGGTATCAGCTGAGACGATAAAGTAACATTTTTGGTTCTAAGTAGAAAAACATCATGTGGATGTTAACACACAAGACCTTGGTGGTGAAGTCTGTGTCCCCTTGTAATGTACCATAGGAAAAGGAAGGATATGAGTAAAACTTTCAATAAATGCCCCTGTATAACTCCATACACGCTCAGTCTCACTCCTGCAAGCCCTTGCATCCCACGCAGCAGCATGAGGTGGTGTGCAAGGACCAACCCTTCTGGGTGTGAATAGGAACCAGCTCCCAAGCAGTCTTAGGTCTTCTCTGTTTATTCCTCTGCTTGTTACTTTGGTCGAGATCATTATATTCATTGTCCGAAGTAAAGTGCTGCTAAGTACAAATATTTCAGGAGATGTTAAAGTAGAGGTTACTATTACGTTTAATCCTGTCTTTTATTTCTTACTTACATTATGGTGACAGCTCTTGAACTGTGATATGCTGCACTAGTACCGGATTATTTTTCATTCTTCTAAATAGTTGTAGGAAAATAATTAATTTTTTTGGTACAGATTATTTCAGTAAATTTTTTGAAATCCATTTTGAGACTGTAAAGAGTATACTTGCTGGCTGTTAATGTCCAGAAACATACTCAGTACAGTTCTCCTTCATGCAATGAAATGTCAGTCACCCCAAAAAAAGGCTACAAATTAAGTTGACCAGAAAGTAACACCCCACAAGGAGGGTAAGATGACTGAGATGTCATTTCACTTACAAAATTGCAACGTTTTGCAATACCTGCCGGTAGCAAAATGCTTATTTTTCAAGTGGCACAGCAGTCACTTGGTTGACTTTACAGCTGTTATGCTTCACCTTGTTTACTTTGCATGTTAAATGATCGATACGGAATTTTCATGCATGGTACATCGGCACCTCCAGTTAGATGATTCAGGAGACTCTGCTTTAGGATCACACAGATGCTCCTTTTTGGGGCATAGACTTCTTTCATAAATATGTGTAAGTAAACACAGAAGCATGGTTGTAGACACATAGGCAAAGTGTCCACGTGTCTCTTACAGATGAGAAGGGACAAAAAAGCAGCTATACACAACAACAGTGGGAACAGTGAACTTCTAAGAAAGGGGACGATAACATCTAGAGGGTATTTGGCAGCTCAGAAACATCAACTATGTGCTGGAAATAGCAGATGCTTTACAGCGTTAGCTACAGTCCTGGTAAATGTGCCACTGTGGATCCATTGGCACGGATTCGCAGATGGTGTAAATTGTTATACCTCCCTTGACCCAGATATCAGTGCAGTACCTTACGGCAGCTGATGAACCATCCTGGGGGTCTGCAGCGGTTCATGGAGCAAGGCTGAGTGACTTTCTATTGTAGGTCTTTACTCTTCTCAAGTGCACGTGTCTGGCCCTGGATTGAACGTATTAAGTGCACAAATGGAGTAAACGTGTAGGTGGCAAGTGTGAAGTTGCTTCATAGGAAAAATCTGCCCTTTATCTTCTCTGTCAATGAACACCTAGAAGATCGCATGTTCGGTTATGGAACATTGATGGCTCATCCCAGCACAGGATGTGGCTGTTCTGGAAGAAGCTGCATGCCCACAATTGGGCTCTCAGCCTAGGGAGCTATGCAGAAACTCTGCTGTTGGTGGTCATAAGAGCTCCTGTAACAGAAATTGCACAGAGCAGCTGCTGGACCCTCAAACTGAAACCTGTAATGTTTGAAATCTACAATATTTACAGCACTTAAGGAGATGTGGTTTTAGAAGTCAAGAGTTTAGGTGCAAAAACAGGTTCTTTCTGCTAAAATGATGAAGCAGCTCTGAGTGAAGCTGCTGGAAGAAACAGCTTTCGGTTTGCCATAAACCATTTATCTTTCAAACACAAATGCTCCCTGCTACAGCTGGTCAAAATATTTTGATTGCATCCAGTAATGGAATTTAGATGGTATTAAAACTATTTATAGTTCAAGTCAAATGTACCTAAAGCTGCTACATAGAAAAAGTGAAAAGAAAATATTGAAAATGTCAGAAGTCTATGGGATTTAAAATATTTTTTTTTGTATCTTAAAATATTTATAGAGACATTTTTACTTGGGAAAAACTGAGCTATATCAATATCTCTAGATCAAATTTTGGGATTTGGTGTCAAAATGAATAAGTAGTGCTGAAATCTGTGCTGTTCAGGTAATTAGCAGAAATGCAATAAACGATCAAGTCAGGAGCCACTGGAGGAGATTTATACTCTTAAGAAGTCTGTAACTGATTGATGGAACAGAAAATTTTCTGCTTTGAAACAGTAGTAACTATAGCTGTAATAACATACTAATCTCTTAACACCCTTTTTTAAAAAAATACCATTTAGCAATAGTAATCAGGCAGAGGGAAATTAGTGGCATCATTACTTGACAGATGAATATCAAAACCTGGAATGAAAAATTACCTAGGAGTTCACCGAGGAAAAAGTAGACTGATAGATCTTTAATTATTTGTTTGCAGTGTCAGTGGGATATGAATATGAAACATGTCCTGATTTTGTTCTGTGGGAGAAGAGAACGGTAATCCTTCAAGGCTTTGAGATGGATGCTTCAAATCTTGGAGGCTGGTCTATAAACAAGCACCATGTATTAAATCCACAGAGTGGTAAGTCCTACCTTTATTAACTGGCGACGTGGAAGAAGAATACAAATTTTAAAGGAATTAATTGTTTGGATTTTAAGCGTTACACTTCCTAATGTGTAATCCTCTTTGAATGTGCACCCTCATTTATTGGGAACTGAACTGTAAATGCCATCTGACAGGATATTTTTAATGTTCTGGCTCCCAGGTATTAAACATTAATACCACTAACTCTTGTGCCCTCTAACACATTGTGGTCATTTGGATGGGAAAAAGGCATGCTGATTTAGGTTCCTTCTCACACTGGTAGTATAGAAGTACCACACTTTAGGTCAGTTTATAGTGTCTTACATTCTTCATGAAGTGTCTAAAGCCCTAATTCATTCTATGACTAACGTTGTTTAGTAGCACAGCACAAGGGAGACAAACTGGACATGAAAAGAGACTGAGTGAGAGGCAGGACTTTGGAAACCACACTGCCTGTCCAGTATGCAGGAGCTTCTGTGGGTGCCCACTCTGTGGAGAAGCGCACTGAGTCACTCTTCAGGACGAGCAATCCAGCACCTTTTGAAGCATTAGAAAGAGAAAAAAACCAACCAAACAAACAAAAAAAAACCAAACCAACCTGTAAATGCTTTTGGTGTCATAACGTTAGCCCTGTGTAGAGCTTCTTCAGGCACAGAGACTTGATTCTGTTTTCTCACTACTTTTATTTTATCCCTGTGTGTTGGTTTTTTTTCCTTCCTTAACATCAATAATCAGGAACTAGTGGGATTAAATTATTAAAACAACACTTGCAGAAAAATTATGGTAACTAGAAAAATACAGACTTGCCAATAAACAGATACCTCACTGTCTGTAGGAAGAGAAACTCAGGGTCAAATTTAGCACATATAAATCAGCAGTCTATTGGATTCAGTGAAGTTCTCTGAATTTACTCCAGCTGAGAGTCTGTCCTCAAAAATCTATTTCCATCTGCAAACTTCTGTGAATGAAGATTCATGCACAGATGTATGGCTATCAGGTTTTTACAAGTTCTGTTGTTGAATGCGCAGTTACAGCATAAATATTCCAAATACAAAAGGTCAGATTTAGTTTGTAAATTATCTGGATTTCTGTTTTGATTTAAAATAGTTTGACATTTTAAACAGCAGTTCTTTCATACCCTGTCTTATTGGTTTGTATAGATTGTCTCTTTTAAATGCCAGCTATTGACATTTAACACAAAGAGAAATCTGACCTCAGTTAGCTCAGCCCCCAACTGTGAGCCCCATAGTCTATTCCTTAGTGCCAATTTACCACTTGCATAGTTTAATTTCAAGACTAAATTGCTGGCAGTAACTCCAATTTATATGGCTACCTGCTAACTGCAGTGGTTCCTACTATAGTTCACCCCATTGGCACTAATACGTTCTGAGATTTTGTAAAGTATACAATTATAATCTGAGCAGGGCTGAAGCATTGCTTTCCTGAGCACAGGGTACATGGTGACAAATTGCTTCCTGGCCCTGTCTCATCTGTGTGGCTGAGAACTCTGGAGAGCACTGACCTGTCAGCCACGTGCCACCTTGGAAATCATCCAGGCTGTGCCCACTCCCCCAGCCCAGTACCAAAGATGGAGAACGTGCAGCTTCTCACACCTGCTCCTCTTCCTCACCAGTTCTCACTGTGCTGGGCATGATCAAGGCTGAAGTCTCCCTTACTTATAGAAACACAATCTGGGGGAGGTCATAAGCATGTCTGACTCAAAATCAGTGGTTTTCTTCTATTTATTGTTTGCATGTGAGAGCATCTCCAGTGAGGATGACAAAGCCAATCCAGAGCTTGGTGATGTCTCAGATGTTCCTCATGATGATAAAAGGCTTTGAGCATACACACCTGGCTCGCATGTAGGAACTGAATTCAGTTAGGAGCAGAAAACAAGTGACTATACCATAGCTAGTGCACACCTAACACAGCAGCCTGTAGCCTCCTGTTAAAGCAACAAAACCAAGTAAGGAACTGTGTTAACCAGAAGGATAAAACTAACAATTGTGCTTCTGGTCTTAACCTAGAAACTAGTGAACTGCTCCTCCATTTCAGATAGATAAAATGTGCTTTAAATAGTGACAAGAATGTAATTCAAACTTAGAATTGTACATTTCAGACTTACCTCCATGCCATCGTGAGTGGAATGAAAAGCATAAGTAGCCTTCTTGACTATAAATATATTGAGATTTTTCACTTTTAATTAAAGCATTCCCTCTGTATGTATGAAGAGCTGCTCTTTGTAGAAGCATGAAACTTGCAACTGTTTTTGAGGCACAGTCACTTGGTTAACTACAGAAATAGCATTGGAATATAACATAAATATCTTTCTAAAAATTCCCTATTGCAAATTACAGTTTTGTTTGCAAAATAAAACTAGAAGCAATTTGCTTGGTTAGTTGACTAGTCCCAAAGAGCTTCTGTCTAACTACAGCCACTAAGCCTTGTCTTCCAGCAGGTCTGCTGCTGTGCAGTGTTCCTACTCAGAGACAGGGTGGCTGTGCTTACCTCCCTCCCTGTAGAGGCTATTGATTTTAGAGATGTTACAAATTAATCTTAAGTACAAGAGAAAAGTTGTAAAAATAAATAGGTGCAATTTTACGGAATTGCACTTCTAGCACAGTCTGAGCTGTGGAGGTACAAGTATTGACATGCAGAAACCATAGCAGGTTAAGACTGTTCTATTGCCAGATGGAAGTACCTTAAAAAGGAAAAAAAAAAAAAAAAGAAAAAAAAATGTCAAATTCTAGCAGCATAGATGTGAAATAATACATATTCTTCCAATGTGGCTGTCACTGGAAACTGAAGCTTTTTAAATGCATATGGTTTATATCTTAGGTTAACAAAGGATGACATCCTGTTCTGAGCTATATTGGACTGTTCCTTTCCCTCTTCTTTTTCCCTTCCAATTTAGAGATTTGAATCACTTCTAATTCATGATGTGATTAGAGTTTGTTTTCTAACACAAAAGTTTTGCTCGGTTTGGAAGATCATCAAGACATTTCTCACGATCAAGAAGAGAACACATACCATAAATACTAGTTGCTGTATAGAGTCCTTTTAAAGACACCTAAATCTCATGAGTACAAATGAATGTGCTCTTAGAAGATTTTTCAGACTATTCTTTGAATTAGATTTTTCTTCTGATGGGCAAGTGTATCGATTCCATTTTTATTTATCTAGTGGAAGGAGGAGTAATTTTACAAGGACTTCATACTTTAAGGCAATTTCAGCCCCAGTGCAACGCGGCACCAACTAAAATTAAAGCAGCAGCTCGAAAGCCTGAAATTAAGCACTTGCTTACATTTATTGAGGAGCAAAACATAGTCTCCAGAGTCCTAATTATTTACTGGCATTTGTACGAGGCAGTTGAAAGATTACCTTTACATTCTTAGTTTCAGACAAAGGGCAGCATCTTCATTTAGTAGTATTTTTAACCAGTGCATAAGGGAGAATATTGCCTTTAATTTTACTGGTGTATTTCCAAGGTGCTTTTTTTTAAGCCAGCATTCAAACAAATGTGTGTGTTCTCTGCTTTCTTTTAAGGCAATGTTCAAACAAATGTATATGTTCTCTCCTCTGTTGTTCAGAACTAAATTTTTAAAACTATAATTCCCTTCAGAATAGCTATGTCAACTTTCAGTAATTTGCAAGGAGAATTTTAACTTCATATTTACCTGAAAGCCACCAAAAAATAGTTTAATAAAAGATGGTGGAGACGGTACATAAATACGTTTGCTGTACTTTGTGAAAGCTTGGACATGTCTCAACATGTACTTCCTGCAGTATCTGGAATATGCTCATTTCCCAGTGTAAGAGTCCTCCAGAAAGTACATTCCCTTGTGTTAATTCCTTTAATCGTGCAACTTTTCTGATGAACTACAGGGCTTTCAAAGGAAAATACAGAGATTTTGGATTGTGATCTGAAAGAATACTTACCTTCCATTCAGAAATAATCAAAATCTTAAAATAACATGTCATTTTAAAGGTGCTTCTTAGCTCTATTCCCACATTGTTATTTAAAATAAACACTGCAGCTACCAGCTTGAGAAAATACATCTTTGTGCTGGTTCTGGTATCACTAACCTAATAATTGGGAAGACTTCCAACAAGGTATGCTGCAGAGCAGTACTAAAATAATGACACTCTAGAACGTTGTTTAAACTTTATGACAGAACATAATATATTCTAGCTGGTGAGACATTCACTCGTACCTCAGAATTACTCCTTGACTTTTAGCTTGGCTTTGCTGCACTTGGCACCATTTTTATATACCTTGAAGGACTCGCATTTAAATTTGACTATTGATTTTGTACTACCACTCAGTGCTCTTTTGTGAAAAATGCATTGTAGTCCTGCTATTAATCTCCTTTAATTAAATATTCAAGCTGCCTAAGAAGTTCCTCTGCTACCTAATAAAAATTTATGAATAAAATGAATGTTAAAGTAGTAATCCCAAAGAAATCAGATAACACTGCAATTAACAGTCAATTTGTTAGAACGTTAACCAACCACGAGTTCTCCTCATGATGTTGGGTTTTAAAATAGCCACTAACCAGTAATCGACAAAACGGTGATGTTGAAGGTTGGGACTGAACAAAATTCGAAGAGATTATGGGAACCCTGTGACAGTCTTAAAAAGATCTGATGTTTATTGCTGTTTTGGTCACCTGCTTTAGGAGAGTATCGCATAATCCAAAATAGTTTAAATGTTCTACATTTGGATTTTTTTATTTCTTCTCCCTCCCCTCCCCTTAGGAATTTTACACAAAGGAAATGGTGAAAACCTGTTCATTTCCCAGCAGCCACCAGTCATCTCAACCGTGATGGGGAATGGACACCAGAGAAGTGTCTCTTGCTCCAACTGCAACGGTCTGGCGCTCAACAGCAAACTCTTTGCCCCCGTGGCTCTTGCATCTGGGCCTGATGGTAGTGTGTATATTGGTGACTTCAATTTTGTCAGGCGGATCTTTCCCTCTGGAAACTCAATTGGCATACTAGAATTAAGGTAAAAAAAAAAAAAAAATAGCTTTCGCTGGCTAGTGTTTGTTATCCTGGCAGTGATAGGCCTATGAAAACGAGTGGGTCTTTTTTTCCCTTGGGACTTCAAGAAGTAGCCACATTTACTTGTCTTGTGATCATATGTTTCATCAACTGTCAAACTCATCAGAAAACTTATGCTTAAAGTCACCAGTTAAAAAGGGCATCTTAAGTGGCCTTTAGAACAGTTTTTGTGTAATGAATTTCTGCAAAGTGCAGAATTAATAGAGCTAATTTTTCTTTCTGTGAGATTTTTCATAAATTTTCTCAAAAAGCTAAAATATTCCATGAAGTGTGTTTTTGAAGAAAACCCCCTATTTCAACAGCAAATATGCAGAGTATCGTGTCAAGTCCCAGCATTGTGGCTGAAGGTAGACCAGCCGTGTTTAAAATTAATACAATTAAATTGTTCCTCATCTGTAACAAGAGGACATGACTGAGTTTAAGGAAGCAAAAGCAAACCTGGCTTTGCAGTCTGAGGTGGTGCAGACTGGCTTTGTGCCGCCATGGACAACTCCCCTGCTTCCCATTCCCTTACAGGGCCAGAAGGGAAGACAGGAAAAAATTCAGACAGCGATACATAACATTTCTCGTATTTAACGCCCATGAATCTCCAGGTAGCTGACGTTGCTGGTGATGGTGTGTGCAGATTGTTCAGAATTAACTTGATGATGTGCAGGCAGTGGAAAGGAACCAGTTTGAGAGAAAGAAATAATACTGAATAACAAGATAAACAGTGTTTTGTTATTGGGATACAACTCTGTGAGCAGTCAGGCAGGGAATACAGTTTTGTTGAGGACTAACANCTTTTTTTTTTTTTTTTTTTTAAACCTGAACCGATCTGTCTTGCTAGGAATAGAGACACAAGACACAGGTAAGTAAAACTGTGTCAGCAATATGTGAACCATGTTCAAGAAAACAAGTCTTAGAGAAGTCCTTTTAAAAGTTCTGGATGTAGAGAAACATTTTGAATTTAATAAATACAAATGTTAATCACATTCACTTTTGTATATAGTAAAATGTTTGATTTATTCCCTCCGAAGCATTGGTCTCCCTCTAAAAATGTTTGCTGAGAACCACTCAGAGTTGGAGAGGTTTAAGCCCAAAAGCTGGGAATGCATTTCATAGCTGTCGTATTCATTTCACATGGCATTTGAATGATCATTCATGCAGCCAGCCAAGGAAACTGAAGTTTTAGCAACAAAGAAATAAGAAAAAAAAAGATCTGAGAGTCACATAAGAGGGTTGCACTTTAGCGATTCTAGGATACTACAAACTTTAAAATCTGTCACGGTTGCAGAGCGTACACAGCAGACCCCAGACACGACTCAGTCCTTGCTCATCCAGCTAAAGCAAAAGCAAGTGGCTTCCCCCTTTTCCAGTTAGCATTTTGGCCTTGCAGCATAGGGATTTCTTTAAAAGAATGAATGCTGCACAGGCGGCTTCTGCAACAGACAGTGAGGGAGTTGGTTATAATGATCCAGCCGCAGAAATGTTGTTGCGTGCTAGAGGGATAGCGAGCGAGGCACTCTGCGGCCTTACAAACAAACCTCTTAGCCTTTCAGTACTTAAACGGGATAATAAACCAGCACTAGTACAATCGAAGCTGATAACTTCATGGCATAGTAGGAAGCAGAGTGTGGGCTGAATGTGTGTGTGCAGGGTGACAGTACTGGTTGGAATTACTCAGTTTAGTCACGAGAATTCTGTTGAATACTATAGATTATTTGCCAGCCTACTTACAGATGATGACACATCTCATATATGAAAACTTAAAAATTAGGAATTATTCTTTCTTTATAAGTTCAAGGTTCTGGTTTTTAACGGTAGGATTGTTTCCATTTGCTTTAAACTGACCAGTATCTTTGTAAACCACAGAAAAGCCACAAATGGAACTTATTCTGTAATGCATTCAGAACATGAATCATGTTTTAAAACATGTAAAAGTAGAATTTTCTTAGTACTGATTCACTAGTATTACTTTCTTGACATGACCTTAATTAAGTCATGAAAATACTCGAGTACTCCAGCCCTATTAAGTACAATAATAATTGCCTCTTGGTATTCTGCCCAAGTGAAATCTGTAGAAAGTTGAAGAAAATCACTTGAAATTAATGTAGTCTTGGAGTTTAAGGGGGAGTACTCAGAGCCCCACTATATGCCATTCTCTTGAGGTTGTAATGGCCATAATCATGGTGGAAATTTCTAGGATGCTCAAAGAAATATGTGGAAGCAAGAACTAAAAGGTGTCAGAGGCTCATGAAAAGTCTTCAAAATCCAGTTTCTCAACAGAAATTTTAGTCTCCGAAAGCGTAGGGAAAAGGATTCTTTTTACTGGTCAAAGAAAATTCTGTGTAAGACTGACTAGAGTTGGGAGACCAGTAAACAGAGATGGTCCTATTTTTAACTGTTTAAAAACAACTTGTTCTGCTTGTTTTTTCAAGATTTTAATAGGAAATAACAAAGCTATTTAATAACTGGTAAAAATGGAAATTAGGCTTTGATGTTACAGGAAAAAGTATACTACAGGATAGTAATAACTTGTTTGAGAAAGATTCATTGCAAATCCTGGTCTACTTGATAGGGTTTTTGATAGACTAATTTAAATAAACTCAAATTTAGATTTGATTGCAAACTTCTGCAAAGATATCAGTTATTTTGTTGTTTTTTTTACAAATACTCTTGAAATTTAAACATTTTAGTATTTAAGGCTTGAAGCATAAACATCAAGAGTTTTCTAACAGCCGATCTGTTAAATGGAATGACAAGGGTGACAGAAGATATGTCTATAAGGAGAGTGTATAATTACTCCTCCTTCTCTGCCGTTTCTGCATGATGAACAGTATATTTATGTAACATCTCAAATTCTCTTTGCAACTTTTTCCACGGAAGTATTTTATTAAAAAATCATCTTTTGGCTGGCCAGCCTCTTCTAAGCTCACTCCAGAGAGCACGAATAATTCTTTATGTTTTCAACAAACAAAATTATATAATACTTGCAATACATAATTCAGCATTAATTGCTTTTAGCTCATCCTCTTACTCATCTTTCATCATAGCACTCTTCGGTCATACCCTGTGTTTCCTTGGACTGAGTTTCACTTATGTTCTCCAGCTGTGGGAATATCTCTTTCATTATATTTCCCTCTTCTGTCTTTTATAGATGTTTGTGACAAAGGTCAGCTTTAAGCTGGTCTAGCTTGTGGCCCACTCCTCAGAGTTGCTGAGTCGTTTCTGTCCCTTTTTGGATGGAGAATAAGAACCGAGAGAAATAAGCCCAAGCTCTCTCACATTTATGTCATGGTAGAGCATTAGCCTTATCACTTACAAATGAAAGTAAGATTTCAGCTGGTCATCTGTTAGAAGTTTCTTAGCAACATACGGAGTACTCAGTAGATTGCTAAAATAAAGCATATTTTCACATTGTTTTGCAATTGCTCAGTAAGGTAGAACTGTCTAATAGATGATTAATAAGGCTTAGTATCTTGACTCAGCCAAGCAAAAACTTCATGTTTAGAGACGTCATCAGCCTGAAATAGAGTTAGTAAAATAAGTCACTGTCGTCTCAAATATTACATATCTGTCCTGGAGCCTCTATCGGTTCTTCAGTTCTGTTTTATCTACATTCTTCCTTTCCTGGTTTGTTACGGCACAAAATCCGGGTCCTGCAGAAGGAGCTGTGCACCAAGTGTTATCAAACCCACCACAAACAGAACTGACAAAGTTGAGAGGAGTTGCGAGTCCTTTCCTAATGTTGTTGCAGCAGTCGTGTTAGTTAATAACACTAGTTAGTGTCAATAACTAAAACTAGTTAATATGTCTCTTTAACAGTCTCTTGACAATCTTCTTCATCTGCAGAGCAAATAGCAAAGTCCCATCTAGAGTCACAGAGGATGTGGTAGGTCAGCATCCAGCCCAGCCACCTGTCAGCAACCTCCTCCTCCTCCCCCCCAGGAAACATGGCAGTGATAAAAATACTGTCTGAGCACCTAAACCCTCTGCCAGGCATTGGCCACCACTCTGCCTCTGCCTATCTCCCACCATTTCAGTAACCAACTGTGTGATTTAAAGAGTCTGAACCTATCTGGAATTTTATTTCATTTCATTTCATTTTATAATCAGGACTACGTTGCAGTCTCACCAGGCTCAGGACACTATTGTGCTGTGCCATGTCCTGAGACAATTTCCTCAAACTGGAAATGAACTTTGCACTGAAAAAGAAGCAAAAAGTCTTACTGGTTAATAAGACGCAGCCTAGTTCTGCAATTAGAATTTATGATTTGCACTGTTTAATTAACAGATGTAAATATTTTTTAAAATAACATTTTATAATCTCAATAAAGCACTTCAGTGCATGAATTATGGTGCATTAATTCATGCCCAGTTGCACTGACAGTACTTGGCCTTCTGCCTTGCTCCTGACAATACAGTCGGCATGAATTAAGGCACCATATTTCACACCTACATATTTCCTAAGGTTTAGAAACAGATAAAAATAACCAGGAGACGGTATTTGTCCCCGTGCAGAACAGTCTGTGATTCACTTTGCTGCAGCTCATAGGAGTTTTTTTCAGTGCCAAGAGTACTAGGACTTAGCAGGTACAGAAAAATGTCCTTGCTTTTGGTAGCAATAATTATAACTAAGCTGAAGTCACTCCAGTTAGCTTTATGCTAGTCCTGGTGAACAGACTAACTCCACCAGTGCCACTCTCTTCGTAAGCTCACAGACTGATACATAGCTGGCTGGTCAGGCTCTGCAGCCGGTACTAGTTCCTTCCTTCTCAGCAGTAGTCTTTGCATGAGCCACATTAAAGCTGGTCTCACTTATGTCTCTGTCATCTCCAAATAGTTGAACAGATGTCTTCAGATAAGTAGAACACAATTGTTATGCTGCCACAAATGGAGATGAAAAAGAAAAACAATTTAACTTCAATGCTCTTCTCTTTTGTTGTAGTACAAGCCCTGCACATAAGTATTACCTGGCTGTTGATCCAGTGTCAGAATCCCTTTACTTGTCAGATACCAACACCAGAAAAGTCTACAAAGCAAAATCTCTCATTGAAACAAAGGACCTGGCCAAAAACGCAGACGTGGTGGCAGGAACAGGGGATCAGTGCCTTCCATTCGACCAGAGTCACTGTGGAGATGGAGGGAAGGCATCCGAGGCCTCTCTCAACAGTCCAAGAGGTAAGAAAAGAGCATATGCGAAGTACATGGTGTTGGTGATCTCCCATTTCCTTCCATTATTTAGAAACTTGGATGCAACTGGACGTACAAGAATGAGTATGAAGTGATGATTTAACCAACAATAAGCAAGCTAAACGATTTAATAAAACTCACTCACAGTTTTAATACATCCAGTCCTTTATGAGGGAGTAGCATGAACAGCAGGCTCCAGCTGGCATCCTCTGAAATACTCTTTCCTGAGGTGGTCGCACTTCTCTTTTATTACCTTCCAGATGTAAAGTGGCAGCGTTTAATTACATTTAATTTTAGAGTAAATAATACGATTGCAAAGTCTATTTTCTAGATTTTATGCATTCAGGTGATTCTTACAATGTTAGTGGAGCTTACTCAGACACAGTAAGTCAAGGCTGTTCAAATCAGCCAGAAAAATCAAGTTTATTTGAAACTCTGGTTTGTCCTTTTTTATTAAACGTGCTTTGCAAAATACAAGCGTCTCACCTGCTGTGAGATAGATACAACAAGATCTGGACAGACTGGAGAGTGCAAACTTCCTGAGCATAGGAGGTTCCATTTCAACACAAGGAAACGCTTTTTCACAATGAGGGTGACAGAGCCTGGACCAGGCTGCCCAGAGAGGTTGTGGAGTCTGCTTCTCTAGACTTCCCAAACCTAGCTGGATCTGTTCCTGTGTGGCCTGCCCTGGGTGATCCTGCTTTGGCAGGAGGGTTGGACTCAATGGTCTCCAGAGGTCCCTTTCAATCCCTACCATTCTATGATTCTACTGCACATGAAATAAGGATTTTGCTGCAGCCTTCCCGTCAGAGAACATCCTGTATTGTCACAGGTAAAACACATGCAACGCCTTGAATCCCTGCTAGCGCCACAAGTAATTCCCTCACAGTGCGCGGTAGAACTGTGATAAAGTCTGGATTTGATGCTCTAAAGCAGCTGATCACCTTCCACTCCCACTGAAATCCCTGGAACAAAGGGTTCTTAGCAGCTCCCATGGCAGAGCCCCAGTGGGCTTTTTGCACACCGCGCCTCAGAGGAAGGGGTTTGGTTACTTTTCCTGAGCTAATAAGGGAAGGCTGTATATCAGGAGGAAATTAGAGTGTATATCCAGGCAGAAACATCTCTAAGACAAGTAAATAATCCTGTTTTAAGGCTTAGCAAGAGACATGTTGTAATTATAGAGTGCCCTTAAGATGTCTCTAATGATAGAAGGTAAGTGTGAGGTAAGTACAAATAAATGTTAATCTTCAGGCAGCTAATTAATGTTATGAATCAATTCTAAAAATAGTGGAAAACAAAGATTTTGAGATCGTTTAGCAGGAAAATGATCCATGTTTTATTGCTGATTGCAATTGATTATATCTAATTACAATACAATTAGTTGTTCCATCTTCTTTTCTTATTGGGGAAGTATGTTGGTAAAAATCGGTAATATGCTATGTACTTTAAAAATACTTATGTGTAGCTGTTTTCCCCAACAGAAAGTTCTGATAATAAAGAAATTAAGAGGAATAAAAGTACAATTCATGACTTCTAGGGTAGCCAGCAAATATTTAAAAATTGACTGTTAGCAAACAATAGCTCATATATTCACAAATTCAGGTAATGGCTCTCGCCTACTTTTGATTTGTGTATCTACTCTGAATTACATCAATTTGAAATTGTCACATCTGTTATGTTTTGGATTTCAGTCTTAAGGAACTGTGAGAGAACCTGTAGAGGGCCTAGCAAAATACAGCACCAACCTGTAGTCACCAGCACAGTGTGAACAATTAGCTGTGTATTATCTTAATGGTCTTATAAGTACATGTCTTTGTCGTCTTCTGAACTGTAAGAGATTGAATAACCTTGGAAAGTGGTAGGAAATACTTGCCTGGTACCCATTAAGAAACCTAGAAATCTCACATGCTTAAATACAGTTTCAGATATTCTTTTGAATTGTTTATTTTGCTTGCTCTTGGAATAATTGTCAAGTCAGAAGATGTCACATTTCTGCTGAAATAAATTCAAACAGTACACACAAGAATATTTTTTCTAAGAGGCAGGAAACACGGACAAAAATTTTGGTGAGTCTGTGGACTCACATCCTATCCATGTTTAAAAATACTTGGAACACAAAGCAACACAATATTATGTGGTATTTGACCACAGAAATGAATAAATCACTTCTAGTTTCTCGCCTCAGAAATTCTTACAGTGCAAAACAGGTACCTGATAATGCAGATAAAGAGAGAGTAATTGTCAAGATATTAGTAAATATCTTGACATACTTGGATTACTCAGTGATCGGACAATATTAGCTTTTTAAGCTGATACAGACAAAAATTTATCTTCCTCCCCCCACCATTTGCATCCTTATTTTTGTCCTGAGTATTCCTTCTTTTCCTGTACTAAATGAAAAATAAATTTACCTCTTACTTGGTAGTAAGGTAATACCTAAGAAGGAGCTCCATTTAGTGGCCGTCTGACCTTGGTTAGTTACAGCTCAAAAGTTATATCCTCGTTTTTGATACTGGCTGCTTGTGACTCTGAATAAGGGCTTATCTATACGACTCAGTTTATCCATTTGCAAAATTGATAAGAAATACCTGCTGTGTGACACCTGTGAAACATAATCCTGTTTGGTAACATCCACAGAAGTATCTTAATATGTCAAAATTCAAATACTCTTTTTTGTATTTACTTTTCTGAATGAAAGGTGCTTCAGATGCCCTTTTGACTTTTTTGAATTCATAATGTTTTTTCTACTTCTGTGGTCAGGCAGGTAGGTTTGAGGAGAGTCCTAGATTATTATCTAATGATTTAAGTCTTTCATCAACTTTTACTTCTCATTATCTTTATTTGACAAGACTGCCTTTGCCTAGTGACCCAGAATTGAATGCCAGACAAGAAAGCACCATGAAGTTACACTAATCAAATATGATTTGATCTGCTTTCCACAACTTCTGTTTTGCAGATAACAAGCGTGTAGCTTTGTTCAGTCTGTTCTTGTGTCTCTGTGAAGGACTAGAGATGGGGCTTAGTAAACATTAATCTTGCACTATTGTATGTTGAGCTGACTTTGAAAGGTGCTTTTAAACATGCATGGGTGATGTAGCTGAAATTTGAACTTCAATATATTATTTTTACTGCAACTTTCTTTAATTCTGTAGAGATCTCAGACTAATGAGTCATGTAATAGATGACCAAGTACTTATGCAGAATGTGAAATGATACAAGGTAGGAACATAAAATAAGTTCTGTGACAAGCTGAACACATTTATTACACAAAAAAGATATTGAAAGTGAAGAAGTAACTACACAAGATATTAATCATTGACTGAATTCCAATCACCTGAACTTTAACAAAGTAACAGATTTTAATTTTGGGGTGGAGAATTCTGTTTGGTGGGTTTGGGAATTTTTTTGATAAAAGATTATTTATGGCACATCCAGTCACCAACACTATTATTTAAACAATCTGCATTAGTATTTACAGTAAGGCACTTAGAGAGTGTCCTGATTTTAACTAGATCAGTCATTAAGCATTGGAGCAGTCAGAAGCACTAAAATGAATAGAAATACCTGGGAGTTGTTCTACTTAGCACTGCAAAGCCAATGCCTAGATCAAAGGCATTAAACACTTACCTACCCTGCCCGTCTGAAATCTTTGAGCTTTAGACATGTAAATAGATTTGACTTTCCAAGGCTAATTGACAGAGGCAGTAACAGGCTGAGACAATCGAGTTACCACATTTTTGCTGAGCTACGGTATCTCCCAGTCAGTATACTAAGAAAAGTGTCTTAGATTAACATCTGATTCTGATTGCTGTGTATTTGTGACCAGCTCAAGAGCATTCACATGGGACAGCTGTGGTGGAAATGCAAACTAAGTAACTGGGGGAAACAGCAGGGCCCTCCAATGATTGAAGCCTAAGCGTAATAAGTGATTTATAACGTTTGGAAGCTCAAGCACTAAATCTAAAGATTTAAGCCTGTAAGGTCTGCTTTTTGACTCCTGGGTCCAGAGCAGACTCTAGAACTACAAGATGGATGCACACACTGCCTCTGCAAGCTGTATGTGCAGTCAGTGCCTCAGGAAATTAAAAATTGAGTTACACTAAATACAGAGAACTTGAATGCAGTGCAGTGACCTCACTACAGACGCAGTGACCTCAAAATAAGTACTAGGGAAGTGTGGAAGGTTGGAGTACATTCTACATCCCATACACAGAAATACCTTCCACACGGCTGTAGCAAAGAACCTTTTTCAGTCAGACCCATGGCCATGAGCTAGCAACACAAGTGAAAGCTTAAAATAAAAATCAGGTTTGCAATGTAGTTTTATTCATTTTGCTTGAAATGACTTTACTAAGGAAATACTCCTAAAAAAAAATAAAAATAATAATTTTGAAAATGTGTTTGGCCCAGTATCTTACATCCTGAAATAATCAGTCTTGTTGCTCACCATCTGCAGCAATACTTTCTAAAGTAAATAAAGCTGCAAGAACAACTGCTCAGATTAAACCTTTACATTTATCAAATGACAGTAGCCCATTTAGGGCCCGGTCCCACTCAGCGAAAGATTCCTGTTACCTTCAGTAGGATGCACATCAAATTCCTAAAATAGCCTATTGTGAAAAGAACACCCCCTTGTCAGAGGTAATGATCAACTGTGACTTAATGACCAATTTATTCAGCAATCTTTGCTATTCTGTACTTTCCTAATTCCTTTTTGACCCTTCCATATAATTCAAAAAGTAAAACAGAATGGGGTGAGGTGGTTCGTTAGCAATATATAAAGTTAGAAGTAGGCAAAACAAGATGATTTGCAGCCTCAAATCCTTCTCACATGTGCATCATAGAACCAGCAAAAAAATAATCTCAGGCCACTTTTGATTCAGCAAAATTTAGCCCCTATTTTTCTCTTCAGTAATCTTAGCTATCTGTGATTTCAGAAGTCTAGGAATCTTATAGAACATCTAAGGTAAAATTTTGGACAGCAGGATTTCCTAAGTTTCATCCAACCTTCACCTGAATGCATAAGTTACTCAGTTTTCTGCTAAATGTTGTCAGCAGTCTGACCCCAGTCATCATGTCTCAGACTGGGAGCAGGACACTTTCATTCACAGTCAGTAGGTAAAAATGCTGTTTGCTCCCACTCTACTGTTACACATGGAAAGAGAAGAACACTCAAGTGCAAGCACTGAAGTCATGTTCTAGCTGACAAAGAGCTGCTGAATATTTTGCCGCTAGTGCTGAGACAGTAATGAAGTAAAGATGACAAAGATCACAAAGCAACAGACTGCAAATCACTTGAATCATATTTTGAGTGGTGTATTATGGTAACCTATAAATAACTAATTGCATAAAATTGCTTTAGTAGTTTCTAGATGGCAGCTTTAATTAAAAGCACCGGGGACATTTAGAAGTTTAGAAATGGATGGCATGTAATTTGCCCTTTTACCAACCATAAAATGGTAATTAACCAATTTGATTCACTTCTTCCTATTAAAAGTTTTATGAGAATCACAAGTTCCTGCTAAACACAGTTTTCCTGCAGAAGGTGGCATTCTCTTTTATCAGTCCTCACCAGTAGCTTTAGATGTTCTTTTACAAATTCTTCAGGAGGTAATTAGAAGTTTTCAATGTAAAGTGCTCATTTGCAAAGTTTTTAGCTGAGCAAAAAGTATAG
The DNA here is from genome assembly GCA_013396935.1 of Baryphthengus martii. Lineage (NCBI taxonomy): Eukaryota > Metazoa > Chordata > Aves > Coraciiformes > Momotidae > Baryphthengus > Baryphthengus martii. The sequence continues at coordinate 194,517 of VWZK01003937.1, read as the reverse complement.
AGTTTCCAGAAGTGGGCAACATACAGCTCTCGCTGCTCTTTAGTGATGTGTTCAAAAAGAATTTGTTTCCAAAAAGAGTCTCTTAGAATGTAAGTGCAGACTGTGATGTGGCGGGTAGGGAAAGAAAAGAAAATACCTTACTGGGGAATTTACTATATGACTTTGATTACGTATTTTTAGCACTACAAGCTTAGCTCTGTTAAGGCTGAAACGCCAAAATTTCTAGACTGAAATGTATATATACATTGTATGCATTTTGATTGTAGATCTATAAGAACTATTCACCAAAGTGATCAGTTTGCTTTCAGAGTGTAGTTTGCATTTGTAATCGTGTATGTACATGCACTAAGGCACAGCTGTCTTAGGAACTTAGCCCTTTAACCAAACTCACTCCTGAGGACATAGAACAGGAGAGGTTATGGTCAGCCTGCTCTGTTTATCATGTTTGTACCCAGCCCATCTGCTAAGCACTGTTTTGTACAGAAAGCTGTTATTAAGAGCAAAACTTTTTCTGCAGAGTCATTCCAGTGATGACGCTTAGTAGCCATGTGTGATCGCACTAGCAGTAGTTCATTTTTAATGTTTTGTTAGTTAAAAGAATTTAAATGGTACTGATTGAAAGACCCCTAAGTGTTATAAATATTGTTCTGTCTACTGAAGATAGATATTTATAAGAGCTACTCTTTTAAATTCAGGTACAAGTTCCAGTCCTATGTGGACAGTCCCAGTGACTAAACATGCCTAAAACCAGTCCTTCCGTACAAACATGTTACTCAGAGAAAGAGGCTGTGCTCAGCCCCAAGTCAAAGAACAAGACTAAATCCTTGCACCAGTTTATTTTGTCCTTCTCAGACATCAGTGTTCAGTGAGGAATCTCATATCTAAGCAAGGTGAATCTGTCATTTGTGCAGTAGGTCCCGTCTATACCCAAAGACAGCATCAGTTGGGCATGCAGTTTAGTGCTGCAGTTCCTTAAAAAAACAGAGTGAGACTTAGAGCCTGATACAACCTACATCTCATTTGCTATGCAGAGAAAAAATACCTAAAGCAGGGCCTTGAGCAATCTGGTCTAGTGGAAGGTGTCCCTGCCTAAGGAGGGGAGTCAGAAACAGGTGATCTTTAAAGTCTTTTCCAACCTAAACCGTTCTATGATTAAAATGATCTTTTTTTTACTCTCTTGTGGAGTGAGCAGTGTTCCTACTTGCATTCGGTGCAATTCATCACATTCAGAATGTGCATGTTTCCTCTCTGAGTTCCTCAGTGATTAAAACACAATTGAAGTGCTATGTGTAATTTGATTCTGTATTACACTGTACGTCAGAAAAGGATTAAAAATAAGCTCTTATAGGACAGATTATGTGAAGCATCATACAAGATGCGACAGGAGCATTAATGAATCCAACTCTAATAATGAATAAATTGGGACAGTTTAGCCACCAATCTGTGTTTTGTTTTCCAATGAGTGCCTTATATAGGATATTTGTCAACAAGACTTAAATGTATAAGTAATTTTTTCAAATAGGTAAAGCCGTGTTGGTTTAGTATACGCGAGTAAGTACTGGAAGCAGTAGTTAGTTGTTGAACATATATATACTGGTACTTGAAGAAGCTTATTAGAGATTACTAGGAATTTATTGTCTTTAGTACAAATCCTGAAGACATGGGCTTGCCATCACGCTGGCATATGTACTTCTCTTGCAGATAGATTGCCTTTCTACAATGGCTGGAGAGAAAAATGTGCACTGTTAACATTAAAGGATCTTTGGTTTTCTTCTACAGTCAGTGTCTGAAATCCATTCAGCACCACAGCTGAGTAGCTTTATTTCATTGCAGCGTAATTTTTGGTTTTTATATAATGAACGGTTTGCTGCCAACACAGCCATCTGTTCACAGGGAAATTGCGTAAAACAGAAGATGCACTTGCCTTAGTGATAGATCCTGGCCTTGTGTTATCCCCGGCGTGGCTCCGGTCCAGGGCGGTGCTACCCAGGTGAGAGGCAGAGCTCCTTGCTCACTGTGCAGCACCACCCTTCTGCAAGGGCAGACAGACACAGCACATGTGCTGTACTTCCCACCCACATCAGGTTTCTCATTTAAACCTCTGAACCAGGCTGGAAAGCATATCAAATCCCACCTAATAGTGCTTCACAGTGCAGTATCAGTAGAGTTAAAACCACCTCCAACAAGGATAGCTGCACACACAGCGCAACAGTCACATATGGTGGTCTGCACTCCTCACACCTTCCTTGCCGCAGCAATCCAGCCTGGCTTTTTCTTCTCAAGAGGAGTCTTGAAGAGACTCTCAGGAAAGTAGTAGGATACTGGGACTGAAGGAACTTTTGTCTCCAACCTTCACACATCCCTGGGGGGGTGGGGAAAGGCAAACCTCCTAGAACAATTTACCAGCAGCTTTTCCATTTGCTAATAATCCCTCAACATGCTTCAGCTTTATAGCATAAATCTGATCAGAGCAGGACAAAGCCCAGGCAGGAGTGTAAGAAATCCTGAGCATCACAGTAAGAGCAGGAGGTGCCTCAGAGCCCAGCTCTACCTGCTCTGTATAAGCCTATATAAGCCTATATAACTATATAAGCCACTGCCCCAAACTGTGGTAGCACAGTCAACACAGCCCTTCTGATTTTCTCAAGAGAAAGTTTATCCATGTGCAAACTAAACTACAGATTATGACTCAGGCCTTTGGGAACTATTGGCATGAAAACCTCTGCAGACCTCTAGATGCACTACAGAAGGTGCAGTCCTCCCAGTGTGGATCGTTCTGTTGGCTTATGCCATGTGCTTTCCCTCAAAATAATATTTGGAAAAACCTCATTAGAGTTATATGTTAATTGTTTATATGGTCATTAATAACTAGACTGGATTTCTGTTTGCTTCGGTCGGGGTTTTAGGGTGGATATTTTAGCAGCTCAGTTGTATCAAAAGAGATTCTGCAGTTTTCTCCACAGAGACGGCCTTTGTGTCTGAAGAGGCAGCCAGCCCTTGGCTCCAGCCCTGCGGGGGCCCCTAATTCTGGCTTTTTGTGTGCACAGGTCTCTTCGGCACAAATTCTCTTTAGCACGTGTGAGAGACATGACAGAGGGGCCATCCCTTCCCAGAAACTGGAACACGCAGGTCACACCTCCAGCACCAAAATAAGCCCTTTTCTTCTCAGATGCGTGCTTTACCTCAGCTCACCTTCAGACCTTCAGCCTTTCAGATTTATAATTGGACTTCTCAGAAGCAGACAACAGCTGTGAGCTTGCCAGTCGTTCTCTGTTAAAAGCACCTTTACTCTCTAATTAAAGAGTAAAGATCCTCTAAGGGAGCCGATAGCAAGGAGGCATGATCTGCGAGCTCCTAGGCCAGCAGAGAGTCAAGCCCTAAGATGTCTGCTTTTCTTTGAGCCTTTTTATAACCTCCACGATTTCCCCTCAGCTGGCCCATCCAGACCTCCAAGATGATTTCAATCCCCCAGGTGACATCTGTCCTGGAGAACTGGACATTTCAGTGATCAACTATTTCACGTAACAAGGTGAGGTAGCCTAATCCTGTACCCTGAAACACATCAGCAGTCCTTGGGCATTTTTTTTCCTGACTAAGAGAAGGTGACAGGATGGTGAATACCCCTCTTCTAATGGCACTTCACAGCCAGATGAATACACTGAATTGTCAATGTAAAGAATTAATTTCATGACACTGAATTGTCAATGTAAAGAATTAATTTCAACTACCAACACTGTGCTGGTAGCCTGAAAGCCAGACATAGTAGGAGCATTAGACACAAAAGTTAACTGCTGTGGCCTTTGGATTTTTTTTGTGATGATACCCTCAGACCTTTGCAAGGTGCCTAGACATCACAAGGTGCCTAAACATCACAGGGTGCCTAAAGCTCCCCATCTAGAGGTGAAGAGGCACTTCTGGAAGTGGTCAGGGGCAGTTTGTCTTGGACACTGCCTATGGGTGTTAATGTTGTGAAAAAGCGTATTACACTCCAATATGTACGTAACTCAAGCTCTACCCCCAGGCATTTCCAGCTGCTGGGTACAGATTTATTTAGGAGTGTGGGGACACTATCCCCGCCTCTTCCCCACCCCGCAAGAGATGCATGTTACCCATCAGGGCCGCCTGGTCCTGCCCCTGCCTCCCAGACTGCTTACTCTCCCTTGTCCCTGGCTACAACTGCTCCTATATATTTAAAGAAATTAAATTAAACATAAGGAAATGGGACGGGAAGGTGAAGGAATTCAGTCTGGGGTTTTTTTCTTTTTTAATGCTTTGTGGAATTGCTGTGTGAGTTCCTACACTGGTGTGCATACGGGTGTTTTGTAAATGCAGAGTACGTGCAGCCTTCAGTTGTGCTAAATGCAGGGTACAAAAATCAAGAACCATATAAGCCACTGTCCAAACCATCTGTTCAAGTCCTCTGCCTTTCATTTCTATGTAGCAGAACATAAATTCATTATTAAAATAGCTTGACTGTGCACAGCAGCTGCTATAATTGCAAAGTTATGCAACTTTAAATGGAAAATTACGAAGTAGTTTAAAGCAAGAAATTGAGCGGTTTTGGTAGAAAGGATTTCACAAACCTAACATGAATAGAAGAGCTTTTTCTAGCTGTACTTTCAATATTTCAGGCTAAAAAGATCTTAACTTAGAGTTCATGCAATATAGAAAAGTCTAACAAATTGAAAGCAGGAAGAACTGGGGACAAAGTGTTAAGACTGGGATAGAACAAGGCTGGGTGTGAGTCGTGACATGGCTGGACCACAGACTGCTGGTGGGAGACAGCAAGCCCTCTGTTCCTCAGTTTCTCCACTGAAAAAAAGAAGACTGTGACATACATGAAGTAATGTTAACTTAAAAGCCTAATTATATATATGCATTTTTTACATATTTTCTACAAAATTCTCTGTGCATAGGCTTACATTACAAACAAAGCTTCTTCCTTATATCTTCCCTCTTTCTCTGTCAGTCAACAACAGTCTGATGTATGGGTATGATCTTTACATATATGGTTTGTATAAGCCTCAAATAAGTGGGTAGAAAAAAAGTCATACTTTTTTCAATCAGCAGATTTTCAGAGTCCAGGAGGAGAGGAAACATTTCAAGCTCATACTTTTTAATCTAGTTAATGTCAATACTAACTCTCTTTTTTTACCCTTCCCCTTCATCCAGGTATCACTGTAGATAAGCACGGATTTATTTACTTCGTTGATGGTACCATGATTCGGAAAATTGATGAAAATGGTGTGATCACAACAATAATAGGTTCAAACGGCCTCACATCAACTCAGCCATTGAGCTGTGACTCTGGAATGGACATCACTCAGGTAAACACATGGGTTTGATGTCTTGTCACTTTTCTATGCTTCTCTTGTGGAGACAGATAACTTCGTTTCTTGTACAAGGATTGTATGTCACCATATGCTGGATGAGTCAGATAATTCCAGACTGCACAGTATGGAGTGGATCTTCCATTCACATGATTATTTTAAGGTGTACCATATAATGCAGAACTATAAACTTGACTTTTTTCCAGCAGGTGAATGTGAATGTGTGGAGGGGCTTAGATGAAGAATACATACTGCTTTAGAAAGATGCTTGCTACTCTGGGATAGATCTTCTAAGGAGTTTATCAGAAGTTTCAAGTGTTTTCCTTTAGTCCAGCGTTCAGACTAAATGGAAAAAAAATATATATATTCTGTTTACATGTAAATATGTTCTAAATGCTCCTAGAGGAGCATTACAGTAAGTAATTACACAGCAGCAGTATTGTAGTGAAGCTACTGCATTTCAATAGATTTCTCAAAGTGCTTTTCAGTTCTTATTTCAAGAGCAGTGTATAAGGAGTAGGACTACAAGATCCTTAAAACATCTCTACTGCACCCTAAAAAAGATAGATAGATAAACAGGAAGGAGCATAAACAGTACTCTTGACTAGTCAGTGAGACAGACTTAGAGATAGCACAAGGAAGGGATTGGCCTTTGCCAGTAAATACTTGAATTAATCAGCTTCAAAATGGGGGAAAAGCTGTGCTCAAAAAAATGGTGAGGCATTTAGTAACATACTGAAGTTATATTATGGACTGTGTAGGCTGATAAGCAGAATCCAGTTAATTTTACGTTTCATTTTCTCCCTGCCCTTTCCTCAGTCCTTCATAATTGGAAAATCACAGTTAAAATACACTATGTAACAATGGTGGGAGCTTGTTCCTTGTTTCTAAGTAGACTGAGTAATAGCAAGTGATTATAATCTTGTATTGACATACATGAAGAATGTGGGGTCAGTATTTTGGGTAGTTCTTATCAAATTTCGTAATGACGAACGGTGGACTCCAATGCTGCTGTCACAGAAGCACTTGGGGATTTTATTACTAGAACGAAAAATATGTCCATGTTTCATTTTGCATGTCACTGCACCCTAAGTATTTGCAAATGTAATGAGAGGAACCTCAGCTTTCATGTTCGCTGTTCTGGGATAGACAGGCCTTTGTATTCTCTCTGGTCTGGTAGACAGATAATTATTCCATGTAAAACAAAACAGGGTCAACAGGCTTAGTTGTGCTAAACCAAATTTTAAACTAGCCTGGTAATTATCTTAAGCTTGGGCTTCTTGCCTGGGCACCTTACAGTGTCTGGGCACCTTGGCTTCTGCTCTGACATCTCTTGTTGCAGGAGAGCCCGTCCTGCAGGTGATGAGCAGGAAGCCACCAGAGCAAGCAGAGCTCCTGGGCTGGAGGCTCTCGCTCTCTGCTCCATAGCTCTCTACCACCTGGAGCCAGGAGCGATGCTTCATGGAACTTAGAGCTGCTTGAAGCACATTTATGTGCTTCTTGAATACATGTAAGAACTGCCTGGGACATCAATAACCGGATTAGATATCTCTGAGGTGCAGGGAACGGTGCCAGGTGCAGTGTCTGCTTCCTGCCGTCTCCCTGTGATCCGCATCTCAGGCTGTACAAATAATTGCTTTACTGGCCATATAACCTGTGGCTGTGTATTTGTGTTCACATTTTTGCTCGTTTTGCTCAGTAACAAAATGTCTCATGACACCTGAAGTGGTGAGTTTTGGTAGTTTTCAATTCCTTTTAAAAACATACAAGTAACCTTTAGCAAATAAGTTGCAGCAGAGGGTCTGGCAAATGCAGAAATAAAATGATTTTATTTTTTACATTAAAATTAAGTTTTTAAAAGTAAAGTTTTGGGACTGAAATCAAATATGCCAGATTTGTAAGTAGATTCAAGTAGCCCTAAAATCCTATTTTAGGTTGGTTGGATACTTGCTAGAAATAAGTTTAGTTTACCTTACTCTACAGCATAGTTCCAGTGCTCTGGAGAAAGGTATTTTGCAAAATCATATACTGTATAACAGTACTGTATAACTTTCTATGACTGCTACGTGAAGTCCCATTGTTGACAAGCTGCAGTACAAATATGCATCCAGCTTTGGGAAGCATTTCTTGTTCATAGGGTTTATTTTGGAGAGGGATTAAGTGACTCTACTTACTGAAATTTTTCCCAGAATCCATGCTTTTGAGGTTTTTCACATAGGCAGTCAAATACAGACAGGAAATAAATGCCAAGAATGCGTGTTCTGAAAAGTGACTATATCAAATTTACTCTATAGTCTTCTTCCAAAACTGTTGCTGATAATCAGAAAACCCTGTGGAATAATAACATCCTCTTGAAGTCAAGCATGTTAATCTGAAATTATATCAATGAAAATAAGGAAATGATATTTTCACTTAGTCAGAGACAATTCTATATCCTTGTAAGACTGCTGAGTTTATTCCAGAATGGCATAAAAATAAATGAAAAATGAATTTGGCCCATCTCCACTTAAATTGTTTTTTGGCTAAATCACAAATGGCATTTACATCAAGAGAATGTGGATTGCTCACAAATTGTGTGCTTAGAGGGACTTAGGAAATAGGTTAATAAAAATCAATTCTGAAAGCTAAATTGGTTCTGACAGTAAAATCAACAACTTGCTTAAAATCAGTATTTCTTGATCTACCGAAGTATAAAAAATATTCTTTGGAAGTAAACACAGAGTAACTGCCCATTGCAAAAACTACCGTGAATGACAAGCTTTCACTTTAAGGCAGTCACTTTAATGAATGAGTTGATTATGAAAGGGTTCCATCATTTCTTCCAATATCAGTTTTGATGGAAATGCTTTTTATTAATCATTCTGTATTTGTTATTCACCACCTTCTCATTCTTAAGCATAGTATTCTGCATTCATCACAGGGAGAAGGAAGGACAGCTGGGGTTGAAAAGACTATGTCTTGTGGCAAATAAACCACCAACGTCTGACTAATTACATTGATCTCATACTTCACTGTGAGGATGTTCATCTGAATTTAGAAGGGAAAGGACATTCAATTAAAGTGTTTCTGTGGTATGCCAGAGTTCTCAGTACTATTTCAGCAAGTATAAAACTTGGATGACTTTTCTTCTCAGCACGGATGATTTTCGTGATCTCCATTTAGTTAAAAGGAGTAAATCTAAACAAAATGGTTCTTCAGAGGTAGGTTTATGAATATATATATGTGTCTACTCAACATTCATCATTGGGGCCAGGATTTTAGCACACATCTACATTAAAATCAGTATTTCCAGTATCTTTCATTCTGATAGAGCTGGTCATGTTTTTTTGAAAATGCTGGCTCTCAAACCTGAATACTAGAATGTGAACAAGAGCTAAATTTTAAAGAGAAAACAATTTTGAAGAATATCAAAAGATGATGCTGATCTTCACTTGTTCTGTTATTTTCAATATTCACCTCACTAATCTACAGCACCCAGAATTGGAATGCTGGACTTCACAGATGAGAGCCTCTGCTGCTCAGTCCTTGGCAGCTTCTAGGTGTCGCTTCCATTCTTCATTTGTTCTTTGGAAGCTCGTTTGTTGTAGGTTAATCAATTGAATAATAAACCATGTTGAATGTTACACTTTTCCATCTGAACCAGAGATGCCATGGATTGAGCTAACTGATTCCCTAGCTGTATGGCTTACTGAATATCTCCTAACAAATTGAAGCCCAGCTGAAGAGAACAGAATTACCTGCTACATCTCCTTCCTTCCCCATACCCTTTGGATAAGAAGGCTGTTGTAGGTACTTTGAATCAGGGACATAAGCTTTGATCTGAAATACTCCTGCTGACTTCTTGACTTGCTGCACTGGTAACTGCTCTCCGCATTCACACCAGCAGTGGGCTCGCTGAGGGCACTATCTCTCAGCAGGACCTGTGGCAGGGCCTCCTGGCCACAAACCGCAATGGGAATGCTAAGGGGGGAAACTGGGATCGAGAGTGGAAGAAGGAAAAGAGAGGGAATCATTGTTCTGTTTCATAGCCTGATGAATTTGATTTTGATCTTGGTCTAGCTCAGAGGCATCTCTAGGTTTTTCTGAAGTGTGCACACTCTCTTAAGTGTTTGCTGCACCCCCAGGGTATACAGAAATACCTGCCTGGTTATTGATAGCAAATGAGAGCACATTGTGTGGGTGGGCATGTCTGTCTGTCTGTCAGTATTCTTTTCCTCACAGTAAATAAAAATCTTGGGGCAGATTCAAACAAATTTGTAGACAAACACCAGCCTTCAGAGCAATTAAATCCCTACACGTTCCATAAAAAATATTAATCCAGTTGAAGGAGAGAGACCTAAAGTGCCCTTTCAAAAGGAAATATTGCAGCATGAGCTTTCTTTTATTAAACTCCGGAGATTCCACTCAGACTCTCATAAATGCCCCATTCACAGGAAAAGCTTCATTTAGTGCTTGGATCTTATTAAACTCCCCAGTCAGTCAGCCATGAGACGGAAGTCCTTAGGAAACCAGACTTCATTAGATCCAGCATTCATCGAAGTTATATTGACGTTGTGGGAGATTTTGTGTGAAAGTAAAAACACTTCAGCTCAGCTTGAGCAATAAGCTTCGCTGCTTTTCTGCCTCCATTGCTGTGGTGAAAGCTGAGGAGAGAATTAACACGTATTTCTACCATCTTGCAGTTTCATCCTGTACCTTTCCTCCCATGAGAAGTATGTGGGCTGAGTTTCCACCACTCTGAACCTCAAGTCACTTATCTCTATGCAAGTGGTGGAAGTTAGCGTTTGGGAAGCGTTTAAACCCAGCTTGAGCGCAGTCACTGCAAACACAGAGACCAAACATTTGCAAGGCAGCAGAAAATGAATCCCAAGAGCTTTCTCTTAGCCTATAACCACAGCCTTGTTCTCGTGCTGATGTCAGTCCCGCTAGGCATGAGTCTGTGCCAGAGTAATAGCTCTGGCCTGATTGATGGTGTTAATAACTGTCACTGCTGTGTTCCAAAATGAAAGGTCTGGTCTGAAGACTTTTTCTTGACACCTGCACTTCATCAGCCTTTGTTCAGCAGTTCTCCATGTGAGGGAACCATCTATATTGTGTTGCTTCACATAAACTTCAGTGACTGCAAAATGCTTGGCACCCTTATGAAAATGTGACAGTGTTACTTACGTAGGCAATTTGCTTGCATAGGTCAAATTAAAAGGCAGATTGCTGTAAGAGGGTTTAAAGGCGACCCACACATGGTAAAAATGCCATGCTCTGCACGGCCTACTTTGAATGATGGAGGAGAGAGCAGAGAGCAGTAAGGAATGCTCTTGATGACCTGCTTGAAATAGTGAAGTGGGAGACAGAATGCTGGAAAGCCGGAGTGAAGATGAGCAGAATTGCTTGAAAATGTTGTATATATCTCAAAAATGCAAACTCTGACATTGCTCCTGCAGTCACAAGTGCTGCAGGCGCTCCCCACCAGCATCTCACAGGCACAATATGCTTCAGTTGCGTTATGGAAGCCTTTTGAGCAGAACAAAAAGCTCCCAGGACATGATGACCTCACTTGAAAGCCATGATGAAGGTCTGCTCATCAGAGCAAGCACAGCCTGAACAGAACTTTCACTGAGTACCTTTGGAGAAAGAAAAGGAAAATGTGAAAGACGAAAAAGAAATGATCCAGTGAAGGGGTGAGAAACAGGGGGAAGCAAGCTGCCGGCATAAAACCCAAATTGATTCTAGGGTGAAGTACTTTTAATCCAGGTGGAGAGTAGGGTATCACAAAGCAACTGCAGGATTACATGGAACCAATTAATTAATTAGTATTGCAGGTCAGAGGAAGGCACAGGATTCCTCTAGATGTTTCTCTACATGCCCAATAATATATATGCATTCTTGCAAAAGCAGAAAGCACAAAAGGCTTCCTCATTGGCTTTTTTTAACCCTAGGTGCATAATATTTTAATTGTATTAAAGTTCTGCATGCCATACAAAAAGGAACAACTTTTGTTTTCACTGTAGCAAAGTATTGCAAAACTTCCCCTGCTTTTGATTTACTTTTAGTCTTCTACCTGTGTGAGGCTTTTGATACACTGTTCTAGTTATGCGTAATTAATGCATCATAAATATTCCAAATCTCTGAACTCTGTTTTTCAGTGTTTGCAGAAACATGTTTTATGTGTGTTTGTGAAACGGCTGAACAAAAAGCACACAAAGCAGAAATGACAATTTATAGGCCCTTTCATTTTTATTTGTAGTCTTGCCTTATGGAAGACTTTCCGAGCTTTTTGCCTTTTTAGAAAAGTTCTTCAGTATTATTTTTTCTCATTTTTGCTGCATGAAGAAGCCCGGACAACCTAGTGGGGCTTTTTCCAGTATACAGTCATCTTGTTCTCTGGTTCTTCTTATTCTGCCATTTAATTTCAGCTTCTTTTTTTTCTCTAGTTTGCTGGAGTACCAGGAAAGTTAACTGGAGTGGAAGTTGTGGCCCCAGCAAAATCAGCAACTGTTTTGCCACTGACTTCAGTGGAACTGGGGCTTTTCCCTTAGCTGAAAGGGTGGTGAGTGGCAAGAGGGTAGCAAAGAGCAGCTATATCCTAAGAGAGCACATGTGATTCTGAAAAATAGACTAAAGCAGGTAGCAGACAGAGCCTTCACCGAGGTATTTTCAAACCTTTTCAAACATAAGCACCCCTGCAATTAATTAAGAGTTAGTCTTTGCAGACCATAAGCCTATGCAAAATAATTCCAGCCATAATAGCATATGCAGGAACAAGTAGTCACCAGTATCCATATTTTGACACAAAACCAAGCTGAAAATCTTTTTAAGAATGAATCTTGAGGTAGAAGATAAAATAATCTTTTCCCAGGAGGAGAGGAGAGGTTAAGTAGCCTCTATTTAACAAGAACTGAGAGAAAAGAGGCTCATAGGATTAGGACCTCAGGTGGAAGAGAAATCTGTGAGAGCTCATGAATCCAACTTGCAGGTGTATAATATGATTTTTAGAATATCAAACAGAAAGCTGGGTGGTTTCATCACAGCTAATTTATATTCTAATCAAATTATTCTATCACTGTATTTGAAATATTAGTCATAGAAGCAACATACCGTGCAGTGAAGTCACACTGAAATTTTTTCCTTAAAGCCCAAGTGCCGTTTTTTTTATTGGTCACCTGCAAACCAGCAATTTATTTCAGTTATCTGCCATAAATAATTCATTACTACTGAGTAAAAGACTGTGTGCATTTTATTCAGCTCTTCCAGTGATTGCTTCCTTTGCTTTACTGAGGCAGGGAGTATTAGACGTTTGATGGTGAAGTGAAGGAGACCTGACAGACCTTTGCTCGTGACTTTTCTCTTACTTTTTGCTAAACACAGATAGATTTAATTATTTTTTTTTAATCATTTGTTTCTAATAAGAAAGTGCTGTATGAACTGGATGGCCGGCAAGGAGGGAGCAGCTCAGCCCTCAGTCTAGGTGCTCACAGGTGCACGTTCCCCACTAACAGAAACCTCCACGCTGGGCTGGTTTTGGCTGGGATGAAGTTAATTTTCTTCACAGTAGCTGCTGTGGGGCAGTGGTTTAGATTTGTGCTGGAAATGAAAAATTTGTGCTGTGCTGAATTACGCTGCTGAAAATGTTTAGTGCAGCTTTGCCAGTCTGGTGGGAGTCTGCCGTGGCTTTAGATAGGTCAGTTACTGCATCTGACTTTTTTCATCTGTTGAGAAGACATAGTGGACAAAATGTATGCAAGAAGAATCTATATTTATACACATAGCATGTACCTATGTATGTCTATATACATATATGTGGTTTCCATTGCAGAGCTACTGTAAGTAATCAGATAGTGAAAGCTGGTCCCTGATAGCCTGGAGTCCAAGCTCCGGGAAGGTCTGCTGAGAAGGGAATGTAGATGTTGATGGGAGCATGCAGAGGCAGGCTGAGCAGGCAGTGCTCCTCCTTTCCTTTTTACCCTGTTGTTCATCCACATCCACTAATAACAAGACCTGCTTGTGATTTAAGAAATATCTGCTTTGAAGGAGGCAACTCCTACATTAGCCCTTTTTTTCCTTCCAGATTTTCAGGGCTGATACTGTGTGCACGACGCTTTCCTCCTCTCACCAACAAACCCTTCACACATCTATGGGGCAAAGAACCTCCCACAGATGGAACAGGTTTTGTGTGTTGTAAAGTGAATAACAATAGTTGAGCAATTGAGCTTTACGTGGAGCTGTCTTTACTGCCTCTATTCCAAGCCTTTCACATTGCCCAAACCAGAATACTGGTTTGGACATTTGGAAATTTTGCACAGCATTAGGGAGAGAGAGGCCGCATAGGCTGGCACACATCTGGAGTTTGAGTACAGGGCAGGTTTGAGGCCAGCGGTCACCAGAGGTCCTGGTATCCATCCTGCAGAGGTGTCGAGCACTGCCGGGATAGAAATCAGTGCATTGGCTGGGTTGGGGGAGGATTGTCCAACATCTTAGGGGAGTGAGTGTCCGGTCTCTCTTCATGACAGCACAGATCAGGAGAAAGCTTACAGCACTGGCATAAAGCCAGTGTAAGTGAAAAAAAAAAGAGTGATATAGGCATTTAATTCTATCATCAGGCCATTGAAATTTTACATAGCTGCAAACTACTGCATTTGAAAGCTGTAAAAGAAAATATGGGGATGGTTGCCTGACTGAAAGCATTGCACCGTAACAATGGGTGAAAGGGGGGGTCACAAAAGCCAGCACAACGATATTTCTCGCCTGTGCATCGCTCCAGGTGCTAAGGAGAAGCTGAAAGTCTGCAGATCCCATCAAAACAACACTGTAATAATAACAGCTTACAAAGGGCAGGACTTTGAAGCATGTCAGCGCGAGGGAGCTCTAGAGGATGTTGTTCCCTTGCTGTCTGGGTACTTCTCAAGTCTCAAAGCTGGCTATAAACAAAGACTGCAAAGGTTTTACTACCAAGAAGTGTTGCTTTGGAGGCATTAGTGGTATCTCCAGTATTATTATTGAGACTAAGTTTGCCCTGAGTTGCACTTACAAGCTGCTGAAGTCAAATAAAGGTAACTGTGACAACAGCAGAAAGTAGCGTGGCAGGAGCTGCAGCCTGGGCGATGACAGCTAAGAGTGCCTGATTTCTCCTCTTCGTGATACCATGTTTACTTCAGCATCTTTTCTATCCTTGTTCGTACAAAGAAGAAAGAAAAAAAAAAAAAAAGACACTGACAGTGGAGGGAAGAAAAATGCAAATGTCAAGACAGAAATGAATTGTTTCCATTTGCATTTTGCCGTACAGAAGTTACATTTATAGCTGTGCGTTAGGAAGCTCAGGCCACAGAGGGATGCAAACAGAATGATAGAGAGCACCATTTTATGCGGTATGTTACTCTGACAATAACACTCACATTTATAAACAAATTAGCTAAAAATGTCTGAAGGACATTCAGCTTTTACAAACTGGGCCTCATCTCCTGCTGATAGGTTCCTTTGGGATGGGTATGGCATGCAAAATGATACACTGCCTTGGAGAATAAATTTATGAAGTTTAGCAATGTAGGTCACATTGCAAGAAAATCGTAAATGTCTGAACATCACTCAATAGCCATTCAATCAACTGCTCAAAGCAAAAAGGGAAACTGAACAGTGTGTAGCTGTCTGGTGAGTACTGGGGAAAGTCATGATATGATGTAGAACCCTTTAGGTCCTGCATCCATATGTATTTCTTTTTTCTTCTGTTTTTCTTGCCAGTTCAAAGTTATATTTCTGTGTTCGTATCAATAGCGACAACAAAACCAATGTGGTCTTTGCTGTTACTACCACAAACTACAGTATGTGTTGGGTGGCTCACGAAAGATATGCCAAGAATTTGAGGAAACAAGAAAGATCAAATGGTTGAAACTTGGTATAAGTATCCTAGTCATATGGAATTAATTTAATTGTGAAATGATTTCTATATGCGCCCATCCAACCAGAAGGATTTATAACTCAGATCATTTGTTTCAGACTTTCTGGATTTGGTTTGAAGGGAGTAAGGAGAAGACATTTTTTTTAAAGGATATTTCTAGATCTAGCGCTGCCTAGAGATTCCTATTGCTTTCTACGTCTAGAAATTGCTAAGAGCCCGAGATTCAGAGATTTAGAACTTCATTAGAGAGGATGAGAGTCTCTGTGAAAACATTTAGCACCACTGTAGATCTGGGGACTTTCTGGATCTAGAGCTTTTTGGAGTGTGTGGGACAGTGGGGGTAGCCATCCATACCTGCTGTAGCATGTCTAGAGACTCACTCTAGATCTTTGTCCTGGGATAGTTCAGAAGGACTTTTAGAGCTTTTTCTCAGAGCCTACCTAGCACTTCTCTGGAGCTCTTCTGTAGCACTTTCTAGCTTGGCAGGCTTTCCTAGGTCCAGTGCTGAATATAGAGCTTTTCAGGGACCTTTTCTAGGATCTCCTACACATTACCATCCCCAACTCCTTTTTTTTTCTTTTGCAAGGGTCTTTATAAAGCTTCCCTGAGCCCTTCTAGATCTGGAGCCTTTCTGTGCCTTTCTAGATCTAGAGCTGAAAATCAAAAACTTTAATTATCTGCTTAGGAACCTGAGGAAAACCTAATTTCAGGTGCACTTTTAAAATGTTTATCTAGAGCCTTTTTGAAAAGCAGGAAAACTGTGTGCCTCTTCTTTTACATTGAGGTTGTATCCATCCCAGAGTTGAGGTACAATATGTAGTCGAGTGGCATGTCTCGAATTTTCCGTGAAAACTACAGTCCTAAACTGTATCCTTGTAAGCTTTTTTGGCATGGTCTGGTAATGCATATTCAAATAGGCATCACAGCAGTAAGCGGGCCCTTAGCTGACAGAAATTTAAAGCAGAGTGCCTGCTTACAGTCTCAGAGTAGAATCTAAACCTCTGCAGTGTGTTCTCTTGCGAGTATGTTATCAGTGTAAATACTCACATAGAAGGACTGCTGCGTGAAATGCAGTTGTCTTGTTTGTTCTGCAAAATGCCTAATTTTTTTATGAGCTGTTTGAAGTCTAACAGCAGTACAGGTTTGCTTTCAATGCAGCATGGCAGCTAGGTAGATTACATTTGGGTTTCACTCAGTCGAAATATCTACTGTGTAAATACTTGTGAAAAATTAGTTGCAGAAGATCATGTTGTCATAAAAATTAATCTTGATCCTAATTTCTGTGAAAGAACTCAAATTACCTCAGTTGCTTTTTCTACCTAGAACTTTTTATATCCTTATGAAAAAAATAGCATAATTTAAAGATGCAAATCAAACTTTTCCATACCTGCTTTGCTTTAATTGTCTGCTATAGTTTGGTAAAGAATTAGTTCACTCTTACAATGGATTTTAAAGAACTATTACTATTGAACTGTGTATCATTGTAGGAATTTGTCAGAAAAGATGCCCTGCCATAAACAGGAATTGCAGAATATCTAGTTTTCCCATTCCTTCCTTTCACTTCCTCTCGTTTTTCTGGCCAGATGTTTTTATGAACCTCAGTAGTTATTGGAAGCAAAAGACACTGTAATGTATAAGCTCCAGGGTCTCACTGTTCCCAAACAGCTTTTAATTACTGTCTCAAAGCTTTTCAGGATCTTTCTGTCACCTTTTCTGCACTGGCAGCACACTGACTTTCTGTATCCAGAATTTCAGGGCCCAGAATGGAAAGATGAGGCCAAAACTAGTGAGAGATGCATTAAGATTTATGCAGCCTTACTTTTGTGCCTGACAAGCGCCAAGATCTGGAAACGCAAGTTAGAAAATGAGACAAAATGGAAACAGTGCTGTTGTTAGATAGATTTCCACCTGGTCCCGCTCACTCCTTTTGGCCATGCAGATTAACTGCAATGATACGTTTGGAGGACGTTTATTCCCACTCCAACATCAGAGACGCGTTTGGGTTAGAATCAAATTCCTGGTCTATTTTGAGATATTCTAATTGAAGAGTCTAAGATTCCTCCTCTCAGAGGTACCAGTCTGCTCAAAATACTTTATAAATTCCTTCTGGACATTTAACATAGTGCTTCTTTCATAGCCTGTATAAACCATGGATACCATATTTAAACAGACTTAAATGGCTTAGGAATCTAAGTCCCATTGATTTTCCTAGTCAATGGGCTTATGCGATTCTGGATAATATTCCCTTTATTATTAAATAAAGACAGTGTGAAACCTGTCCCCATAGAAATCAACTTTTCCTATTGATTTAGTAGACCCCAGATACAGTCTTTGAAGTTGTGAAGTAGGAAAAAAAAAAATCATAAAAAAAAAGAAATTATGAAAGAAGAGAGCTGGAAAGTGAGAGCGCTGCAAATCTTGTGGCAAGTGAGGCGAAGCCAAGCAGTGAAAAGTGTTGAAGGGGTGCCTTGCCTTCACATTCCTGCACTGGATCCCTCATCTGCTGGAAATAATTGACAGCAAAGGCACGCTGGTGGGGAGACTACTCAAGCCATGATCGCGGAGAACTAGCGGCCTCTGACCTCTGAGCTGCATCTATAAGTGTGCCACAGCTTCTTTCCGAGCCCAGGCTAGAAAACAGCAGTAGCGAGGCTGCAAAACTCATTTATTTGGGTTTTTCACTGGGGAGCAATGAATGCAGAGAGCACAACATTTGTGAAGTTTAAAGCAGGCATTGCTGCAGCTGAACTGTATAGTTCTGAATTTTATAATATTCAGCATCAGGAGCCTGAGAAACAAAGGCTCCTCCAGCGTGGGAGGAGGCTGTAATCCCACCGCAGGGAAGGGTTCCCCGGTGTCAGACCGCAGGAGCCGAGTTGTGTCTGTGTGTGCCGTTAAGAAAGAAGCTAAGCTGCTGAGAGGACCTGACAGTGTCAATGTCAACAAAAGAAGGAGCCCAGAAGTGAGAGCAAACTGACAGAAACTAATGAAAAAATATCCGTGGTTGTCAACTGTGAGAAAATAGAGAGAAATATATGTAGGGAGACATCCTGTGAAAAGTTCAGGGAAGCAGAACCAGTCTCTAGTAAACTACACGCTCACTCCTAATGGATCGCTGGGGTGAGACCTTCCTTGGAGCCATTGCTCTCCCACAAGGAAGGAGAAAGAAGAGTTTGAGCAGGAAGAGAGGCAAACGCTATTTAGAAGGACGTTGTGGTGAGTAAAAGGGTTTGGCCTGGAAACAACAGCTGAAGGCGAGTATAAAAAAGAGGAGATTGAAGAAGGAAGTTAGCAGCAAAAGAGCAATGTAGAAGAGGCTGTGATCGGGTCTGAAAACACATATTGTAGAGCTGAATAAAGGCAAAGGTAACAAACAGAAGGGCTTGAAGCTGAGCAGTACAGATAGGAAGTAATCCATCAGTTGGGACTATCAGAAAAATTTTGGCACGGATTTCATGCTACTGCATGAAAATTGAATCAAAATATACAAGCAGCGCATGGCAAGAAATCAAAGCAATGGTGAAGCCTTTTTAGGGATTTGTGTAGCTTCTTTTAATCCATGATAAATGAAACTTATCCCAGTTAAATTTACCCCCGCAACCAAACAGTTAAGCTCTTGAAACCGGTGTCTGCAGACAAGGATAAATTTTTCACTCTTTTCTTGCTTTGATATGAGTGGTAGAATTTGTTTGATCTGATTTATTTAAAATAGTACAAAAAATGCCACAGCCGTAAAATGTCATGCAAACTGTGCAGAAAGTTTTAGCCATATGGTCAAAACGAAAAGTGAAACAGTATTTTTCACAAACTAACACTTAAATGTGTGTACATGTACGGGCGTGTATGTTTAAGAAGTGTATGACTGCAGGCTCTCCTGAGTGCTACTTTGCAAAAAACTCACATTATTTATTTAGTTGCAAAGCTTTGCTGTGGGAAAAATACTTAAATATTTCAAAACCAGATATTAGGTAGGTAGATAGTTATACAACACATATATACAACACATATAGTTATACAACACATATATACAACACATATATCTTGCAAGAGAGAAATAGACACAAAAAATACCATTCAGGTTTGAGAGCTATTTAACTGCCTAAGTGTAGATCTCCCAGTGAAAATTCATTTAAACTGAAGCCACCTCAGTGCACTTTGTGTTTTCCAGAACACTTGACATGAAAAAAAAATGTATTAGAAAGCCAGACCAGTAGGTGTTAATTTTGCACTTCTCAAACCAGAGATTGATTATTAGATATAGCTGGAGCCTTTATTTTGACAGTTGAATGGTGAATTCTCAGAAAAGTTGACATGTTAATACTTACGTGCAAAAGGTCTCATTGCTCAAGGGTTCACTTGTCTTGGCAGTGATTTCCGTTGCATATACTCAGTCTCCCGTGAACCAAACCAGAATTGTCACCTGAAAATTTCAGTCTATGAAGAACATGAGGTACTGACTGCTACTGAACAAACCTCGTCCCGTTGTTTATGATGGGGTAATCGGCAGTGCCATTTCTGTACACTGCTCAAAAAAAGAACCCGTTAAATGTAAGGAAAAAACACTGGCCATTCCAATCTTGAGTTATAAGGAAAAGATACATATATGGGAGAGGACTTTTTACAGGGGCTTGTGAAGTACTGCTTCGAATGAGAAGCATATTAACCGATTTAATATTCTAATCCTAACAGGTTTTGCCTGGAAAAACTTTTTAATGGGCACAGTCATATCAGATGAGAATTGAAATGCTTCTCTGTAATAAGTTGATTGGCTTTGAATGAAGCACAACCGATGGTTTGATCACAGAAACCTGCTAGAGAGCAGCTTGCTTTAAAAGAAAAGAACCAACCAGTGACTTTTCAAGATAACGGTGAACCTGAGGGTGCAGTTACACGTCAACTTAAGCTGATAGAGGAGATTAGTTTTTAGCCAGCAAACTGTCCTGAGCCTGCTCTCTGTAGGAGCACATAAACACTCATATTGCGGCCGAGGGCTGCACTGGGAGAAGGGATGGGATGGGACTGTAGCAGCCCCAGCATACACCGGTTTAAGATGCCATGAAACCTCATCCTGAAACTAACAGTACCAATTTTTTTCTAAATCTGTGAAATTCTTTAGATTAGCAATGCTCGGGTGTTTGTGTGTATGTTTGATTTTAATTGGCCTATTTCATCTTGGTTTTCCCCTCCAGTTGCACTAGCATAAGCTTGCAGTGAACAGCAGCTGGGTTTTGTGCTGCAGACTCTGGACAAGTCCATGCTAGCTTTAATATTTCGCCTGGGATTAAACCATTAATACCTCCACAACCGCTTTAAACCCAGGAAGGAGAAGCTGTAGCCATACCTTCTGTTAGCTTTGCAGAGCAGAGAGCTAGGCATCAGCTCTGGTGTAGTAAACAGAATTGTTTGAATGTTCCCAACTAAAATTTTATTTATTTTTACCATAATGCAGCTAGATTTACAGATGTGATCAGTATGAAAGCCAATGTGCTTGCAGTTAACAGCTGCTAAGACTAAGCTTTAGGCACATTGCTGCAAGTGAAACGGACAGCTGCATAAAAGTTCATCCTATCTCAATAAACCAAGTCAGCCTCCAGTCAACCAGAGAAAAAGTTGGTTTGGCCCAAACCGGTCCCTGTTTATCTACAAGACACCAGGAGTACCTTCACAGTGGGAGAAATTCCCATTATTCACTGAGCAAAGGCAGTGTGGCTGATCCACAAAGGAAGACCAGCTCTTAAAGACCTGGCACGTGCTATGCAGAGTCATTGTAATAGTTTCAGCCCAAAGTTTTTATCGCTAATAATCTAGTTACAGTTAATCAAAGATTATTTTTACAGCAGAGCGATCTGTGAAGGAGGCCATTAAGGTTGAGGGTATCTGTCTCCCATTAAAAATAAGCCATTTACTTTGATAGAGCAGTCAACTGTTCTGCATTAAAGGTACATTGCAAATATGGCATTTTTCAAGTTCCCTGAAGACAGCCTTTTAGAGATTTTTATGCTAACTAAAGAGTTTTTATCTGGTGTCCCAGTGAAGCATGAGCTAACAGCAGTGTGCAAACCGGCCCCGGCACAGCAGGTGGAATCTGGGCAGCCTCACACGCACGCAGAAATCAGCACCTTTATGGGAGGAATCTGCTTCCAACTGTTTCACCACATTTATCATCATTTGGAAGGACTCTACCACCTGGTTCAGGATAGATCTTGAACCCAACAGCATTAGTCTTAATGCCAGTTATTATGCTGTCGAGTAAAATGGTCTGGGCACAGGCTAGAATTCGATTACTCTGTGAGCCTTCATAATTGTGTGGTGCACCACGTAACCACGCAGGACGAGACGTGGTAGCCACAATGCCCTCACTTTATTAACACATCAGTTATCAAACCAGCAATGTACTTCTGGAAATGAGATTATTCAGGAAATCCTGATGCTTGAGAAAAGGAGAGACTTGGCCTGCAGCCTGGTTCCTGAGCTGACCCCAGGCAAGCAGGTGGCTTGTGATGGCCACACACTCCACCATATGTTGTTCCTCAGTGCTGAGCATTGTATTAGCATCTGCGGGCTCTACAGCCATAGATCTTTTAATTAGCGCAGTGGAAAAATGAGCAAAACCAGCAACAAAATCAGTAAGTGAAATAATAGAAGCTTCTGTGACATGGAAAGCATATAAACCCCTAACATTTTATCCTGGTATTTATCCTCTGATGATGATGAAAATATTTAGTCCAGAAAAATTCCCCTCAGATAAAACCAGCCATCTCTTCACGAAGGATAACAAGCAAAGCATCCTGAGACAGGCAAAAATAGGCCGTCTTGCAATCTCAGTGGCTCAATTGCTTTCTGACCAAGACAAGCTGCAGTCTAAATCCTCTTCCACTGGCCGTTATCTGGTGAGAGGGACCAGTCTAACCTGTTGTTGTTTCCCAATTCAGCAATTCTGCCCTGCCTGTTGAGCTTTCTCAACAGGAGGAGTTTGAAGCTCTAGCCAGTGTATGCTACAGTCAGTAGCCTACACACTGGTTGTCTTTCAGCTTGGCAGGCAGACCCACCTTTCATTGGGTGCGTGTTTAATTTCTCCAGATGCTGATGCAACAAGTATCAAATGAGTGAGGTCATTCTTCTAGTATTTCCTCCTGTGTGTTTTGGAAACTTTGCTTGGTTGGCACTCTCACCTGTGTGGAAAAAGGCAAAAAGCTAACCTTAAGTATGAAGAATTTAATTAATCCATGACTGAAATACTGAATTCACAAAGGAATATCATTATAAATAATTACAACTTGGCTACTGTGTCATGTGAATTGTGATATATTGCTGTATTATTATATTACAAAGAATTAGTGAGCTTATATTTCTTATGGTGTAAGTGTTATTAACATTACTTGCTTAGTAAATAAATAGTAGAAATGTGTCATACTCTTCTAGTATGTCATTTTCCTTTTGTACTAACAGTCAATTAAAGTGTTAGGACATTGACAACCTCTAACTGCTTTCCACTCTGTCAGTGTTGACTGCAACCTTGAAACAATAACATTCAGACCTGGAAAATTTTCTGGCTGCTGTTGCATGACATGAAGTGTGTGGTTTTATTTGCATGACTGCATAGGTATAATAAAGTTCCCATCTTAATGGACTTGTGCAAATAGCTCGCAGAGGGTGCCAAATTACATTTCAAATCAAGTTTTGTTCCACACTGGAGCTGGACCTCAGAAAAGAGTATGCTTGTTGCAACTTCTCCTGCCAGAAGTTGTTAAAGGTGCATACTAGAGAAGCAGTGCTGGCTGAATCCACCGAGTGCTTTGATGTCATGGTCATCAGAGATGGTTGAATGAAACTGACTTAATTATTCTTTTTCCTTTTTTTTTTTCCCTGTCTTCCCTGAATGTTTCTGTTTTTTCCAGGTGCGGTTAGAGTGGCCAACCGACCTCACAGTGAACCCTCTAGACAATTCCCTGTATGTCCTGGACAACAACATTGTCCTGCAGATCTCAGAGAACAGGCGTGTGCGAATTATTGCAGGGCGCCCCATTCACTGCCAGGTGCCAGGCATCGACCACTTCCTCGTCAGCAAGGTGGCCATCCATTCGACCTTGGAGTCAGCCCGGGCCATCGCCGTGTCTCACAGCGGCATACTCTACATTGCAGAGACAGATGAACGAAAGATCAACCGTATTCAGCAGGTCACGACCAACGGTGAGATCTCTATAATCGCTGGAGCCCCGTCAGAGTGTGACTGCAAGATTGATCCTAATTGTGACTGTTTTTCAGGTAAGGAGATGCTAGTTGTTTCCTGGCTCTTATCTGTTGAGATCCCCTGGCACAGCTGCAGATTAGCAAAGTGACAAGGGGAAGAAGAGACGAGCAATGATTTAGTTTCCTCGGAAAGCCAAAAAGCTTATCAGCAGCTCTTTATGGACTTAATCCATTGAATTCAGAGATGTGAGTCTTCCAGTTGGCACTGGAGGAACCTCAAAGTGGTCTTAGCTTTTCCTCTTTTGATACAGAGGTTACGCACCATTCAGAATGAGCTCCACTCTGCCTTTCTGTGTCAGCTGTTTGCCCATGCTGAAGATGGTACCATCCCCAGGGCAGACTGCCATTGAATGCTACTGGATCGGGCAGCCCTTCTGAACACTAATAAGAGTACTAAGGTGTTTAGTATCAAGTGAAAACCACTAGCTCATGCCTTCTCAGCGATTGCGTCACACTGTACAAGCAGCAAAATTATGCAAATATGTAATGCTTAGAATTTCTTCTACTTTATGTGTATTAAACTAGCCAGCCCTGCTCCACTGGACATTCTAAGCAACACAGCTCCTCTCCCCTGCATGCACCAAAACAGATTCCTCAGTGCTTTTTTTTTTCTTCATAGAAACCTGTTTCATAATGGGACAAAGGACAGCATTCCCCCGTACAGAGGTGTGCAGCATGTTGTCATCTCCAAGAACCAATGTGTTCAGCCCCATAATGTCATCATAATTCTTAAGCCTCTCATTTCAAGCAAAAGGTTAATTACTGACAAGAAAACATTAAGCATGTCGAGAATGGAGAGAAAAAAATGTAAATGGTCTTCCAGAGAAGGCAGGTTGCTGACCCGGCCTTGTAATGGTAATCAAAGCTTCATGTGCATTGTGGGGTGCTGCCAGCTGTGGTAGACCAGTGCCGACAAGAGTCCTCTTCAGGGTTCCTATTGAGGGGAACTACCCTCAGTGCTGAAAAATGAAGAATTATGGTAAATCTAAGGATTGTGCCAGGGCTGAGTTGGTGAAAATCAGCATCAGCCTGGCAAAGCGATCAGCTAATTTGTCCATTTCCAAGAATGCTTGTAGGGTATGCTCAAACCATTCAGCAAATTTCATTTCTCAGTCAGGAGAAGGGAAGCAATGCAAACAATAATGTGTTTTTTTCTCTGAGGTTTAATATGCTTTCTTGCTAGTTACAGAAAATCCTGCTCTGGCAAAGTCATTTTGATACGCCGATACAGCCCTTGATAATGCAAATACTCTCCTCAAACCTTAAAATACAGAAACCAAGTAAATTATCGTATTGGAAGGGATGGTTTCTCATGGCACTTTTGGGCTCTTGTTCTTGTTTTGTTTTCCAGTAGTGTTGAGATTTTTAATAAGTACAAACTGATCTTGCCTTCAGTGTCATTTTAGCTGAATTACCATTGTTTATTTTCTCTTTGTTTTATTTATAACACAATTCTACTTTAGCTACATGTGACAGACAAAAAGCAGGGAACAAAACTTCAGCTGACATGTCTGTCTTTCACAGTTTGCTGTTAAAGCTTTCCTGAGCAGTAGGATTTTGTCTTTAGGAAAAAATGTTGTAAATTAGATAATTTATATTCTTGTTTGTCTTCATTGAGACTAATTTAGAATTGCACCAACCTTAGATAATAGAGGTTTAATTAGTTGGAAGAAGATACTGCTTTATTGACCTGTAAATAATACCGAGGAGAAGCAGTGTGTCAGGCTTAGGTGATCAGCTTAAATATGGACATCACAGATGACTAAAATGACCATTTCTCCTCCAGGTGATGGTGGATATGCCAAAGATGCCAAGCTGAAAGCACCTTCTTCTCTAGCAGTCTCTCCTGATGACACGCTGTACGTAGCAGACCTTGGCAATGTTCGCATCCGTGCAGTCAGCCGGAACAAGGCTCACCTCAGTGACACGAATATGTATGAGATCGCGTCACCAGCAGACCAAGAACTGTATCAGTTCACCGTCAATGGCACCCACCTGCACACGCTGAACCTCATTACAAGGGACTACATTTACAATTTCACCTACAGCGGCGAAGGGGACCTTGGCACCATCACCAGCAGCAACGGGAATTCGGTTCACATCCGCAGAGACACGAGTGGGCTACCCCTGTGGGTTGTGGTTCCGGGGGGCCAGGTGTACTGGCTGACAATAAGCAGCAATGGGGTGCTGAAGAGAGTTTATGCCCAAGGCTACAACCTGGCTCTAATGACATATCCTGGAAACACGGGGCTTTTAGCAACCAAAAGTGATGAAAACGGATGGACAACCGTGTATGAGTAAGTCCATGGAATTAAAAGCCTAATGTAAAGAACCCTATTTTAAATGAACATTGAAATTTTTCTACTCTATTCTAGTAATTCAAAAGACACTCTGCTACTAACACTGCACGAGAAAGGACAAGTAGTGCTGTTGCCCAAGCTTTTGAAATGAAACCATTTTGCAAGTGCCAAAGCCTGTCATATGTAAAAGCTCTGTACGTAGTGCCCATTAAGTGTAGCAGAAACTGCCAGAAATTATACTTCAGTTGCACTTTATTATTGTAAATCTGTTTCTGTAAATGAAAACATGATGGCAACATTTTTTGTAACTAAAGGAGTAGGGGCAAGTAGCCATATGAATCAGGAATTTGCAGAATTCTTGAGGAATGCAAAAAGGGAAAAATTAACGTACTCATCAGAGAAAGGAGTGTTGCAAAGGAAATCGAGAATCTCAGCAGAAGAGTTATTCAAAGACAAGTGTAAACTTGTCTCTATAAGCAAAGGAAGAGGATATATAATAACAAAAGGATAAGTAATACCCAAAAGCTATATATAAGGGGAGTAGGAATGGCCTCATAAGCAAGACCTTCAGGAGTCCTTTGATGGGACTTCTAAGGAGCAAGACAAGGCAGTTAAAGATGCCGTCAGAACATCCCAGTCTGGTCCCAGAGAGAGAACAACCCAAGAAAATGTTTGGTTTTTTATTTATAAAGAGGTGTGATGTATCAGGCTTTCTAATTATTTGCAGTTAATTGTCATAAACCCTGTTTGAGAATGTGACAAGTGATAGATGGAAATTGTATGTTAACCACGCAGTACTAGTTCAGGGCCTTCAAGGAGGATAGCAATGCCTGCTTTCTGGGAGCATAGGAGTTCATGGTCAAAAACCAAAATGAAAAGCCGTCCAGGTGAAATACAAACAGAAAACACGTTGAGGAGAATTAAGTTACTCCATAGGTCACCCAGAGAGGTAGTTGAGTCACCATCATTACAGGGTTTTAGAATTATATTTTCTTAAAGTAGTAGAATAAAAGCAAAGCAAACTGCTGCCTAGTATGTGGGATTTTTCTGTCCTACCCTCTAATATTCTGCCAAAGGCTAAATTGATGTTGTGGACCTAAGTATAAACCATTAGAGAGGGCCATTTTTAACAATACGTAGGAAAACAAAACCATACAGGGCCTTCTTGGTTCGGTTCTCATTATCAAACAGCTATTGATACATATTAAAATTATCTTGCAATAAGACCAAGCTCACTGTTGTCCTAGTGCTGTAAACACTGATCCGAGTATTACCTTTCATAAACACAGAGCTAACTTAAAATATATACTACTTTATAATATTTTCAACACTTGAGAGTGATCCATTTAAATCCCTGCTTGAGGATGACATCAATCCAGACCATGGACCAGTGACACTTTCAGAAAGTTTTTACAGTAGCTCCTGGTCACTCCTGTTACATCTTAAAACACCATGCGTTGGTGAAGGGCCTTAATTGTTAGAGCAGATTATTTTTAGTCATGTGCTTCTCAATCTTGGTACTCTTACTCTGTCCCAATGACACGGAGTGTAAACCATTTCAGGCAATTATTGCTTGTTCCTGTTGTCTTCGGTCAAGTTATTTGTTAAAGTACGACTCAAGCCGAGTAAGATCTTCTGAAGGATTTCACCTGCTTGCAAGTGCATGCCTTTGTACGTTATTATAGATTTCTTCACAAAGAAATATCTGTGCCTTGGAAGGATTGATAAGATGCATATGATTAACACAAAGAAGTTTTGCTAAATGAAACAGTTTTTTATCCTTTTAGAGGTTTAACTTTAAGGTAGGTAATGCTGTCCTCGCTGAGCCTTCAAATTGTCCAGGCTTTGCATGTCCACACACTTCTGCCAGTCTAGATCAGTCAGTAGAAATTAACAGAATTACAATTGTTATCGTTACAAAAACAACAGCAAAGTTAAATAGTGAAGTCACGCCATTAATATTTATGTTCAGTCCAATATTTTAAGTGTTCTTTCTGAATGTCACCCAGTCTACTGCAGTGAGAGGGGCAGTTGAGTATGACAAACACTGTGTTTCCAGAAGATGCTACTCACCTTCTGCTATAAATAGGTCATGAAGCATGATGGCTTAGTTATCCCTTAACCAGGCTTTGTTTTCCAGACACGCTACATTCTGAACTGACTCCCGATTTCAGTTTGAAAATTAGATTTTTTTTTTGAAGGGGTTGCTTAAATATGAATTGCTTCTGAGTCCTATATGAACATAGTATTAAAGCTAAGAGAATTATCATATGAGCAACCTTCAGATTGCCTGGAATCATCTTCTCTGTTTAACTAGATTTATGTTCACATCCAGAAATTCAACCCATGGCACTGTCAAGCTGAAATGAGGATGAGTTTGTTTAACAACACGTATCACACATATTTGGGAGTATGAACAAAGATAATGAACTGTTCAGAACATCTACCAGTGTGTCAGATTCACTCTCAGAGGGAAATTGTTAAGAGGTAGAAAACCACCTACAAAAGTACTTGTCATCCATCTACTCTAATCTGATGGAATGGAAGTACTGAAAGAGCTCTTGCATAAAATTATAGCTAATGTACAAATTTCAGTCATGTAGATTTTTTTTTTTTAATATTGTATCATTAAAGCTGTAAAAGGGGAGGGGGAGCACTGGGCCTCTATTAAATCAAGGACAAGAAAACACCTGCAAGAAACAACTCTCTCTGAAAAAATTAATTAGACCGCTTTCCCTTTGAAATGATACAAGTCTTAGCTGTGCTACACATAGAAATGCAAATGGATTGTGAAGCTGTATCCCCAAGTGTGCATTTCAAATATTGGTGAGCACTTCCTCATGTGAGTACTGGAATCAATGCAATTATGTGCATGATTAAATGGTCACTGACGTGATTAACAGTGGCGTAACTGGACCCCAAATTAACATTTAAAAATATGTCATAATTCTGCCCCTATTAGTATGGGCAGGACATTGCTCTGCAGGAACTGTGAAAGGTGGTAAAACCTGTCCTCAGAGGGCTGAGTTACTTGGAGCAATCTGGAATTTAAATAAATAAATAAATAAACTTAAATTAAAAAAAAACCCAAACCTAAGCTTTAGATAGTCACACAGTGGAAACGTTACTGAGATGCTAATCTGCAAGTTCTCCTCGAAGTCAGTGTGGCCATCTACGTGAGTAAGAGTCCACTGGTGTGTGCTCTAGTCATTATAATTCAGTACCATATCTGGACAGCCATCCAATAACAGTTTATCCCATTTTCAGCTACACAGGAGCTTTTGTATCTCACCCTCAGCGTTATCAGCAGCAAAACTGGATCCTCAGCGAAGGTGGATCCCAAGTCTTGCACACAACTACATTCCAACAAACTGGCTGCATTTACACCATAAAAAATGCATAGTTTGGGGATTTTTCTGTGGTACGGTAGCAAATCCAAATAACCTCGCAAGCTGTCATATCTGTTTGGTCAAGCAGTAAATGAAATATAGCTGCCTAATGCTGATGGAGTTTTCTAATGATGAAAAGTAGTGATCTGAGTCAATTTTAATCGCTGGGTGTGGCATCCCGTCAATTTACGCAGAACTGGCATTGGGGTAGAATGTAAATAAGTCACATGATGTGTCTTAGGGGAGTAGGAGGTGAGTGAGAGATTATATTGTATTTAACATTTGTTTACTTTATTTGTCAAAAACCCCACAAGATGATCACTAATTCATTCTCCAATGTTTCATTTGAAAACCAGAGCTGCTTTATTTTTCTGTTTTATACTGAGGGGAAGAGAAAAAAAATCCTGATGTTTGGTTTTTTTCACCAGTACTTTTTATGACGTATAGATTTTGTCTGACTAATTAGGGGGAAATAAAGTTCCTAAGGAAATGATACCAACACGTTAAATGAAGGACGTAGCCAGATCGTCTGCTGATGTGAATTGGAAGCACTCCACTGGAGGCAGCAGAACTTTGCCAGTTGATAAACCAGCTGAGGATACGTTTTGTCAATGAGAGGAGACGTGAAAATTTAATTATGCTTTCCTACCTGCACAAATAGGTTTCTATCTTAGGAACATGAGTTGATTTTACTCATGCAGATACACCTGCAGTCTCAGTGAGGTGTCTTGGATGAATAAGAATATTTTAGTATCAGTAAGATTCTTATGATAGGAGGCATTAAATATAAAATCATATCAAGCACCAAGTAATGCTTGGCATTGTTTTCCATGTGAACCATCAGAAAGAACAAATATAGCTGTGGAACTGAAAAGTCCTGTTAGAAACACTGCTCCAGAGCTTTTGACTTCATCACTGACTTTTTTATAACATGACTCGATTCACATAAAGTACCTTGAACTAAAAGAATTTCTTTAGCACTGATGAAGTTTAGGTGAACTAAAATGTGGTGCTCTAGATTCCAGTGCTGTTACTTGTGATGAGAAGTTTCTGCTGATTTGAGTAGGCCTGTGGGAAACGTAACGCGGGAGTGAAAATCGTGTAGGCAACTTAATCACAGCAGATTTCAATCTAATTTTATTGCCATTGTTACGCTTTAGATCCCCTTTTTAAATTCACCATTCATATCATGTACTTCACACCTCAGCAACAAAAGGCAGTTGTTGAGTGTTGCAGAATCTAAGAATCGGTTTTATTTAAACTTATGGGTAGAAAAATGCCTTTTTGGGGGGGACTTTTTTGCCTGAATGCTGAGTGACCTCCAGCGGCCACCCTCCCGAATCACAGCCCCGACCATCTGCACAGCACTGAAACCTCTGGCAGAAGCTGAGCGATGGAGATAGCAGCTCGTACTATTCCCAGTTGTATTTTATCCAGCATCACTGAAAAAGAGTCTAAGCAAGAATTTGGATTAGGAAATGAATGCATTTTGAGTGAATAAATAGACCGATTCCTACCTTTTTTACTTATTTTACAGTATTGATAATGCTTTTCACTTTTTTCCCTTTATCTTTTTTTCTTTTAGAAGACAATGGTGATGTATTTTGATGGCTCTTTAACATCGTGTCTTACAGGTATGACTCCGATGGCCATCTGACCAACGCAACCTTCCCAACCGGGGAAGTCAGCAGTTTCCACAGCGATGTTGAAAAACTGACACGAGTGGAACTTGATACTTCAAACAGAGAGAATGTGATCACAGCTACAAACTTCTCAGCTACCTCTACAATATATACTTTAAAACAAGGTAATTAAAGCATTTCTGTTATTTCTTCCCTAGTCATTACATTTCAAACCCTACACGTTATTGCGTTCTTAACTATTTGCCAAAAAAAGACGTGAGAATTAGTTCATTTGTTTCTTCCTTGCTTCAGTGCAAATAGCTACTTAAAATTCTCCTGGGGTATCAATTTGAAACAAATTGCAAACGAATTCTTTTCCTTCTAGAACAGTCCCTTGGATAGATTCTAGTTATTGAAATCTCTGGTGTCTCCAGATTTTACGTGCTACTTTCTACTTTAGTATCTGAAGGACTTAGGCTGACCTATAATGCACTGAGCTTTGTTATTCTGAGAGATACTGCCCAGAAGAATGACATGCTCCACTGATGTTTTAGCATTGAAATGCCTTTTTTGGCCGATGCTGTGAATTCTTTCTGGTAGTGCTGTGTCCTGGTGATAGCGCTCCTGGTGACAGGAGATTTTGATTCAACCCCCTGTAGACACCACAGTACTTCCCTGGCAGTATCATATGTCTCAAGAAAAGTTTACTCTCTATCTAATGGAAGTGCCCCAGTGTCCTCCTCCAGATTTTGCAGATTCATCACCGAAGTTCTGGTTTTATATAGATTAATTGATCTTGGGTTTTTTTCTCCTTTTGATTTTTTTTGTTGTTAGTGGATTGCTCAGGCTTTGAGAGAGCAGATGCTGGGAAATAGCTCTCTGATTTCCTTCCAGGTCTGTTACAGAAAAGCTTTGTAACTGAGCTAATCGCAGGAATTTTCTTCCTCTCAGATTTATCTGTAAGAAAAAAATTGAAAGAACTCACCTCAGAGGATACTCACTCATTTCTCTTCACTATGGCACTGAAGAGACAGCACTGAATAAGTGGAAATAATTATATTATATTGTTGTATCTCCTGTTAGGCTTTGTCTGAGTGACCCCATCTGCTCTCGGTACTGACTGCCTGATTGTACGTCTGTCCTTAAATCTGAAACTCCTCAAAGTTTGTATGTTACCAAATTCTGTCTCAGGCAGGTGCTGGCACACTATGGGCCGTGCCAGACACAAACCAGTGCAGTTACTACACCTACCATATGGGTTTACATACTTTTAAACTTAGAGAAAAAACTCTTTATTCCTGCTGCAGGAAATCTTTACAATGGGAATCACCAGGCCAAATCTAGCAGAAAGATCTGTAGACACAGGAATGTCTGGAGGTTACAGGTTGCAAAAATCACGCTGCAGTTGTATGTTCAGCTGTCTGTAACCTAGGAACAAACAAAGCCCTGTTGCACCTGACATTTGCTTCATAAATCTGGAGATCTGAACTTTTCCTTGTTCCCTGTTTTTTGGTTGCTGTTTTTTGACAGATAACACGCAGAATATCTACCGGGTCAGCCCAGATGGGTCTCTGAGAGTCACCTTTGCCAGTGGAATGGAAATCACACTTAACACGGAGCCTCATATTCTAGCAGGAGTTGTCAGCCCCACTTTAGGGAAGTGCAATATCTCCCTTCCTGGAGAGCATAACTCAAATCTCATTGAATGGAGGCAAAGGAGGGAGCAGACCAAAGGCAATATCTCCACGTTTGAGAGAAGGCTAAGGGTAAGGCTTCCTCTTGTGTAAAGTGCTGTGTTCCCTTTGAAACTAAAATCATGTTGAAATGTTCTGCTTTGTAAGAGCAGCAATGGAAAGTTGTTATCAATGGTGGACCCCAGCCATGAATTTCAAAACCACATTCCTCCGGCAGTCGCAGGGATGTTTGATCTCTCTTTGATTTTGGTTGTGAGCCTTGACCTTAAGACATAATTACATTTTTTTTCTTCCTCTTCTTTTTCAACTAAGAACTTAATTATGGCTTTGGAAGAAGCTGTGAGCAAAGGATGATGCGTAGTTACTCTGGCACAGCAGCAGAGTTGGAGCCACATCCTGCCTCTCTCAGATCTATCGATCTTCTTTCTTCTGGGGGAAATGGCAGATGCCAGTCTCTGCCTGGGACAGAGGGTCTCACAGAGCACACCTTGGGTGTCCTGGCCGGTGTGTTTCCTAGAAGCCAGAGCGATGTAGAGCCTCCTCGTGTATCCAGACAGGCTGAGTATTCTGCTTTCTACTACACACTCTCAAACCCCCTCTCTCCTTCTGGCTGGGTTACACTATGGCTCTAATAAAGAATTACTTTAACATTGCATCCGTGGTTTATTTTCATCTGCGAGGAGAACTCACAGATTACAATGACAGATGGTCAACATTCAGCATTTAATTAGGTAACACTAAGGCTCAAAGAGACTGCTACCTGGCAGAACAGATTTTTTACAAAATCACTTCTGTTTTTCACATGAATACCTCTTAAAATGCCTGTACCAGTAGTAAGACTGGAAATTCTGGCCTTAAAAATATTGCTTTTTTAACTGCAACCTGTCTGGGTAGGTATTATGTTTGACGGTACATCTGTTAGCTCTGAAAATACAGAGATGGTTATTAAAATCTCTGGATTGTCTTTCGAATATGAGCTCCTACATTTTTTTTTCAAAGTCTATCATCTGTTTGGTTTTCAACTGCACTGATCAATCAGAAAGACAAGCCTTGGATGATCTGGCCAGCTGGCTACTGGCGATGTGGAACACCCATTTGAAAGGACATCTTTCAGATTTTATAGTCACAGTTACTTTATTAGGATCCTGCAAGTGAGAAAAAGTTTCATTTCTGTTTGCTTGCCCATCTTCTGCCTCCTCTCGAGCACAGTGTGAGTCCTCATCACCCTGCCTAGGGAGGCAGCAGAACTTAGTACAGTGACAAACGTGTGTTAAGATGGCAGGATCCAAACTAGGGCCTCCATGGCTCACATTACCTAATCAATGGATTTCTGTGGGATTTTTCTGCTTAAATAACTGTGTGGCACATTGTTTGTAATGATCTTATGTGATAAAAGTCTTGGACAGAAAGGCTGTAGTCAGTCATCTATTCTGCTTATATTGCTGTTTAAATAGAACGTGACAGTTCTGTTTAATATAGCCTACTTAATCCTGCACAGTTTTCCTATTGTGCAGTTTGTATTTTCTATTGTTGATACTGATTGCAGGTTCTTTTAACTCATATTCACTTGCTTCTGCATGATCCTTAATATTGCCTGGCATAAAAAGAAAAAAAAAAAAAGGGAGGAAATTCACAAATTTGTCAGGATTAAATGGATTCTGTCTAGAGATGTCAAATGTTCATTGAAATACTGAAGCTGTCGGAGCTCAACTGATTGACTTGCCTCTGGATGAGTCTGTTGGTGCATGGAACCACTTGTGTACTATTCCTTCTTCACCTTCATCCAGTGAGAGGATGGAAGGTGAAGTGTAAGAATGATTTTGCTTTGCTACTGTCTTGTATTCTCTGTCCTTTCAGAAGTATCCACTAGCATCACAGCAGTTGACCATTGTGGTGTTATTTCTGTAAATTGTGTCTTTTTATTACGTACCCAAGATAGAGGGGGCTTAGGGATTGTCCCTGCCTACTCAAGCAGACAAGTCAGCTGCCTGTATTACAATGTTTTCCCTTCCCTTGACTGTACTGAGCACTAGGACCATCTGTTTGAGGGCTGTCAGGGCAAGGCTGGAGGGGAACCTGGGGGGATAGCACATTAAATGAGGATTTGATAGTGGAAAGGAGGAGAAATATTCTATGCGTAGGATACAACCTATAAATAGACACAAGAGAAAGGGACGAATGGACTATTGAGACTGTTAATGCCAATAAGGAGGGCTTTGGAAGACAGGTGAAGTCTAGGGGTCCTGGAGTTCAGCTTTAGCCCTGAGAAGTTTACATGGGATGCTGACAGATTCGGGGGGCAGTGAAGGTGGAAGGAACTGGAACAGTGCAGCTGGTGAGGAAGGCAGAGGAGCAGCAGAATTACCTAGACAGCTCTTTCCTTGGTGATTAAAAGAAATGTGCAGGACAGCAGGAGCAAAACTGCTGTCATGCAGTGTATTTGAAGCAATGCAGCAGATAATGAAAGGGATTTAGGGCTCACTTATTGACACTTGAGTAATGCTGAAAGAAAAAAAATGTAGCGTCATTAGAAGCCCTCACACTGGATGAGATTCTGATGAGACCTTCTGAAAACTTCTAGTGAGTTATCTTTTAAAAAGAAAGTTTTTAAACACTTAATATGCCATGACTGGCACAATAGGAAGTGTGTTAGAAAGCTTGCAATATAGGGCAGAAAGAACTATGCTGAACTTTGAAAATATATGTAAAGAAAAGCTCTGGGGATTTGACCGGTTCTCAGTGGAGATGAACAGAATTGCAGGAAGCCTCAGAAAACGGCACAATGGGAGAGTTTTCTGAGAAGGAAAAAAAAAAAAGCAGCATAGAAATGAGATTTAAAGATGCTACTTAGAGATCAGCCCTGATACCGTCATTGAAACAAACGGCTTTGACTGCGAAGAGGTATAAATTAGAAGGCAGGTAACGGGACGAGATAGAGGATGACCTAGTTGAAGAGAAGAAAGCTTTTCCTTCTCTGCCTGGTCCTAACATTGTTAATTCTTAATTGCAATTAGCCTCCATCATGAAAGCATGTCACTCTTACTGTTACTTCCAGTTTTAGAAAGGGGCCACTGTTAGCGTGTTCTGAGTAATGCTGTAAAGACTGTGTTTTAAAAAGTGGGATTTTTGCATGGTGTGAATTCTCCGCTCTAGAAATAGAGCAGAAGTTAACTGAACAGACATCTAACTTTATCTCAGTACCTAAATGAATGTGGGAAACGGGAATTAATCACAGGTTTCCTTTAAGTGTAGAACTGCCAGCCCTGGCGCTTCCTGAAAGTATATAAAACAATCTATAGACAAGTGTGCATTTTATATTAATAATAAATCTATGTACAATCAGGCATTTTAACATCAATCTTAATTTAGCAAGACTTCTTTTTTATCAATTGAACTGCTATTTTAATTGACTTCTAAAAATGAAGCAAAGGTTGTTGTTAAAACCAATGAGCATGATGCATAGTAATATACTGATTAGAATGCAGCTCTGCTCCCTCCTGGCTTTTGCATAACCTAGAGGAACTTGGCATTGGATGCAGTCCAGGTTTTATAACTGAATACCTACAAAATTGAAAATTGAATGCTTGGCCAGTCTTACTTATTTTGCTGCTTTTTTTCCCTTTTCTTTTAATAAGAAAAAAGGAGGTAACTCACTGGCCTCAATTCAGAAGTCCTGCGGACACTGGCTTTGACAGCTATGTTTATTATTGCATTTAGCAAATGATCTCCCATTATTTACCACTCACAGCAAGTTCTAATGATAGGCCCAAGTCCTCTGCCAGTGTGTGTCAGTTTACGTTGACTCAAATGAAAACACAAACAAGGAAATAATACAGTTATCTCATCTGATTTACACATTGTAGACAGTTTAGGCTTGAGAATGCAAGTGAAGAGAAGTCCATATTTATGTGATTATTTACACTGCAAAATTTCTAGCTATAAATCTAATGGAAGTAGAGTCAATGAATGTTTAAAAATATATATAATAAATATACCTTTTTCTGCACTACTAACATTATTATTACTGAAGTCAGCTGAGTTTTCTCCCTATTTTCATCAGCTGAAATTCTGACCTGACATTGCTTTCAGAAACCAGTTTTCCCTGGCTTATAAAAGAGCACATGAGCTCCAGCCTCTCACAGGGGCTCTTTACTTCATTGTATGTACATTAGAGGAGTCATCCTTAAAAAGCCAATGGGATTTGAAACCAACTGTCCAGTGGCAACATTGAAATGGGGTCTGCTACCCATGTATCATGCTGTCTTGCTTTCAGAAGGATGTTAAATTTAGCTTTAATGTAAGAAAGTAAGCAAATGAGTCATAAAATCTGGAATATAAGGGAAGTAATGGGATAAAAACCCTCTTATTTTAACTCTGAGCTGTCAAATACTGCTGTTCTCTGCTTTGCTGCTAATTCTCCCTGTCTTTGGTTTTCATTCTTATTTATTGTATTGTCCCTGAAATTTAGATTGCAAGTGATTTGCTTTCTCCTAACTGCATTCTACAATAATAATATCAATAAGAACATTAAATATGTACATAGACAGTAAATGAATGTGAGCCAGGGCATATCCCCTGCTCACTTTTCAGTTTTTCTACCACCAGGAGGGTTTGTTTTCAGAAATTGCAAGAAGTTTGCAAAGAAATGTGTTATAATAAACTTAATCCATCAGACTCTATACAAGCAAATATTGTTGAACTGAGCATCACGTTTTACTTTGACTCTTTAACTATGATTAGAGAGTAAATTGTAATAGAGCGGTCTACAGGGGTATATGGATATTTTTACAGCTATTGTAAATGAACACTATTAAAGTTAGACATATGTGTATATAAAACCCTAGGAATAGTAGTTGAAGACAGAACACCTGCTTCTATATTTTCAAATTATTTTGTATCTAAAAACAGAAAGGGGAAAAGAAAAAAAAAAAAAATCTTTCTAATCACTGCCACCATGTGATCCCAACTTGAATTATTGACCAGGTATTCTTAACGATTTACTTTACGGCGATGGCTCCGGGTCTCAGCAAGGAGCAAGCCTTGTGCTGTGTGTGTTGCTAACACCTGCACTGACATCCTCTCTGCTGTAAGGAATTTATTAATTGGAATAGATTAACACCAGTGATTAGATAAAATGCAGTAGATTAATACGAGCGCATTGAGCATCGATCTGAAAAAGACAAGGAAATGAACAATGGCTTGTGGTTCCCTAAATTATATGTCTGGTTTAAATGGAGTTTAATACTGATTAGCCCAGTGACCGAATGATATAAGGAGGTAGGTGATGAAAGCACTGCATAAATATATTTTGCCTTCATGAACCTTACTCAGCTTTGAACGTGATTTCAAACTGAGAATTGGGCTTCCCCTCTGCATTTTCCTGTTGGACCATAGATGTTCGCAGACTGTAGCACAGTCACAGTCTTAGTCTGTGGACATAGCAAGTTTAACAAATGTTACAGATCCCAAATGTAGTGAGAGAGCTGCAACAAGGAATGTGGCTGGCACAAGGCACCGCTGCAGCTGGCTTCCATGAGCTCTAGGAGTTGAGTGATTTTGTGAAGTATGTGCAAGGTCTTCAGGAGCTGCAAGCCCAGCTCTCCCCGTTGCGGCGTTGGTATGCGACCTGGCGGCTATCCCAGGGCAGGAGCTGACGTGTCAACATTAATGCAGCTTAAGAGAGAGAATGTGAGATACAGTATCTTTGTTAATTTGCGAGCTTAACTACACATTTTTGGCTGGAATCAAGAAGTCCATCCACAGAGAGGTGGAAGTTGAAAAGAAAGAATTAAAAATTAGGAAAAGATGAGGGTTTAGCCCATGGAAATAGGAAGCATCCTGTAATGCAAAGTGTAATTTGCTGCTGAGTGCAAGCAGCATTTTGTTTCTTGGTTCTCCTGATTCTCATCTAAATATTTTTCTATTTTCTTGTCTTTAATAAGATCTAAATTCTCCATCATAATGTTAATCCATTGCACATTTTGATTAGACCTAACACAGAAATGTTTGCATTGTATATAGTTCAGATGCACTGTTCTCTTACCTTGCTGTATCTTCACGCTTAGGCCCACAACAGAAACCTCCTCTCTATTGATTTCGATCACATAACAAGAACGGGAAAAATTTATGATGATCATCGAAAATTCACTCTTCGGATTATGTATGACCAGACAGGACGCCCAATTTTGTGGTCGCCCATCAGCAAGTACAATGAGGTCAATATCACTTACTCACATTCTGGATTAGTCACCTATATCCAAAGAGGAACCTGGACTGAGAAAATGGAGTATGATCCAAGTGGGAACATAATTTCCAGAACGTGGGCAGATGGTAAAATATGGAGTTACACATATTTAGAAAAGGTAAGTCATTTAAAAATGGATTGTTATGCCAAGGCAAAAATTTTTGGTTTAATATAGATATTATTCTGTGAACTGTGTTATAATGCTGTCTTTGGCAAGAATATTTAAGTTTTTGAAAGCAGAAAATGTGTACGATTACATGACTAGATAAAAAAGTCTCTGGACGTGTTTAGACTTACATGTCACCAGTTCAAACCTGCCGTAGTTTAGTTCCAAAGAAAATTATTCGCACCTCAGATTTGTTTAATTGGTAAGTAGAGATGACTTCTTGGTCTCAGTCCAAGCTCAAGTGAGCAAAGGACACTCTCACTGCTGAGAAAGATACTGCCAGTCTGTATAGCATAGACAAAACTGGAACAGTCACTGAAAATTAATTGTTTCCTCCTCATAAGCACAGTTCTTTTAAGTCAAAATTATGAGCCAGTGAGTACCATCTTCCACCTACTCAGTGCTGCATTGTAAAAGAGGGGTTGATCCTCTGAGGAGAAAGATTACTTCAGTATTTATGAGGGCTGTTTCGGGGTGGAAAAATATTAATATGAAAGAAGTTATTGCTCTGCATTTATAGTGACTTTTGTGTCTAAACTGCCTGAGTATTGTTATTTTCATTTATATCTGTAGGCAATGGTCACATGATGGGGGAACAGACCTTTACAGTCTTAAGAACAGCATCTCATTCATCTGTAGAAGCATCTCAAGAAGCACCTTGTCTTTCAAAACCAAAAAAACAATCTATATTTTTAAACCTTTTGCAACTTAGGGTGAAATTGTACTTAAAGAGTGTCCTTTAAAACTTTTTTTTTTTTTTTTTAATAGCAGCGTCTTGGACTATGCAATATATCCTGAGTCTGCAGAACGTTTTCTCTGAACTTGTTAACCACAGGGGAAGGCTGGGAGGGGGCAGGTGAGGAAAAACTGATAGGGGGTATTACACACAGGAAATCCAACCACTTTAAAGATATTTATATATCTAAAAGTTCCAAATATGTCCTTTTAAGATAAACTTTACTGTACTTATATTGAATGTATTCAAGTCTGATCCTCAAGAAACCTAAACCTAACCCAGAGAAAATGCATAAAAATGTGATTCCTTCCTTGTCTGCACGCGGTGCGGTTCTTGCACATGTTAACAAGATTGGCAAACCCTAGAAGCTTCAGAAGTTTGGTTCAGATAAATTTGTCAGGGCTTCTTTTGTCTGTGTGCTCTTCTGCAGATTGCAAGTAAACAGGCGTTTAGTACAGCTTTCAAATATTTGGGCAATGTGGTTTTTTTCTTTGTGCCTAAGGGACCATAATTTTGGAAGGATGTATGCTGCTTATCTTTCCAAACCACTTTGTCTGTTCTTAGTTTATGACAAGGTTATAAATAGTCATATAACTTAAAACTCTTGTTCTAGAATTCTGCACAAGTGGCCAAATTCTGATCTTGTAGAAGCAAATAGCAAAAGTTTGTAGGTTGGGGTAGTGGCAGGCTTGGGTTATGCTGTAACTTGTCATTAAAATTATTAGAAGTCATACACACCATGGACATAATCTCCCTGCTATTTAATGTACTTTGATCACTGTTTGTTCCTTGTGCCAAAGAATTCTCCTTCAAAATTAGACATTGAAAGATCATTTTGTGGCTCCATTAAAGTCAATAACTTATTGTGTTAATTATGTAATGATTACTAAAAGTTGTCAGAAACCTCATAAGACCCAGTGATTCTTCTTATCAAAAAAATCAATTCTATAGTTCTGTTCCAATTCCTAGTTACTTAGTTCTTCATTTTTTAGCACTTGATGAGCTGATTGTACATCTTCAAAAATCTCTACCCCTTCCAAAATTAGCTCAGATAATTTAGGTTTTAAAAAGCCCTATGGTAATAGCATTGTAAATAATTTCTACTGATGAGATTCAGTTCCTCCTGCTTTGGTCACTTTCCTCAATCAGTTAACGGTGCTGTAAAATCTCCTGAATACTCCAATCTTGCTTCCAAAAATCCTGCCGTTCTCTCCCAGACAAAATAGATGAGCAGCGTCTTGGGTATGTTGGACAGAAATGACATCTAGTGGTCATGCTCAGCATTTCTGTGTATTCCCAGCAGAGCTCCAAGGAATTGCCACTGGCTGTCTTGAGATACCGTGTGACATCAACCATTTCGTGGTTGGCCAGGCTCTGGTTGCTTTTATGAAATGACAGCTTTTGGGATGTTTTATGAGCTACCCTCTGAAATCCTTTAAAACAATTAGAACTCAATTTGTGCAAAGAGTTGAAAAATCTATTGTGATATTATTAGGTTGAGTTGGAAATATTTTTTTTTCTCTTTATGGGTTCCTCTAATAGGCTAGAGAGGATACTAAGTGTCCAACCCTTGTACTGTCTATCCTTTTACTATCCTGGACAAAAGTGGAAGAGCCACAAAATGCTGTTAAAAACTGGCACAGAGGGGCACTAGAGTTATATTAGGGATGTTTCTGATCTTGTTGTTCGTACTCTGTCAATGACAGACGGCTTAAAAACAGGCTCGGGAACAGTATAGAGAGAGAGGCGTCAGATCAGCGCTAGCAGAGAGTTCAGCCAGTGGTTTACTGCAGGTTGGGGACTCTTGACTGAAGGCGAAAACAAAATAAACACTGTGCATGTTCGCAGTGCTTGGCAGGCAGGAAGAAAGCGGTCAGGAAAAGCTCAGTGTGAAGGTCTGTCGTCACCAGTTGGCAGAGGGGGTAGCTTGCGAGTGGCATATGCTGGTGCTGTCTGGCTGGTGTGCAGGTGACAGATGTCTTTCTCCAAGGGCAGGAAGAAATACATCTTGGGAGGGTGGGGGGCCGGGGATGCAGAGAGGATGGCCAAGGCTTGGCCTGTCTTTGGTCCTTTGAATAAGGACTTGAGTTATTTGTCAGAGCAGAGTGGCTCAGGGCCAATGTTACTTAACACAGTGCAGGGCTGAGCACTCCGTGTTTTCTTCCCAGAGAAAATTTTTGAGCTTAGAGGGGAAAAAAAGCCTTTTTTTCTGATCTCGTTCCCCAGTGCTAGATGAAAAACCAGTCACACTGTTCCTCATAAGACTTTGTTTTGCATGATGTGTCAATCATGCAGAAGCCTGACAAATTCATTTCTGTGCCTCGTAGGTTTGGGCTGTGAGCTGAGAACCATGCAGTATGAGCGCTCTGTCTCAGCTCAGACAGTGTGGTGAGGGTGTGCAGTGCTCTGCTCCAGCCAAGCCACTTACTGGAGCTGCGGGAAGGCTACAGAGTTCCCTCATACATTTTCACTCTGTGTCTTCATTCCGCTTGTTTCAGCAGTATCTGTTCAGCAGTGGGCTTGTACTCTGTGACACTGTGACTTTGCACATGACTGTTGAAAAGCTTTACAGAATCCAAATTTAAATTTGCATACTAAAATATCTGTTGTGCCTGCGCATTCATCTGCCAAACGAACAAACCGGATTTCATTGACCAGCCACGATTAAGCAACATAGGGCCATTATCAAGTACCTGTGTAGAAATTATATTCTTCGTAAACATCAAAAACCAGAGATAGAAGTAGGCACACCAAGGAACCCATAGACTATTTTCATCCGTCTGCAAGTATGTAGATACTGTGGCCTCTGAGGCAATATGCATTTCATAGAAGACATACAGAAAAAGAGGTAGGTCTGTGCTAGAGACATGCAGAGTGCCAGTAAAAGCTGAACACCTTGTACACACCATTGAAAGTTTCCCCTTTCTGCCTCCCCTAGAAGCATCTGCTGATGCAGATTCTTTGCCCATGTGTGAGGAAGAGGTTCCCCCTGGTTTAGCTTCCTGGGAGGATGACCTAAATGTTTCAGAGGAACATAGCAAGTCAGCATGAGGCTGAAATGCTACTGAGAGCCACATCTGCCTTCCAGTTTAGAGGTCCTTGCCTCTAGACTTATTATTCTTCTTCTCCTGTTTTTACCACCTTGCTGGCCAGGTCTCCTGGAGCTGAAAGCTTCACTTGGAATTTTACAGACAGTAAGAGCAAACTGCAAGTGTGGATGGTTGTTTCAGCATTTC
This sequence comes from Baryphthengus martii, assembly GCA_013396935.1. Classification (NCBI taxonomy): domain Eukaryota; kingdom Metazoa; phylum Chordata; class Aves; order Coraciiformes; family Momotidae; genus Baryphthengus; species Baryphthengus martii. The sequence continues at coordinate 151,664 of VWZK01003937.1, read as the reverse complement.
CTTAACCTTCAGGCAGTCGCTAGATGAATAACCATTTGCTTGATCAGCCACTTACCCTGCCTTTCCTGTTTGCAGTCGGTCATGCTCCTGCTGCACAGCCAGCGCCGCTACATCTTTGAGTACGACCAGTCCAACTACCTGCTGTCGGTCACCATGCCCAGCATGGTGCGCCACGCCCTGCAAACCATGCTGTCTGTCGGCTACTACCGCAACATTTACACCCCTCCGGACAGCACCGCGGCTTTCGTGCAGGACGTCACCAGAGACGGGCGGCTCCTGCAAACGTTGTATCCCGGGACGGGGCGCAGAGTCCTTTACAAATACACCAAACAGTCCCGGCTTTCCGAGATTCTTTATGACACTACTCAAGTCACGTTCACCTACGAGGAATCTTCTGGGGTTATTAAAACGATACATTTAATGCACGATGGGTTCATCTGTACCATCAGATACAGGCAAACAGGTTTGTGTAACTGTGACTACTTTGCTAAAGTTTTTGGCCCCGATCCTGCCTGGCGTGAAATTCCATTATTTTTATGTCTACAAGTTCTTATATTTTATGTTTCAGTAGAAAAATATGTGTGCATATCTCTGTGTCTGTGTCCATAGGCATATATAGCTATCCCATTTGAAATACAGTTTTCTTTTTATTGCTTGGAATGGAATAGCTCTTACAATGTTTGATTGCTTTTATTCCACTGCGTGGATATTTGCAAAATACTAAATCAAGTTGTTTTATTGTTTGCATTTCCGAGTTTCCCTGTTTATACCATAATATAACATAAATTCCGTAGGACTGTTTATATGAGGAAAGAAATCACCATGTAAAATAAATTTAGTTTAGAATTATCTTGTAAGTAAATAGAAATCATAATTATAAATAAAGTAACATGCATTTGAACAAATGTTAATAAAATATATTTTGTAGAACAAGCATTAATAAAAGTTTAAAAAGGAGAGAATAATCTAACCTATTCTTAGTTAATGGTACTTACTGAGGCAGTCAAGGGCTTAAGGGTATATTGAGTGAGCTCATCACCTGCCTGTGCTAGATCTGTAGGGTAGCTATGCTGTGGACATCCTTCACTATTTTTCTTGCTTTTCCTCTTTCCCCTATTTGTTTTGAACAGGTCCGCTTATTGGTCGCCAAATCTTCAGGTTTAGTGAAGAAGGGCTTGTAAACGCCAGATTTGACTACAGCTACAACAACTTCCGTGTCACGAGCATGCAGGCCATGATAAACGAGACGCCTCTTCCCATAGATCTGTACCGCTACGTCGATGTTTCTGGCAGGACTGAGCAATTTGGAAAGTTCAGCGTCATTAATTATGACCTAAACCAAGTTATAACCACCACTGTGATGAAGCATACCAAAATATTTAGTGCCAACGGTCAGGTGATTGAAGTACAATATGAAATTCTCAAGTCTATCGCTTACTGGATGACCATTCAGTATGACAATATGGGTCGTATGGTGATCTGTGATATACGTGTAGGTGTAGACGCCAATATAACAAGGTATTTTTATGAATACGATGCTGATGGTCAACTTCAGACTGTGTCTGTGAACGATAAAACCCAGTGGCGCTACAGCTATGACCTTAATGGCAACATCAACTTGCTGAGCCACGGAAACAGCGCTCGCCTCACTCCTCTGAGGTACGACCTGAGAGATCGCATTACCAGACTTGGAGAAATTCAATATAAAATGGATGAAGATGGTTTTCTCAGGCAAAGAGGCAATGAGATCTTTGAGTACAACTCTAACGGTCTGCTGAGCAAAGCATACAACAAAGTGTCTGGCTGGACTGTGCAATACTGTTATGATGGTCTTGGAAGACGAGTTGCAAGCAAATCAAGCCTAGGACAACACTTGCAGTTCTTCTATGCTGATCTCTCCAACCCAATAAGAGTTACTCACTTGTACAATCATACAAGCTCAGAAATAACATCCCTATATTATGATCTTCAAGGTCATCTCATTGCAATGGAATTAAGCAGCGGAGAAGAATATTATGTTGCTTGTGATAACACTGGAACACCTCTAGCTGTATTTAGCAGTCGGGGCCAAGTCATAAAAGAAATTTTGTACACCCCGTATGGAGAGATCTACCAAGACACTAATCCAGATTTCCAGGTTGTCATTGGTTTTCATGGAGGGCTCTATGATTCTCTTACTAAATTAGTTCATCTGGGTCAGCGAGACTATGACATCATTGCTGGTCGGTGGACGACACCAAATCACCATATATGGAAACACCTGAATGCTGTCCCACAACCATTTAATCTCTACTCATTTGAAAATAATTACCCAGTTGGCAGAATCCAAGATGTTGCGAAGTACACAACAGGTAAAATTAACACAGTTCTCATGAAAATGCAACTTTTTACCAAATTCTGGTATGGATTCAAGACCTGAAATCTTTTCTGTACATCCAAAGTTACTATTTGGCTCTAATCTTACATATATTAAAGTCGTTTCTTTAATAAATAAAATCTGCTGAGTTGGATCTGTTTTCTATATAGCCTTTACGGTAACCAAGAAAATAATTGATAGCTGTTTCTGCTGCTTTCCTAAGTGCTAAAATTAGGGGAAGAATGGAGGCAGCTTGATTTGAATTTTTTCCATTATAAATAGATAGATTGTAAACTATTGATTTGAGTATAGCTATGCTTTGTGATCACATAATTTGTTTGCTACAGTAAATTTCTGTAACCAGTACTGAAAACAGAAATTGATGTGAAATCATCATTTCTGTGTAGCTGGGATTTCTGCAGACTACCCTTCCTTTTTCTGGGATTTCTGTGCCTTATTGCAAGCATCCTTTTCTTGTTTTGTAGACATTGGAAGTTGGCTAGAGCTGTTTGGATTCCAGTTGCACAACGTACTACCTGGATTCCCAAAACCAGAGATAGAAGCTCTGGAGACAACATATGAACTTCTACAGCTTCAAACAAAAACCCAAGAGTGGGATCCTGGAAAGGTTAGCAGAAACTCTTCTAGTGCTAAATTAAGGAATTTTATTAGAAAATATTGGAGACCAAAGACACAATGTGAGTTTATCTTTCAACGTAACAGGCAAGGCAGATAGTTCAACAGTGCTAGAAACTTTTAATGTTGCCAATTATGTACCAGCATCAGCATGGAGGAGAGTTTTAAAGAGAAGCTTTTAGTAACACAGTGAAGGAACTTTGCAGCTGTTTAGAGAGAAACTAGCCAAATTTAAGGGGCAGGATAGGCAAAAGGGTAAAAGTATTTGTGTGAAAATTGAAAAAAACCAACCAAAAATTTTGTGCAATTAAAGAATTAAACCAGCAGATTTTCACCTTTGTTAGCAAAGATGCCATCTGACATCACAAAGTGTATAACCAGCTTTACAAGTCTGTACCTTTGCATAAAACAGAAATGTTGCTATGGATTTGTCAGAGGCGGTTGTAAAACATTGCTCCAGGGCCTGTTTTCATTAAAGAAGAGCCGTGCCGCAGCTCTTAGGGTCCAGCAACCACTGTAAATGCAGCAGGACCAACTACCATGTTCTGAGCAGGTGTTCGTGTTTTGCCTTTGACTGTATGAGCATCTGCTAACAAAGAAATACAGTTTTGCAAAGATGAGAGAAAAAAGATGCCTTTCCTCTAATGTAGCCAGGAAAAGGAAATACAAAGTGTTGTGAGCTCATGTTCGTAGTATTGAACACACTCTTTTTTTTTGCTATGCACAAATGCCTGCACAAAGTGCAGAGGGCTAGAGGGTCAGAGCTGGTTCCAGATGTAGGAGCACGTCCATGTGAAATTGTCACTGAGATATTGAAGAAGCTATTACAAAGGCACAGAAAAAGTGTAGCAATAGGTATAGTCTTAAAAGACAGAGAGTTGGAGTGAGGGTTTTTTAGCTTCCATAGGAAGCAAAATCTACAGATCTGATGGACTTGGGAGGTTCCTATTGTTCTGGTGTCTTGGGACCTTCACAGCCTTGCTTTCCTTAACGAATGGGCCATAAAAACTGTTACTGCTGCTTTACGGGAAACATAATTAGACACACAGAGACTAAGCATAGACTTCCGTGAAAGTGCACAGCTTTGAGTTAGCTTTCTCCATGTCTGAGTCAAAAGACTGGCCATTAGAGTAACAGCTCAAGGGAGGAGGAAGAAAATAAAGGAAGAATAAATAGCATTTCTGATAAACACATTTTCCATTTGATTTCTAGAAATGAAAGTCCAAAAGACAGAAAGCAGTGCCCTAGGCAATTAGAAAGCCTGTGCATGTAGTCAGGCTCCGTAGATGTGCACAATGTTTTCCACGCAAATTGAAGATCCATTCTAAGCAATTAAGAGATCAGTAGGGTCTGTGAGACACTCTTAATGAACTGCAAAGTGCCTCACCTGCAAACTTTCTTGGTATTTTCTTTTCCAGACTGTCCTTGGTATTCAGTGTGAGCTACAAAAGCAACTCCGAAACTTTATATCCTTGGATCAACTTCCTATGACCCCCAGGTATAGTGATGGCAAGTGCTACGAGGGAGGGCAGCATCCGAGATTTGCAGCTGTTCCTTCAGTGTTCGGAAAAGGCATCAAATTCGCTATAAAGGACGGCATAGTGACAGCTGACATTATAGGGGTGGCTAACGAGGACAGCCGGCGCATTGCTGCCATCCTCAACAACGCTCACTATCTGGAGAACCTGCATTTCACCATCGAGGGCCGAGACACGCATTACTTCATCAAGCTGGGGTCGCTGGAAGAAGATTTGGCCCTAATCGGCAACACCGGCGGACGACGCATCTTGGAGAACGGCGTCAACGTCACAGTGTCGCAGATGACTTCCGTGATCAACGGGAGGACTAGACGCTTCGCTGACATCCAGCTCCAGCACGGCGCGCTGTGCTTTAACGTTCGGTACGGAACAACGGTGGAAGAAGAAAAAAACCACGTCTTGGAGATAGCCAGGCAGAGAGCTGTGGCTCAGGCCTGGACTAAGGAGCAGAGACGGCTGCAGGAAGGGGAAGAAGGGATTAGGGCCTGGACAGATGGAGAGAAACAGCAGCTTTTAAGCACTGGGCGGGTACAAGGCTACGATGGATATTTTGTTTTATCTGTGGAGCAGTATCTCGAACTTTCTGACAGTGCCAATAATATTCACTTTATGAGACAGAGTGAAATAGGCAGAAGGTAACAAAGAAAATCTCTGCCTTTGCGTCACCAAAGACTGCCTGTTTTTAAACGTAAAATGGTTTATTGTATTGGTTTTTCTAGATCAGAACTCTGTATATATAAATATAGAGGAAAAAAAAAACATATCCAACTGCCTTTAAATGTGACAGAAGATGGTATTTTAATATTGTTCGTTTAACTCTTTGAGAGATAACAGTGACGATTTTTAGTTCTTGTGTGGCAGTATTCAAAAATTTCCGAAGCAGAGTCCTGACAGCTGAGCAGCTGGGGGACCTTGCGTGCGAGGTGCCCAGGGTGACACCGCACATCCCTGTGGGGTAGAGGGGAGCGCAGCATGCTCTGCCTTCTTCTAAAGAAACACAACTTTTTGGTTCTTGTTGATTTATCAATTCACCAATTCTTTAAAAGGTTACAGAGCCTGATTCTGCAACCCGTCTTTACTGGGTAGTTCTTATCCCGGTGAGATGTCCCGTTAGTTCAAGGGATTGCACACAGAAACCAGACTGTGTACGGAAACTTTGTAGTTGCTCACCAACCCCTGACAAGTCATTCCTCACAGCTAGGATCTAAAGGATTTTCTAACCTGGGACACCCAACTTGTATTGGATGCAGTAGGTAAAAGGCTGTGCCATACGGCCTTTAGCTTCGCTCGGCCGTAGCCACCTCTCAGCTACTCAGTGATGAACGCCCCGTTGTGTCTACTTTTGCATGTGGAGACCCCTTTCCCAAGGTTTCCCTCGGCACTGGGTTATGCTGGAGTCCAGCAGCACACACAGAGCTGCCGATCTTCCTGGTGGAGACCACGCTGCTGGGCTTCAATGGGCTATCAGGGGAAGACAGAGAAAGGCTTTGCGAGTGCTGTAGTTAACAGGAGTCTCTCTGCTGACATCAGTGCGCTCCAAACTGGGCTTTAATTTGGTGCTTTTGGGACAGCCCTCGTTACCCCACTGGGAGTGCATGGTGCAGGACAGTGAGGCGTGCAGGATCAGTCCCACCCGTAGTCATTGGGCCGGGACTTGTCTTTTCACAGATCATTTGGAGATTGCAGTGTTGTTGGGTTTAGGCATCACATTCTTTTCATCTCCAACTAATAATCCTGTTGTATTAACCATTTTTTGGAGTCTGAAGAAGATTGGTGGGTTGGGAGTTGATGAACCTAAGTGTGGATAGTACATATGTTGATAAACGTAGAACATTTTGGGGATGACTCTTCACTTTTCGGCTCAATATCTAGAGCACATAGAAAAGCATTTTATTGCATGGACAGAAACTTTTATTTCCCAAGGTATCATGCGCTGCTGGCACAGTTATTTCATAGCAGAGTAGGTGATCCTTCCTTCAGCTTGTCATTTTTAAAAGACCTNTGGGGGGGGTGTAAACAGATTTCCTTTACTGACTTTCAGAAGGAGCTAGAAGTCTTGTTATAGAGCCTGTGTATCCGTAACGGTGATGTTATTGCACATTTCTTTCAAAACAGACATAGTAAATATATTGAAACGATTTCTGCTCATATTTACTGAAGCCGACAGAGTGCTTTCTTTGTCTTTCTCCCTTTCCTTTCCAGTTTTCTTTTTTTTCCTTGTTTTTGGGCAAGTGGAGCAGACTGTACCAAAGTTAGAGATGAGCCTGAACTGGCAGCTGAGACCTGAAACCCCCTCCCAGGGGTTCGTCCTCAGGTCTCAGCCGCACACCATTAGCATCTCTTTCCAGACTCGTCCGCTCCCCCGGGAGCCAGCGCAGCTTTGAGGGTGTAGGATCAGGCCGAGCGAGGGCCCGGCCCCTGAAACCACCTTCTACTCCCCAGCCAGGGAGAATTGTGGACCAAAATCTGCACGTACACATTTTGATCGGGCTCATCGTTAACTGACGTACAGAACTGGGAGCTGACACCATCCGGGTTTGACAGCTCTGATTTCTGTAATTTTCCATACAATCACGGAGAATTTGAATACCTCCACACCAGCCTAAAAATAGACCTTCAACTCCTTGAGCCTCTAATACACTTTTAATCAATGGAAGAATAATTTAAGAATTTGTATATAGAGAGTGCATTCATAAACGTGATGATGTATTTTATCACTGATCCAAGATGTCAATATTAGAGTCTATTTTACTTATATTTTCAGCAATTATACTTTTTTGCAATTCACTAATGAGGATCATTTTCAAACTGCTTTAAATATCCATTCTAAACAAATATTTGAAGCTATTCAAATTACCTTGAACTGTGCATTTCTAGTATGTAATACATATTTAGTTAGCTTGTGCCTTTAGTTTCTTAAAGTTATATTTGTATTATATGCGGGAAATGCACTTTGTATTACCTACAGCTGTGGTTTTTAATACTGCCTTGATTACTGTTGTTCTCATATTATGCCAAAAGGTCAAAGAGTGAAATGTGTTACAAGTTTGTCTCTGCAAGTAGATTTGGCATTTTCCCAGTTCCTGGATGCAGTCTAAGGTACATTTTTGAAAACTATTTCTTAGGAGAATATGGATGTATAAAGAATCACATTACATGGCCCAGTTACAAAAGCAAAAAAAAAAAAAAAAAAGTCTTCATCGTAACAGTTTCAGAAATTTAGGAAACTAGGTATAAATATTGTGTTGAGATGATAGTGCTAAAGAAACAAGTTAGTAATAACAGAGTACTGGAGACTGTAGTCGTAGCTACACGTGGGCCAGCCAGCAGTGATTCGTGAGAACTAAGCCAACAAGTAGCTTTGGACCATCTTGTTCATGAACAACCTCAGATGGAGGCAGGGAATATTTCAGTCTCCATTTTTTTTTTCTCCTCAGTAGTTAGTTAGACCAATTTCTCAGTGTTGTTTTTTTGTAGTTTTCCTTTTTTTAAAAAAAATTTTATTTTGCACTATAGCCTAGAGACCCAAATGAGAAAAAGTAAACTAATGACATGGAAATTTTTACCATTATTTAGATCAGATAATTTGATGCTAGCGTTCTGCACTGCAAACAATGTTCTGAAAGTGGAAATAAAAAATAATAATAAAATAATGTAAAATAAAATAAAACTAAGATAAAACAAAACAAAGTGAAATATTTTAAAGTAAATTAAAACTAAGTAAAATAAAACAAAACAAAGTAAAACAAAATAAAACCAAACGACTGTTGCGCACTATCCTGTAGCAAAGTGCTTACCATGAGAAATACATGCTATATTTTTGATGACAGCCGAACCAATAGTGTGTACAAGTAACATTTCCTTTGCTTTCATATTTATTTAGCAAAGCTAGAACATTTCAAAGGTATAAATATATATATATAGATATCTATGTAGAACATAGCCAAATAAATATATATGAACTGATCAATGTGCATCTGGGTATACCCAGCCTGGCTGTTTGGTTTGAGCTCTTCGACGTTCCCTCGGTTGTGCGCTGGCTGGGTAGAGGTGGCCTCGCTCCTGGGCGCCGAGCGCTCCCAGAGCAGCCGTGAGGTGCCAGCCCTGAGCTCCCCTCCCCTCCCTCCCGAGCCCCCGCCAGGGCAGCAGCTTTTCCGAGGGGAGCGCTGGCGAGATTGGCGTTGCTGGAAGCCAAGGTACAGTTCCGAAGGGGAAGGCGGTTTAGGCAGAGGAGCTCCTGGTTTAGCCTGAGGAAAAAGCTCGGCAGATCCCCGGCTGGTGTTCTCTTGCTCCGGGGGGATTCGCCGTAGCACAGCACGGTGACGCTCGGTTCTGGCTGCCGCTGACAGCCGTAAGGGTTTTTTTCCCTGACAAATGCTGACTGTTACTTAAACCTCTCCTTGATACAAAAAAAAAATGACCAGGTTGAGAGCGCCCTGACTGCCAGAGGAATCACTTCTCGGCAGAAACTGGGAACGGTGGAGTCGGACTCGCTGTGGATTTGTCCGGGCATTTGTCACCTGCCATTGTTTGTCTAAGGAAACGTGTTTGACAATTTCCAGTTTTTCCTTAGATCTCGTGGTGGACTTTAGCCTTTTAATAAATGTTAGTATATCAGATCGTGTCCTTGACAGTATTTTACTTGTATGAACCATGATAAAACATTGAAGTCTTCATACTCTTCAGGCAGAAGTGTCAATAAATGAGGAAGAGAAGCATAGCATATGATATATGTCAAAGTAACGTTCCTTTTTAGCTTTCTCATCAACAGTAAAAATGTTTACAATGTATGCCAAGATCTTCACTTTCTGTCTAACACCAGTTAGAGGTTCTGATCTTACAGAAATTGTGTTATAATGGCCTCAGCCTCGTTGCTAGGAAACAATAGATTCCCAATTTTTTTATTCCTGCTCTAACTCCTGTGCTGAATAGTGACTGGATACTGTACAGGTTTATGTTATATGGCTGCAGTTAAATGGTCTGATGCATTTTGCTCTGGGTTTCAGACCAGAAGCATGCATTTTCTACAAGAACATCCCAGCAACACGCTGTAAATATTAAAAGTTAATATATTATGTGTCGATATTTGAAAAAGAAAGTACTTTGACTATTTCATTTTTTAAAAATAAAGGTGCAAACTGATAGTGTGTGATACTGTCTTTGTTTACATCATGTATTCTGGTCATGTCAGTAAAAGGTGCTTCCATGTAGCTCAGTAAGGGCTTCAGTGTTCGTTGATTCAGAAGCTGAAGGGCAGGGGGTTACCAAGCAAGGTTTAATTTTACTTCTGTTTCTCCAAAGTTCATGCATATAGCTCTGCAGCCTTCCCTGCAGGTGAAAACACAGGCAGTTTCAGTGCACAGCTTATTACATTTCCTCAGAACAAATGTGAGAGAGGAAAAAAAAAAAAAAAAAATCTACTAAATGCCTTTGCACTCCCAAGAACTGAGTGGGTGAAGCTGACGTGTTGGTAGGGGATGAGGAGCAAAGTTTAAGTACCTGCATGTTCTGTAGAGCTGCCGCAAATGGGTGATGATGAACGACTGTGTATCGAATGTGCACGTGAGGAAAAAATAAAAAGCCCAGCACGTGCAGCAGGGAGGAGGAGACAGTGAACTGGAGAGGGGCAAAAGGTGTGTTTAAGGCTAAAGGAAAAGTTACATGGTGAAAAACAGATGGGAGCAGCTGGGCTGGGCAGTAACCCAGCATGAGGTCTGAGGCTGGAAGAATTGTGTTGGATGGGTAAGAAAGAAGCAAGGCCAAAGAGGGGCTCTGGCAGAAAAGGGAAGGAAACCAGCCTGGGAGATGGTATTGATTGAGTGCTGCAGGAGGCCTGTCACAGCTCTAGCTGGGGAGTAACAGAGGGCTTAGTGGAGGCCAAAGCAGAGCAGGATTGGTCCCTGCAGAGGAGCAGTATCACCTTTGCTGGAGAGGAGAGAGAGCAGGGAGGGCTGGGGCACTGGGTGCAGAGTCCCTGCAGTGAGCTGCAAAAACAGCTGATGGAGAGGCACCCAGAGGAAGGGGAGGTGGGGAGGGGGAGTGTCAGGGCTACTGCAGCGGTGAGTGGCTCCTAGTGTGGCTGCAGCCTTGCAGAGGTGGTGGGAAGGAAGAAACTGGTGATATAGACATTACCTGGTGAAGTCATGCCCACAAAATGCAGCAGCCACTCGTTAAAAGGATTTGTAGTTCTTCACACCTAAGTCAATGCATGAAATCTGTATGATTTCCGTATTTCTGTTCACGTAACCAGGCATCAACTCCTCATCCCACAGGTACCATGAGCTTCTCTCTCTATTTCCACTTTGTTTAAGCCTACAGCAATTCCAGGCCCTTGGGTACCCAAAAGAAACAACATAAACAAGCCTCCGTCTTAATAATTTACATCAGAAACTGAAACAACAGGTCTCAGCTTTAAACAAAAATGGCATCTTCTGTCCTATTTTATGTTTTTTTTTTCAGAAGAGCATCGCACTGCTGGAGTCATTCATAGTCACACCAGTTATCCCCAGCTCACTGCACTGCAGAGCGGCCCTGTGGCTGCTCACTTGTGCCACAGGATTTGCACGTGTGGCCCTGACAACCTCAGCCTTCGCTTAAGTAAAGCGAACCTTTCTATAGGAAACAGCCCTTGGGCAAAGTGCTTCCCTCTGCATTTATCCCCACCACAGTGCGATCATCTGCCATGAACCATTTCTGAGCACAACTCTTTCCTGCTCCCTGGAGAGCCCAGGTAAACCAGGAGCTTAGACCCAGCACTTAGAAAGCAAAAGGGCTCTTGCAAGAAGCCTGAGAGGAGCAGCCAGGGACCAGCTGCCACAGAGAAATGGCAATCGGGGAAACCCTTAAGGCCCAGAGGAGTAGGGAAAGGTTCAATGGGCATGAGTTTCAGCAAAGCAGCCGGCGCAGTGGATGTTAACCCTGTGCTGGCAATGGGCAGTTCAGCACTTCCATGGGTGGAGTTTACTGAATTATGTAACAATTGAAAAAAAAACTCAAACAGCTTTCAAATATCTTATTAAAGAGTAATTCATACTCGATTTACCACTCTATGGCACTGTCTTAAGATAACATCCTTGTTTCAGCCAACAAGTGTATGAAACAAGGAGGTCCAGAGCAACACACACACACAGAGTGTAAAAATATGATGTGACTACTTGAGGGGGGGAGTGGGACATTTCACCAGAAATGAAATTTGGCCTTTGTTTAGACAGAAACTGAGTAATGAACTAAAATTGTCACAACTTTGTAACAGTATTGCCCAATGGTCCCTGCCATGATGGGGCTGTTAATTTATTACGTTTATTCTCATTGCTCCTTTACAAGGAACTTGTGCTCCACAGAAACCATTTTAGTGCTTGCACTGTCACACACACACACATATCCACACACACAGAGCCACTTAAGAGGAAAAACAACAGGTAAACCTTCCAGCCTTATCAAAAGCAGCTTGGAGCATCCTGACCTTGCTGACTCCTGCACTTGCAGCCCATTTAGCTCTGTCACTGTTCGCATCCAGCTTGTCTCCAGCGAGCTGAAAACAAGGCAGGATCCAGGATACGACAAGTAAGTAGATTATGGGTGGAGGCGGTTTTTTAATGTACTGCTGACGGAGTCCCCTTCCTTCTGCCCCCCAAATATGCTATATGCAGGCAGATACAAATAAAATCACCGGAGCTATTGCAGGTAGGTGGCGGCTGCCTCAGGAACTGCCATCAGCCCCAATCAGCGGGGTGCCTTTTCCTGTGTCACCAAACCATCCATGGCTGGGTCTGGTAGGATTTGGTTAGTTTTTTATCTCCTGCGCCTGTAGCCTGGATTTTCTGGGAAAAGCCCCTTTCTGTCTTAGGAAATGTTACCAGCCTTCCAAAGGTCTGCAGATGTCAGCAGTATAGGCATGAAACAGTTAACCAGGGCAACCCGAAGGTGGCCCTACAGTGTTTAGGAGTTGGCTTTAATTATATATATATGTCTATATGTATTTGTAGGCCATTTGCAATTACTGTTAGTGTGTAGGAAATGCATGAATCATAGACATACAGCCCACCCAAGGCAAGGACACTTTAATGTAAGCAATTTTCCTGAGGAAGACTTGCCCAGTTCTGCATATATGGCAACCAGAAAAAAAGCGAAGAAGAGCCTAAAGTTAAGTAATGTATAATTAGGAACTGATTCTTGAAGTGAAAACTATTTTGTATTTGAGAGTACAAAGAGAAAGAAAAAAAAAGATACTACACTATTTAGTAGTTGATTTTTTTTTATCCTCTCAGAGAAAAAAAACAACTAGATTCAAAACATTCTGAAACTTTAAAATTCTGCCTTTTTGAGCTAAAAATGCTATGAAATACACATTTCTGCAAATGTTACAGGTAAACTCATGGAGTTGTAGTAACTTATATAAATCATTCTGTTCTAGAGCGTAGACAGGAGGAGACACTGGAAGACATGGTTATGTCACACGTGAGGAAACATCTTCATGATGGCTGCAGGTGGACATCACGCCCTTCATTTTTCCCTAAGAAAAATAATCAAAATCATATGAAAGGGTGAACACTGCAAGAAAATGGACAGGTCAGAAGGTTCATACCCATAAGAGCAAGGGCGCTGGGGTGGGAAGTTAGGCACCACCAGTACAGCACTCAGGGATATGCATTAAATAGCCATTTTCTTATTACATTGGCAGGCCCTAGCCCTAAAGAACACCTGAGAGTCAGCATTTTGATCACACGGTAGCAAAATCGGTGTATATTTTTGCCAATACCACCCTGCTTCCTAGTTCAGGTCAAAAATGAACCTAACTCTAAGAAAGACCTCCATCCCTATCACAATGGAGGGCTCTGCTCAGCCACAGCCAAGGCTCCCTCCAGCCCACAAGTACCTGGGGAGTATTTGGCTTTCGCGTGGTTGACAACTGGGTGCTGCAGGGGTGTTACGATGCCTTGGTCGGGTTTCTGGAAGGCCGAAATGAGGTTGTGCATTTTCCGAAAGTGCCGCCGGTGGACTCCGGGCGCTGTCTGTGAAGCCAAAGAGTGAAAGGTGAGCGGGGATAGTGGGTGCTGAGTGTCTGTGCCGGGCTTGGCAGCATTGCACACACCCTCCAAGGAAGGAGCCAGCCCTTTGTGGGGACCCTCTGATGTGCTAAGTTAAAAAGAGTCAATGAGCAGCACTGCTCTCCTCCCACCTTCTCCAGGGACACGGCAGACTCCCTGCACTGAGTGGTTTCCAGCAGCGCACTGATACAAGGCTGAAAGAGGGACAATTTCTTAACCACTAAAAGAGAAACTCGGAGCCTGCTGTGCTTATTAGGCAAATTCCCAAGTGATCTTTCACTGTTTCTGACTTTGATTTATTGCAGCCAGTGATTTAACCTCGAGCCTGGGGTTTATTGGTAAGATACTTCCATCCTGGAAATACCAGTAAGACAGTCTAGAGAGATACCTGGCACTTGCTGGGGAAGGGAAGGCCTTACACCTCTGAATTCAGACAGGAACACAGTGTCTTTATAAGCCTTTCTCAGAGCAGTCACTGCTCCTGCCTAGCTCAGGTACAAAGGCAGGAGCAAAATGTTACCTATTTATTAAAAGTGGCAGTTTTTCTCTCTTTCTACGTTAGCATCTTTTCAATACACTGTGAAATGAAACCATGCCTACTTTTAATCAAAAACCCTGTGTTTCTGTTAAATCCTTCAGGGCATTCTCTTCATAACTCCTCCCCACCAAAGTCATGGGAGGACACGCATAGGTCCTGCTGGCATAGTCCCACCCGAGGGACGCTGCTCTTGCCTCACCCAGCAGTCGTGGGCTAACTCTTGCCTCACTGGCACCAGCTGGAGGCTTCACACTGGATGGGGTTTTTACCAGCACTGTTTTAATTTCTCTGCCGCCTCCTTAAAGATGGATGCAACCTGAGCTTGCTCAGAGGCTGACCAGCCGCAGGGAAAGAAGCAAAGTTAGGCCAGCACCAGATGCAGCTGGAGCTTGTTTTGGCCTTGGAGGCACATTTCGTGGAGATAAGTTGGACTTGGGCTTCTGTTTCTAACAGCTGGGGCTAGCACGATCTTAGCAACATTTACTTAAAGGTTTTTGTTTGCCTAAAGGAAGGGTTGGTATCATGGGGCTGTAGCTAGCACCTCTGAAGGCCTGGGCCTTCAGGACACCTATGCTGTGAAACACAGACAAGGTTTGCCTAAAATACAATGAGGGAAAGCCCAAGACCCATATGTACAAATCTGGTGGAGATCATGGAGAAGTCGGCGTAGGTCTATATAACACCAGAAAAACCTCTTGTAAGCCTAATGTTACCTGGGGCCAAAGCAGGCTGCAGCCTTGCTCATGGAGTTATGCTCCACTGGTGGAGGTCCCAGCAGCCTTCCTGAGATACAAGGCCTCCCCCTGGCATGCCAGGGGCACTAACCACCCCTGCCCTGTCCTAGAAACCCTCCTGCTTGGGCACTGAGAATCTACAGGATGCTCTCGATGCCTTACAGGAATGAACGAGCAAATTCTTCCTGATACCACTCCCAAGGGTGGCACAGGTAAGTATTTACTCTGCAGGAATGTGAGGCGCTTTTACTCCTTGTTCTGCTTCTGAGAAACTGCAGGAATCAGTCTTGTCTTCCAGAGCACTGCAACTACTTCTATTTTAATAATGGCCAAGAAATTATGCCTGTCTAGAAATTATTTAATGTTTGTACTCAATGTTCATTAATGTGCAAGCAGTAAGCTAATTATTAATTAATACAGACTACATCCAAAGAACAAGACCTTCATAAAAGAAATACAGGTTACCATCCCAATTCTGCCAACACAAATAGTCGTCTGTGTTGCAAATGGTGTTATTCTCCGCTTGAATCGCCAGTTTCTCACCAGATGCATGAAAATATATTTTTTATCAACTTTTGGCTACCCCCACATACATTTTGCCCCAATGATGAATTAATCTGGAGATAAATTAACTTTAAAACACTGTAGAATGAAAATTATTTCCTTAACATCCTGACCTTAATGGCATGTGGGCTAGAAGGGAACTGATTTTGCTTGTCAGGTTATAAAAACACAACAGTTTTGCCATTCAAAATGATGCAAAATAATGCACTATTGCATTATGCAACAGCTAAAATGTAACAGGGAATTAATTTATAAGTTCAAGTCTGTCAGAAGTGGCACCGAGACATCTTCATGATGGGCACACTCAAGATCGATTACCTTCAATGAAAATCAGACTATGCAAAATCATGGATAATTTGAATATATTTCATTAAATCAATATGAACATCAAACGAGATGTACAATTTTCAGAAGAGAAAGAAGTACACACCTCAGCACTCCAGGATCCAGTTTCTGTCTTGGACACTCTGTAGGTATAAACGTAACCCTGATGCCTGTGAAAAATAAATCAACATGTATTTATTACTCAATTCTACTGTCAAGTTTCACAAGAGTTACACTCAGTTATGTGGAAATCAGTCCATTTGCTAACCTTGTCTTAAAAATAAATTCACCCATAAAGGTTCTAGGTAGATTTGAAAACTGAGGCATAGGTCAGAAGCAGTGTTCAATCTCCTTGGTTCTTTTCGGATGAGAGGAATTGGTCTGACCAGATCTAGTTTAGCAATATTCAGTTATTTTACATTAAGAGACATTGCTTTCATTCCTGCCTCACAATTTTTATTCCTTTTTTTCAGTGACCTCCTTTTATTGACACACCCCAGATAGATAGACATACTTTCCCTGGAAAAAGAGAAGGTGTATTATTGGCAGATAGATAGCATTCATGTACTGTGAGTGATTCAAATGCAGATGTTCTCAGAAGCATGAGAGCAGTTTGTTTGGAAAGCTAGACCCACAAAAGCAAGGAAAACTACTCTTTGCCTTGCCCTTCCTGATTCTCAAATACTGATAAAGGAGAGTTATAAGAGTGCAGAATCTGACTTCTTTTTAAATCTAATTAAAGTCTTTCAAGAATAAGGAGTCATACACTAATGACACAAGATATGCATGTGTCCAGAGTCTGTCTTGCTTCTCGTATGAACCCAACGCGGTGAATGATTTACTTGGTAGATTACTGCAGTGATATCCAAAAATTTAACTCGGTACCAGAGACAATTGATAGCAGTTAGATTGATGCAACATTACTTTAGATGGTAACAGATAGATAAGAAAGATTGTACTTCATACTATGTAAATTTACGTGAATACATAGTAGGATTTTAGAGACCATTCCCTATTTCAGCATCAATTCTTATTCTTAAGAAAGCAGAAAAATACTGTATTTCTTTCCAATTATACATGGTATTATAGTAGTTATTACAAAACAGCAGAAACCATCAATGACACAGATACAGTATGATTGCAATTACTTACGCTCTGTGTCACGGCTCCTGGATAAATTCTTGTTAAAAAGTCATTACATCAACCTTTGCAACACAGTGTCTGATATAATTTACCCAAGCAGGAAGTTGTTAACAGCTGTCACACTGCTACAACCCCACGGAGTGGGAGCAAAAATGCCTGTTATGATTTGTGAGCTCTCCCCCCGCACCGCTCGACTCCCATTATGATTAAATACGGAGGCGGAAGACACAAAGCTGTTCCATCCTGTCGGGGCTCCTGCAGGGACAAACTTGGGACTTCTGCAGGGACAAACTCTCTTTGCAGCAACTGAGACACTGCCCTTCTCCTCCTCGTGTACAGGAATATGCCTCACGCTGCTCCACGATCCCACTACAACTTCAGCCACCTCTTTGTGTTAACCAAGGGAGCATTTTCCCCAGAGACACAGATTTCCATCTGGCACCAGATGAACATGAATGGCAGCCAGCTACGCTCACTTCAGGAAAACAGCCACCACTACCCCACTTCTCCCAGGAAGCTCAGGACAGGCACAGAAAGGGCCCTTGGGAGGAGGTGTGGTCAGCCCACTGTGGCTGCAGGAGGAGGGAAGGACGTGGAAGGACAGCACTGTTCTCTTGTCCATACCATGGCACTGCACTTACTGGTGTTTGAAGCCACAGCTCAAGTCCAGTTGCTTAAAAATACATTCCTCTAAGACATTAGATATGTTCATGTTCAGGGAATTCAATGTCTCCTATCAACCAGGGCCCTTAGAGAATCTCGTAAAATCACACCCTTTCTTAAAACCTCTGAGAGCTGTGCCTGTTTTGTCAGCTTTTCACAAGTAGCTGAGGTTCACATTAATCTTTTCTGATCTAAGTATGTAGCATGCCAGCCAATATACGGTTAATGAAACTGGGACTTTACAGGCCATAGCATACTGGGAAACACCAGAGATAGCCTGGCATTTTGTCCTCTCTTTGAAGTGGGCATTTGATCATCTCCACAGTGATTTTTTTTTTTTTTTTCCCCGCAAGCCTCAAAACCAACAGAATCAGTATGTAAAAATCTAAAACTCAGTCTCTTGTATCCTTTTTTTAATAATAAACTGGGCATACTACCCATGTTTGTTCTTGGTTGTCCCAAAGCATTCTGACTCCTTCAGTCTCTTTAAAATCTGATCTGTTCCACAAATGGCTCAGTTGTCCAGAAAGCTACCATCTGTTTTTGCTTTCATCGTTTTCTCTGCTTAAGAGATTGCGTGGCTTGAAGTTGTTGAGGGGCTGGGGCGCTGCCCTGAATCTGACGTGTCTGATGTCTTTCAGCATGCTGCCAGAAGGATTTACGAAGATGGACAAATTGAAAAATACAGGTCAGATAAAGTAATATTCAGGGCCAAAGCAGAGTGAGGCATAAGACAGACACCTATCCTGCATTTTTCAAAAACTTCCTCTGTAAAATTTTTCACTTAAGCCCAGAGAAAGCACAAAGTACACTTCAGATTAAAAAAAACCATGAGATACAGGAAAAGGAGCAAGAATTTGGGAACATGGACACTTTGAGCACAGCATGAAGAATGAGAGAAGTATGACATTGCTATCACAGCCTTGTGAGGGACAGACGAGATCTCTCTGCTTGCCTAGCAAAAGTACTTTATTTTTTTTTCCCACAGGAGGAAATGCTGAAAGGCCCGAAGGAGTTCACTGTGCTTGAGCTGAAAAACACGACATTACCATTTGCTGTTGGCTCTGAAGCCATCAGTAAACACAGCCACTATGTAGGTGGAAGATGGCACAGGACCACCACACCTGCTTCTTCAAAGGAAACGCATGAAGGAAGGAGGATCATTTCCTTAAGAAGGTGAACAGCTAGATCTTCCCATCCAACTACTTTCCATTGGGATCTTTGTTTCCACAAAATGAATTATAGCTCTTCTGATAAGTACTCACCCAACGAATATGATCTTATCAAAGCTTTCTGTTAAGCAGCAGGAACTTACTTCATTACCACTTCAAAGTGCTTTTACCTTCCATGTGCGAGTGACATGATTTTGATGAGCACATATCTCTTTACTGCTACATGGGCACAGCCTCCCGTGAGAAAGGTTTTTATGATTTAAACTTCCCAACTGAGATGACTGTGGACTGAAGAAAGATCAAGGCATTTTTCCTTAAAACAAAATTTAAATGCAAAAATTAAAATAGAGATGTTACAGAACATTACCTTCCAAATAGCAAAACATGTAACACTGGGCAAAAGCAGATGGAAAAGTGTCTTTACTGGCGCTTAGGTATCAGGAGAGGAAAAATTCCACAGCCACTATGACGAGACAGCTCTATTTTTTACATTTTACTCAGTTCATGGCAGAAGAAAGCTCCCAGTGTGACACAATGTTCCTAATATTTGGCGTGACTTAAAGCCATGCAGCTGAAGCCAAAACCCAAACGCTGTGCATCTTGGGCATGGTGCTAGTCACTTGGGGCTTCTTACACAGCTTATGCTTTGAAGCCATGACATGGTAAGATCTAGGCCAAGTCCAAGACCTGAACGCCTCTCTCTGCTGGACAAAATCAACAAGAGATGGACAAATGTCCTTAGAGAAGGATTTCAGAGAGTGCTCTTACAGTAACACTGGTGTACCCGTACATCTTCGGAGGAGGACCAGCTCTTGACACTCAGGCAAAGACCCAACAAAGGGCTCCCCAATCCCTTCATCTAGCCCAAGGACGGCCACAAGCATCTCTTAGAGTTGCAAAGCTCCTCTTTCATGCCACCGAAGCTCAAGGGACAGGAGCAAGCAGGAATTAACAGCTTAATGAATGAGGCCCTATAAATTTTTGATCAAAGGCAAAAAATGCCAAAATGCTGATGAGGGGAAGCAGAAAACAGCCATTGCTGTAAGGACAATATTGGATAACACTTACCAAAGAATGGTTTAGTCGCTACTGATGATATTTTTATGACATCTATTTCCCTTATTTTTCATCTCCATAACAAAGGATAGGTTATACCAGCTGGCAACTGCACTAGCACTGTCTGTTGCAATGTTACAAAGCTGGGGAAACTTTGCCAAAGGAAAATCTAGAAAAAGTTACTATTACAGGAAACAGCCCACTTCATATTACAGGCTTTTTTCTTTATAGCTAGATAATTCCTCCCAAAGAGCTACAAAGGCGTCATTCACAGATGACATACTGAGACAGCATCTGTCTACCTGTCCTCTCCACTCCTCCTTTTCAGCGGTGATCAGACTTGTTAAACCCGCATTTACTTTAACAGGTGAATAATTACAATCTTCTGCACCACTGAAATAGCCAAAGGGTATCAGCCGCATGCTGCAGATTAAAATTAACTGTGACATTTCAGCTGCATGGTGTATTTTAAAATCATTTCCCAATGTTTTGCATCTCAGCTGGGAAATTTTATTAAACTAATTTGTATTCATTTCTGGGTCCAAAATGGAACAAATATAAAGGGAGAAAGACAGAGAGACAAGGTAAAGCCATGTCAGCAATACATGACATCAGTTTCTTCCTCTTCACATAGCTTTCTCTTCTGATGTCTTTGCACTATGTCATTCAGCTCTTCTTGGTGTATTTGCATCCCAACCTTACCTCCGAATTTCACTTTACACTTGCTCAAGAACACAACAGTGATGTGGGCTACAAGCAGTGGTCTTGAGCTCTGTATATTGCCCATACTCAGTTTCTAATCACTGTGCCACATTTCAGCCTTTCAGACTGAAATTTCATTTCTTAGCTGTTTGCCTCATCCATATTTCGGGATGGAGAACACAGATGTGTCAGAAAAGGGGACGTATTAGGCAAAATAATGCTTTTCCCACATTAAAAAAAAGTAATAATCTTCCAATTGTGCTTTTTTTCCCCTCATTTTTTAGAGTAAGAGGTACAATTTGTTTGAAGGAAGGTGTATTTGTGGCAGTTTCTGAGAGAAAGTAGTGGTGGCTGTCTAGGCTGTGAGAGGCATGCTGAAGGTCATTAGCAGTTGTAGCTGCACCGTGCCTGGGCTGGCAGCATCACCAGCATGGTCTCCACCCTGAGACAGAAGTGACAGCTGCCAAAATGATGCCACAGTCAATCCAGCTGCCCACTTAAATATCTTTCTTTTTAGTTCTTTTTCCATTTTAATTGTTATATTTCTGCTTGACTTATTAATAATTAAAAAGCCAAAAGTCTTGTTATTTAAGGTAGGAGAAAATCCTATTTAAGCTTACAGCTCCTCACTCTGGTCTGGAATTTGCATTTTCTGGCTGACAAGCAACCTGGTTCTAGCGTGTTTATGTCTCAGACGTACAATCAAAGCACAGCAACTTAGCAATTACCGCCCATCAGCTAGCCCAAGCTGAAGAACTAACATTCACATTGAGATGATGTGCAGGATACAAGCTCTATATCAGCAAGAGTGAATCAAATAGTCTAAATCGGTGTTTACAACATCCAAAAAGCCCAACAGTTGCTGTAGCTCAACTCACAGCAGTGCTCTGTACACACCCACTTGAGTTTACACTTCTGTCAGTGACTCTCTTACCAACACCTTGTGGCCAAAATTTACCCACAATATTAAATAAGTAATTAGTATTAACTTGCCATAATGCTGTAGCATTATAAAGCAAACACATTTTCTTGATTTTTCTCTCCTAAAATTAATAGAAGCTTGAAAGAGGAAGTCAAATCTTGTGAAATGTGAATCTTGGGCATAGATTTCCTTGGAAGATTCTCAGCATCTACACCACTTGAACACTCTCAACTATCAGTAGAAATGCTGCTGATTTTCTTAAAGAGCAAGTGTGCAGTCTTTCTGAGCAGGGTTTATATTGGTCTGGTACGAGGTGATGCTGGCCAAAAACAATGACTCTAAGAGGAGTTTCTTCAAATTTGGAAATAAATAAAATGAGAATTTATACAAATCTGAGATGCTAAATAGAAGGAAATCACTTGATGTTGAACCAGTAACTAAGCTCCATGAATTACTGTCCTCTAGAATAGTACCCCAAAAAGACAAAAACTCCAGTGAAATTTCTTTCATCACTTCAGGCAAAACTCACAATAACTGCAATAGATTGAACACTGTCAGTAGCCCCGTAGAAATTACTGTTTTGTATTTCTATGAAACGTTTCTGAGTTTGTTTGGGAGTAATCCAGGGTAGCTCGTTTTTCGATTTCCCATTTCTCTCAGAGCAAGGTAGGCACAGTCTGACTGTAAAATCTCTGAACTTGAAATCACTGCTTCCACTAAATCATCAAAACTCAAGCCTACAGAACCAGGACAGAGCTACCCCAGGTTCTGTTATCTAAGGATGACACACATGCTGTCATTTATAGACTCATTAACATAGCATTTACCTACCATTTGGGCCATCTACCTTTCTAGATTCTTTCCAAGAAAAGCTATTGGAATACCTGAAGGCCATTAGCCAAGTTATTTTCCTTATTCTCAGCAAAGATGAAGCTCACTGATTATCTGGGAGCCAAAATACCTCAGTAGAATTTACGATTGTGCCATAGAAGACTTTTTTTCAAAGCCAAAAATAGTGCGCGATATTTACAACCATGAATTGAGGGGATCCTCCTCAGAGAGAAGTTTTTGTTCTGAATTACATTTTAAATGATGATGGTTATTACATGTGGTGCTATAATAAATGCAATTATTCTGCCATTTCTCTCAAAAATGTTGCACGGGAAACAAAAGAAATGCTAAGCTGAAGGTGGCTCACGATCCTGTCTTACATCTTCATGCCGTACAGCTGATAACTCTGCTGCATCACAAAGTTTCAGCACGTTGCCTGAACTTGTGCCCTGTGGTTATGGTGACAGAAAAAAACAGCACATGTAAAATCTGATAGGCCTGCAGCCTACCCTTGTTGCCATTACTGTTGCTTCAAGAGCTCTAAACAGCTTTCTATTCCGGCTTTTGATTATCCTCCACAAATTGAATGCAGCACAGCACATGAGTGGCTGGTTTCAAACAAATAGCCTGAAAATGCAGTTTGACAAGTATGTCATGCTTAGCTTACTTAAAGGGCTGAAACAGCTGCTAACATTCCAAATATTTCCAAGCATATGAATTTTAAGACCCTAACTACAAATGCTTTATCTTTGCCAATTCAGGCATGAGCTGCTTGTTTCTGCATGTGTGCTCATATATCTGCAGAGGAAAGTGGTGCTTTTGGCACTCTCGGGCATTTTGTTTATACATTTTTCAGGTGCAGTTTAAGAGGCTGCTTCTCAAACCAGCCACCGTTATTGTGGCCTCTGTCCCCCATTGACTTCATTAGAAGCGACATGCACGGAGGATTTCTGAGGGTGCTAGAAACATCAAATGGGGTATTGAGCATAGAGGAAATCAGACCAGTAAAGAAAGCTCCCTGGAACAATCCGATTTTGATACTAAAACCCTAGTGTAGTGTATGCAGTGTCTAACAAGTTTACAGGTAAAACGTGTACATTTTTTAAAGCACATGCATTTCTTCTAGCCCAGTTTTCAGGAACAGCAAAAATCTTCTTGCTTTCCAATGCAAGCCTAAAAAATTTCCAGGAAAATATTGTGTTCTTCAATTGCCAGTTTGAGAACACGATGAACAGCATCCTTAATGTATATATTACCAATTTTCAAATGGTATACGTACAATGAAGATCTTGGGAGCAGCTGATATTTTAAAAATTGGCCAAAACCTGCAGGTAGCACCTCTCTTTGTAGGAGTCCCGGGGCAAATCAAAATCTTTCTACTCTCCCATGCTTGGTTTAACCGTGATCTTAAAATATTTATGAAAGTGGGTTCTTTGTGCTTTGCCACAGCCACACCAAAAAGCGTTCTCTCTTTGAAGGCTCAGAGGCCTGCCATGTGCACACCCTTTGGACGGAGAGAGAAAAGCAGCATTCAAGGAAGATAAAGCCATATTTCAGGAGAAACAAAGCAGAGAGAAAGCAGAGTTTTCCAGTCAAACGTTCCAGCAACAGGGTCCTGCCTGCTGCAGTTACCCGTCTCTGTAGGTCAGGTTTTATGCTACTACCTGTCTCTTTTATGCTTGCCCTGTAAAATCAGTGTCAGTCACAAGGGATTCATGAAGTCTTTTACTCTTCTCCTTTTCAAAGGTCAGGGCTCCGCTTTTTAATTGGAAAAGCAAAAGGCGAATGAGCCTGACCGTGAACACAGCTGCCCTTTCTACGTGCCTTAAGAGGCTCCAAGATTGCTAAAATAAGTTAGGGCTTTTTGAGGGTTCCTGGGGTGGAGGTGGGAGAGAGTGGTAATACAGATTTATGCAGTTTCTTGGAAAAAAAGGAGGTATTATTTGAGCCTAAGTGATACAGTGGCAATCTCAGGATTTACCAATTACCATTCCTGGAGCCGGAAGTGCAGAGTAGCCACCTTTGTGAGTTCAAGCTGATGAAATTATTATCCAAATATTTGTTTGGTCAGTTTTTTGATAAATGTTTCTTTTCTCTTCCTCAGAGCTGTGCCTTTTAATTTTGTCAACTCCCTTTCTTTCCTCTGTGGTAAAAAAAAACCCCAAAACTAAAACAAACCAACAGAACCTTAGGAAGGCTCAGAGCTGGGGAGATGGGTTTTTTAGGTTTGTTTTGTTTTATTTCTCCAGGGAAATGCAAAGAGAGGAAAGAAGATAGAGTGAACATGTTCTGATTTCAGAAAACAGGACTATTTTTCTCTTTTTCTTTTCTAAATGCAATAGAAACGTCACTGGCAGTATGAAACAATTTCACTTCTGTTAGAACTTGTCATGGAAGGATGTAAATTTTTTTATTTAGCTGAGATATTTATTGTGATATATTTAATGGCTGCCCAGCTTTATTTCTCATGTTTCAAAGATCACTTCAATACTTCCAGTAAATACATTATTTGCCTAATCTTGATATATCTACGTATTCCTAGAGTGATCTTCAGCATGGATTCTGAATCAAAATGTGTATTTCTGAATACTTTGTTATTCCTAATAATTTCCATTATTTATTTAGAAGGAAGTAGGAAAAAAGCAAATAAATACTTACTCCTTCTTTTATTGTCTTTTCCTTAAGCAGTGAATACAGCAATTGCATGTTTCCCTCAGTTTTTACCAAAGCTCCCATGCACACACATGCCTGGGACCTGTTTTCTCTGTGGGTGATGTTCAGACTGGGATTTGAGGTGCTGATGGGTCCATTGGTTTATTTCGTCGAAGTCAGGCTTAGCATACTCCACTGAATACACATCTACATCGCTCGGGCCTTCCCTACCTGCTACTCCATCCTCTCCACTAAAGTGCTCTGCTGCAGTAAACTTTCGCCTGTCAAAGCGCTTCTCCAGTTTATAGGCCACAGTTCTTCACACTGCCATTGTTATCCTCGGCGCGAGACTATTTCCTGGTAGCTTCATGACAACTGCCTCCAAAGTTACTGTGTGATATGTTGTTTACTGTATCTGCAATTTCTTATACAATGATCTGAATTGAAATGTTAAGAAGTATTGGAGCCAAGGCTTAGTTCTGGCATATTTCAGCTACCTTTATTTCTATATCAAATCATCCTCATCTTAACATTTTTCGTTTAATTTTTTTATCTGGATTTATCCAAGATGCTATCAAAAATTTCCCTTATAAAACATTTAGTGAGGATCCACATTCTATAAGAAGCCTGTATAACACTCACCAGTAATATTTTTGCTTTTACTTCTTTGCTTATCCTATATATGTTTGAATGCAACATATTGTGGAGATAGCAGTAAGCCCATAATTTCTAGAAACAATCAGGTAGAGTTCTGGGTTTTTTTACTGAGGACTCTTTTCTTTTCCAAAGATTGAAGAGTTTTATAGTCAGCACTCCTTTCTGTTCTTCCTGGTTTCCTTTTATGTTTTATGTCATGCATGAATTTTCTTCTAAAGGACATAAGTTACCATTAATACAGCCAAAAAATCTCAACCGATTGTGTGCAAATGAAAGACCTTGTTAGACACCTGCACCCTCATCTAGACTAATGGTGGACTAATTTTAGGATTCTCTGTTTTATTCAACATCGTAACATTCTGCCCGACCCTTTCTCTAATGCCTTAGTGTTTTACCTGCACTGAATGACTTCTGAGTGTTAAGGAGATATAGCACCATTTCCTCTGATGGTTATTTAAGAGATTCAACTTCTATTGCTTAGTCCCATCACAGGAATCATAGCACTCCTTACCTCTTGCTATGTCTATTCCATTTTCAGTTAACTCAAGATTCTTCTCATTTCCCATTTTTCAGCAAGCTGTTAAGGTATTTGTCAGCAGTAGCACCTATCTTCGTTCACCTTCTCATTTCATGAGAGAAGAAAAAACATCTTCTGCCACAAAGAACTTCCCTGAAAAGAAGATTGTGCATTTCTGGATTGCCTATAACATCCTTGGATTCCTCCATTTACTGGTCTACAACAGGGGAATAATAATAATACCCACTCAGGGCTTAATTGCATATTGTAGTAAATGTATTCAAGACATTTGGGGAAAATCTGACTGAGACCTCTTTTTCCTCTTCCGTTTTTTTTGCCAGGTACCCAAGTGCCCTCTCCTAGCTAATTTCTTGCTGGGCCTAAACCAAATTTTTGTTTCATTCCTTCTCCTACTGAAGTAAGACACAAGTGCCTATTTAGCCTTGATAGACATCTTTGTTCTTTCGATGCCATGGTACTTTATGGTAAAGCACTCTCTCGCAGTACTCTCGAGACTTCTGCTTTTGGCAAATGTAAGGTAATTAAATTGCCTCATTAGAACAAGATCCTATGGCCCCCAGCTCTCTCAAGAAAACCTCTCTACCCTCTTTCTGACAGACCAGCCCATCAGATCGTTCCTCTTTCACCCTATTTGATGAAACGTTAGCATTTAGTTCATTACCCCTAAGTATTTAATGTACTTTACAGGCAGTTTACTCTGAGACTGACGGCTCATGGGACACACAGCCTGACCAAGAGCATCTCGAAGCAAAGGCACATTCTGTATGACAGCAATCCACACGACCCTTCCTGATGACAGGGAATGCTGGGGATGGTGCTAAGCATAGCCATGAGTACATTAGAGAAGTAGAAGACAGTGAGCAGAAAGCAAGAGGATTATCCAGCATGAAGAGGCAGCACGTACCAATCTAAGTTGAGTTGCCTGGCTCCTCTCCATGGCACCTTGCTCATCCTTCCTATGTGCACCAGGCCTGCTTTCTTTTTTCATTTTATGCCTGCAGGAAACATAGGCTCTGCAAGGCAAAATCTGGTCCTCTTTGCTCTACAAAGCACACCCACCCTTTATGCACCCCTCTGCCTTAAGTCAAGGTGAAGGATCCAAGTCTCACACATGGCTGCAAATGGTAATATTAGGACATATTTTATCACTATTATGTGGAAACACCCCATACTGTGGATGCGAAGACTGGAAATCGGTTACCACCTGACCAGTCCTTCCCAGCACTCCTCTCCCAGCCCCACTGCCCTCAGCTGCCCTGCACCCCAGAGGGGCAACGGCCGCTGCACAGGGCCGGCCACACTCACAGCACACAGAGGCAGTAGACTCCCGGGATGCTCTCGCTGTCCCGCAGCAAATAGCTGCCATCAGTGCCTGTGGCCAGCAGCAGCTTCTCTCCAGCCTCACGGGTGATGCCTCCATGGTAGATGGGCAGTGCATCCATGGTAGATGATGGGCAGTCTCCCCCTGTGGACACCTCTCTGTGTGCACAGAGCTGCCTCCGACTGCTCCTCAGTCGTGTGCTCCCCTCAGCATCTCCGTTTTGGTGGCAGATATAAACAGGATGTGTTCACACCTCAGAAGCCTCCGCACAGAGTAAGAGCACTGAGGGAAGAGTGAGGAACGAGTACAATCTTTTTTGTGTGTGTGTGTTTTTTTTTCCTGTGCCCCTTTTTGCTTTCCTTTTTCGCAGGCCTTAACATCTTCACGGCATCGCAGTTCATGCACAGAGGTGTCATTTCACAGCCCACCCTTGCCCATGTGGCTCCTCACTTCGCAGAGATGTGACATGATGAAGTGCACGACGACCACTGGGCCAGCAGCTGCCCTAAGTCAGGGCAGGGAGGCCAGGACTATGGTGCCACTGTCAGTCACCCTTATCAGGCACCTGTCTTCTCTGGTGTTAACCCAGAGGGGAATAAAAAAGGGCAAAGCACAACCCCAAAGGCTCTCTACGAATCAGGAATTAGTTTTTAACCTCTTATTTTTAAAATCTCCAGAGGTGAGACACTAAAGGAAGCAAACTGGCCTTGCTGTCAACACCCCACCAGGTCACTTACCTCAGGCTGTGGGTGCCAGGCACAGCCCCTGCACCACAGCCACCTGCCCACAGCTGATTTACCTCATGAGTGGTTATTTTCATAGGCTTTGGTGATGTTTAAACACTGTTAATATCAGAGGTGCTCATTCCTTCTGTTTGGAGGCAGGCCACCGCCTCAGCACAGACGAGGAGGCCCCTCACATCCTTCCTGACACCATTGGCGTGTTCACGCCATGCGTGAGCAGGCAGCCAAAATCCAGAGACGTGGCTGAAAAAGCCATTTCTCTCACCTGCTGTGGTCACAGACATTTTCTCAGTATACTCATCACTTGAAAGCTCCCATGCATACATGCTTGGAAATGGGCCTGTTAGCAGACAAGATGAAAACGTGCTTTTATACCCCCTCTAGGTATTTACACCCATGGAAGTCTCAAGCGTGTTTCCTGGTGCTGGGCAGCACCTCATGGCAGGGACAAGATGTCACTGCTCCTACAACCAGGGCCACCAGGACAGCCCCTGTGGGCTGCAGTGAACTCAGGGCTGGATTCATCTCCAGCGCGAGGCTCCCTGACCAAACACATTCTCACACTTGAGTTTACAAGTAATAACTCACTGAAGTACAGCCATAAATACAGGTCATGCTTAGGACTGGTTCATTTTAAAGTGACTTTGCTAGCAGGAAATCATCTCACCCAAGTGTTCACAGAATGCTGTGTCCTGGTTGTAGTTAGGGGTGTGTGAAAAAATAGCTCTCTAGATACACACATTTCAGCAACAAAAATAAAATTAAAACCCACCACAAATAGGGGCTGCGCTTCTTAAGTTTCAATCAACCAAAATGCGTTCTCTTAATCATTTCACAGCACATCTTTCAATTCTCACATTTAATAAAGCCTTTTTTTGAGAAAATAGTTTTTTTAATCTAGCTTCAGTTTTTCGTTTTGCAGGATGGGCATTTCTGACCAGTGAGTGACAGGGCAGCTTGCTCATGGTGCACCGAGCCAAAGTCACCAGCCACAAAGCTGCAGCTTTTGGAGGCACCATAAGCCTCTTGCCTCGCAGGCAGAACCCAGTAAGCAGATGCCTCCAGGCCCTGCACCCCTGGGGCTCAGCAAGCTGCAGAAAACCTCAGCTGAAGGAGGACTGAAAACCTCTACCATGGTGTTTATGGCTTTTCTGTCTTGTTACGCTGGTGTTCATTACTCCGTTTATGTGAACCTGGGGACTCAGTCATCCTGTTCGTTTTTTGAACCAGTGGTTAAAGTATTTGCACAAAAAAATAGAGCTGCTGCTTACTGCAAATGTGATTTATGTGGATGGTGACAAGGTGTAAACAAAGCTCTGTTCTCTCGTAAAGCTGCTGCCTATTTCTTCTCCTTTTCCAAACTACTTGTGCTCTTGGGGATTTCATCTAACTTTCTCATTTCTTAGTCTATTGCCAGTATTAATAGCTGATTTCAGAAAAAAAAGTATGTGTGTAGTCAGCTGGAGAAGAAAAAACAACCAGAGTCATCCAGTTCTGCACATCTCAATGCCCCACTCAAGAGATTCCAGATAAAACATAGGTAAAAAATTATGAAACTTTTGACTATGAGATGTTCTCTTGGGGCCTCTAAGAAAGATGAGGACAGTATTTTTAGTAGAGTCTGTTGCAACAGGGCAAGGGGTGATGGTTTTAAACTAAAAGGGGGTAGATTTAAACCAGATAGAAGGAAGACATTTTTTACAATGAGGATGATGAAACACTGGCCCAGGTTGTTCAGATAGGTGGTCGATACCCCATCCCTGGAAACATTCCAGGATCAGGTTGGACAGAGCTCTGAGCAACATGCCCTAGTTGCAGATGTCCCTGCTCGCTGCAGGGCAGTTGGACTAGATGAACTTTAAAGGTCCCTTCCAACCCAAACAATACTATGATTCCACAAGGGAGTCACTACCCTATCAGGCCAGCCTGTGTACTCCCAGCACTTTGATGCAGCAGTATCTATTACCGTCAAAGAGCTGTAAACACCCAATTTTGTTTCATGGATGACGAACTCATAAAACTCCAGCTGCTGAGCCCTGGGCTTCTGTACAAATCGTTTTATGGCCACATCGATTAGGGCATATACAGCTTGTAAGAAGTCATGGAAACAATGGATTTTGGACCAAGGGGCACTAGGCAAGCGTTGAGGCACCAAGCAGGATAAACCAAACCAAAGGACATAATTGTTTTCTGGACTGAGAAGAGATAAACCATGACACTACTGGCACAGCCCTGCACCACACCACTGGGGCTGGAGAAATCCTCTTTTCTCCCAAACAAATCATTTTCACTGCAGCTTTGCACTGTTGGCAACCAGTCAGACCCACACTGATTGCTCCATTTTTATCCATTTCATCTTATGCATCTAAAATGTTGTTTGCCATCCTATTTTGTACCTCTTCTCAGTGGGGCTGAGAAGGCAAACTACAAAACAGAGCAACAGGCTCAGGAGAGCAGGAGAAACAAGAGACAACCAAGCCTTGAAAGCATGCTGCTTCTGTTTGGACTTAGTCCCCACTGCCTTCCACTGAAAAACAGTGATTTCTTTAAGCACTTTGAGCTTTGCCCTGTAGGACACTGCATGCTTCCTCTTGTTCTGTTTGGAGAGTATTCAGCATGTTCTGGACACCATAGTTTGTGCCTTCCCTAAATCAGTCCAGCCAGCAGTGCCTGCATTATACTGTAAAAAATTTATCTAAAAAATACATAAAGGAAAGGAAGCACTTAAAAGTGCTCTGAAATATTTTGTCAGGAAAAGCAGGCTTAGAAAGATAGGCCTACACAGACCTCTTGAGTCATCAAGTCTACTTCCCTGCTATCTTAGCCAAACACATCATATAATCCCTTTCAGAAACTCATTATACTCCATCTTAAAAGTAGCCTGTTGTTGTTTCCACACTGGAAAGCAGTTGTTACTCTGTTGTTTGGAAACCTGTTTCCAATTTCCATCCTAAATTTATTCATGACCAATTTATACTCATTTGTTTTTGTGCCAATGTTGTCCTTTAGTTTAAATAGATGCTTGCTCTTCCTGGAGTTTATGCCTATGTTGTATTCATAGCGCCCTCCCTCAGTCTTCATTTCACCAAACTCCTCTCACACTTAAGGATCTCCTTCCCATGGTTACGCTAATTGTCTTTTTTAGCAGCTTCCAGAAAGTCAAGTGAATGGTTTGTGAATAGCATGCACTATCCTGGTTGATTTTTGACATGTGTCTCATACACTGTTTACCAGTGTTTCATTACCCTGGTGAAAATATCTTGCTTTGTATGCTCTGTGTCTTTCCCTTCCTTATTCTTCTCTTACCTATGAGCATGCAGGTCGGGTAGAAACCTGGTCAACAAGACCCAGGTGCTTGAACTCGCACTCAAATCCTTTCAAATTTCATCCAGTTTACTCTATCCTGGTCCTCAAGGTCACTCAGTTCTTCCTAGAAGAGAGTTTTATTCATCTCTGCAGTGACAATATCTCCCTCCCTTATGCCGTTGGTAAATTCCATTAGCACATGCTTATTTTTTTATGGGATCATCATCAATAAAAAATGTTAAATAATATCAGACCCAAGCCTGATCCCTGGGAATCTCTACTACACATTCTCTCAGTACTGACCTTTGCCTCCTACCACTCACTTTCTTATTCACTTTTCAGATTCCGTACTAATCTCCCACTTTAGCTAGTAATTTCCCACATGGCGCTGTACCAAATGCTGTACTTAAATTTAGATAATTAGCTCTAAGCACTTCCTTTGTCTAGAAAAAAAATCAATTATGATGACATTTCAGGCACCGGAACTTGTAGAAGTACCTGAGAAGTGGAGGTAGGGGAGGCAAAATTAAATTACCTGAAGTTTTTTTGGAACACCTGCAAAGATTTGCACTGATTTACATTTTCAGACGAGCTGCTTCATTCATCCCTAGCGATGACATTTTCATACGTTGTTGAATTTTATAACAATTCTGAATATTATAACACTAATGCAAGAGCATCATTAAAATTCTCAGATATTGTTATTTGACTGAAAATAAGAATGACCTTCAGAACCTTTATGAAATTAATGCGACTGCAGAACTGTTACAGGAAAGTCTCGTATAAAGGGCTATAAAGCAAGATAAAAAGTAAAATACCTGTATTGGTTGTTTTGCTGATACAGCAGCTTTATCATAAATGACATCCCAGTAGAAGTACTAAGAAAATAGCTTCAAAATCAGCAGCTATTGCAATACTTTTGGAAAAAAAAAAAAAACTAACTGGCAAAATGCCACATTAAAATGCAGCTAACTTTAAATATGATTTTCGTTATTTCGTGTCACTTTCATTCTTAGTGTAATCTAACAAAATATTCAGAACAACTGTGTAGAATAGCATCTGCAGAGAGCCTTGCTATTCACACAGGAAAGTAATGCCGAGATTCAATAAAACGTTGGTTATTCTGCAGAGTACCTGCAGAGTCACCCCTATCATGTTTCCTTTCTGAGATGGAATGAAAGAGGTTGGAACAAAGCAGCTAGTAATGATCTGTGCGGTTCTGAGCAGCAATACAGAAGGAGAATCCAAAGAAATTTTGGCTTAAAGTTCACAGATTAACATATATTTCTACATACTCCGTGTTAGTCATGATATTCTATGTATGTTGCTGGGAGGAAAAAAGGGTGGGGCGGGGAGGAAGATGATTATAATAAAGTTTAGATGCAGATATGGATTCCAGCCTTATACTTCAGGATACTCACATCATTCAGATCTCATTTGCTTTGAGAAAGGACAACCTGTAAGACTGGGATGTCACATCGCTGCTCATATGTTTAGGTAGTTGTGAGGGCAGATACAGATCCAGGCTTTGCCCCTTTCAAATTAAACACATAGCCCAGGGAAAATCTCCTTACCTCAGACTATTAAGACTTCAAGTGACACATTAGCTACTGGGAGGATTTCTGTGCAGTGCTCAGAACCTGGAAAAATAAACTTTCTCATCCCCTGGAAATTGAGTGTTTGATATCATCAGTCAGAGTTGACTGATAAGAAAAGGTTATGGATCTTTATGAATGAAATTCTTTGCACTCATCAACATTTGTCTTCTGAGCACAGGTAAATTACGCACATACCATAAATGACGACATTTCACTGAACTTTAACAATATTATTTCCTCCGTGCGGTCTTGCTGCTACCTGTGCAGTTTTTTTGAATGCTTTGTGAGTGAGACAACAGTAAAATTGAAAGCTACATAACATGATGAAATTCATATTAAAGGTTATCTGTATTCTAATGCGGTTTCTTTTACCAGTTAATATTTCGTACTTCTTTCCCCAGAAACCTTACAGCAGCTGGCTCTTTTGCAGGCGTGTGTGCATTACTAAGCGGAGATTCTACTTGCGATAATGTCAACATAAGCAAAACTACTCAGAGAAGCTTGCACCTTTTTATTTTCTGCTGTTACTCTTTCAACAACCCTTTCCCGTAAAATTTGGCAATGCGCAGGTAGTCATAAGCATTAGGCACCCAGCTGCTTTGGGGACCAGGACTTCCATGTGTTTACAATTTAACTGAATCATCTTCAAAGTCAACAGGGTTAAAATATATAATGAGACTCTCAGGGTGGAGTAAATGTCCATGCTGGAGCTCTTCCTGTACACATTCCTGTGTGAGCAAGTCTGGAGTTGAATTTAAGCTTTAGAAACCGGATTTCCACATAACACATGCACAGTAGTTAAAATTGATTTGCTGACATCCCATCTGAGTTCCTAACGGCTATTTATCTGAACTACAACAGCACCATGTAATTAGGCATAAATAAGGGTCTTTGTTCTGGAGGGGAGGAAAGTTTATCAATTCTAAACCATATGCAATTGCGTGTCTAATCTCTGCCTGCAATTATTTCAAATGCACATCCAGATGATAGCATTTATATTCATTCTGAGATTCATTGAGTTTGAGGCGAGAAGGGATCATTATACCATCTGGCCTGACCTCCTGGATATCACAGGCCATTACATTTCCCCAATTACCTCTATACTGAGCCCTGTAACATGTGTTTGACTAAAGTATAAGTATTTTTGACTAAAGCTTGTCTCCCAGAAAGGCATCTAGTCTTGATTCGAAGCCATCAAGAGGAGAGAATTCACTACTCTGTGGGTACTTTGTTCCAATCACTAATCACACTCACTATTAAAAATGTAGGTCATGTTTCCAATTTGAATTTGTCTGGCTCCAGATTCCATCCACTGGATATCATTATACTTTTCAGAGTTAAGCTAAAAAGCCCTTTGGCACCCATTATTTTTTTTCCCTGTGTAAGTGTTTATTCTCTGGAGTCAAATCGCCTCTCAAGTATTTTGTTTTGTTTTTTTTCTAATCAAGCCCACTGAACTCTGAAAACTCACAGGGTAAAGTGTTTTCTCTGGTCCTTCTTCTCTGTCTTTAATTCGCCTGGTATCTATTTCAGCAATGCCTGACCTGTTCTCGTGATGCTGACAATGCAGACATGGAGCACAGGGTTCTCCATAGCCCTGGAAGCACACACCAAATTGCTTTCCTGTTACGAACCTCTGGTTTATAACAAAGTCTCTCCTTCCCAGTGCACAATGGTAGGGTGAGGCAAAATACTCTGTGCTGAAGTTTCATTAAACCAGAATTCAGCATGTACCACTTGATCCCAACGGGACTAGTTTATTGTATGATCTGGGTTTCTTTTATGACTGCCCTCACCTCATCATCCTATACTATCAATTTGTGGTGATGTGCAAACTGCTTTACCTGAAACCAAACATTGCTCACAACATGTTCTGGTTTCCAGCTTGAGTTTCGATAAATTTGAGATTCCAATCATATGTCTACCTATAACAGCACAAAGGGAAAATATACAGATATATGTTTTTCTTTTAATTTGGGGGGTTTAGGTAGCTTATTATCCAACTTTATACTAAATGTTAGAGCAAATAGTTCAGTACAGCCATGCATGGATTCTCTCATTGCGCTAAGGAGGGACTTTTCATTTCATAAATCGTTCAAACTCTATTGAGGTGATGTTACGTTGGGCTCAGTACAGAGAAATACAAACATGTGCACACAGCGTTTCCACTCTGAGTATTTGTACAGAGAGCCCACCGGCAGTGGACTTCACTGCATGCTCTCTTCATTAGCCAGGCTGTAAGCAAACCAGACACTATTTCAGTAAGGAAAAAAAAACTTATTCTGGTTATACTAATTGTTCTTTGAACATTTTGCCCTAGCATCCTGGGCACAGTTTGCTTTTCGGGCCTACATCACAGACTTCAGCAACAGGAAAAATTACATTTCTGTATTAAAAAACCCCAGAACTGAAGATGTGTCTGCATACACAGTGCACACACTGTGCTCATGTTTTTTAAAATACCTGTGTGTATTAATTTATTTATTTTTTCTGACAGATCCTAAAAAATGCCTAATGCTTTATCTTATCCCTCTGCTGAAAGACTGCAATAGAGTTACTCTGCTTCAGCCCAGGAAAGAAAACTTACACTGGACTCAAGGCCAGGCTGTACCATCAGATCACACGCTACACTGATAGCAAGATGCTTCGTAGTTCTAATCCTGTTCTGACTGAAATCAACAGCAGAGCCGTCCTGCTTGTAGTGAGAGTGAGAGCAGGTGAAAGGTTTCTTGGTAAACAACAGGAAGCTTGTGTTTTTGGAGAGCAGAGATCTTTAGGCAAGGACGACCTGACTTCTGGTTAAACTCTTCCCGCGCTGAGCAGCATGTAGCACAGATTAGCAAAACCCTGCAGATCTGGCATCTCCAAGCAGCACAGTGAAAGTCTGTGGGTGGACTAAACCCACGTCCTTTTCATTCCAGTATTGATTGCAGACTAAATCAAACGCAGTGAGAGAAAAGAGCAAATGAAATTGAGTTGGCCAAGACAACAACATTTACATGCCAAGAGAGGCTGTTACTCCTCGTATCACTGTCGCGGTTCTGTGCATTTAAGGCCATTCCCTAAGGCAGATGTGGGTTTTCCAAAGGTGAGAAGCTAAGCAGATGAAGTCTGGGAGATGCAGAGGATCCACATAACTCTAGGTCACTGCTTTCAATCCATACCAGATGGGCACCCTCTGAGAGCCAGCACTCTCATGCAAGTGCCTGCAAAGAACCATTTCCCTCTTGGCTTGCATGCTTTGGCAGCCCCATTGGTTGGGAAGCCGTGTCCCAAACATGGCTGAACCCTCCATGTCACGGTCAAGGTGAGCCAGGACAAGATGAGAAAGCCACATGTGGTAGCTTGCTACTCTATTTTAAGATAAATCAAATTGCCTCAGGCACCAAGACACAAAATCTGCAAGGCTGATAGGAAGCCTTTGCCTTTGCCTCCCTTGATGGGTTTCTTGGCCTGTGGGTTACACAGGAGTTGAGGTGGCAATGGCCAGCGGGAAGCAAGAAAAAGCTTGAGGCACTAAAAATGTCATCCTCCCCAGCACAAAGGGAAAATTTTATTTGGAGATGAAACTTGTTGCTTGACTTCACATAACACACTCATGAAAGGTTGTTAGCTGGTCTATGTGAGGCAGGTCACAAGTCCCAGTCAGGGCAAAGAGCCCACTGCAAGGCTGCTGCCCCTGTGGCACTGGCTGCTAAAACCAACTATAAAGTAATTCATGCTTGAGTTTTGTCTTATTTGTATGTAGCCGTCTTGGCTCCCATGGTGATGATGTCTAAGTACCCTAATGGTGTTTGGGGACAGCATCCTTATCCTGACCTCCCTGCCTAGGTGAGATCAGGCTCCCCTCTTCCCGAGACCTCATATCTGCAGGTACCAAGAGTCATTTTTCTGAGGGAACTGTCTTCTAAAATAGAACTGAAAACCCTCAGTTCTAGTCATACAAGGAAAATGCATATAAAAAAATGAGAGACTAGATAGGTTAGATAGATTTTTTTGCCCAGTGCTTATCACAAATCCCCTTACAGCAAAAATGTTAGCTGTGTCTGAACAATTTGCACTCAGGCTTTCCAACCTGTAGTTCAAAAAAATGTAAACATTGGACCATTAAGACTTAATTGCTTTTCATATTCTCCATGGAAGGTTTTACTATGAACTATTCATAAGCATGCTCAGGGCTGTCCAAAAAACACATTAGGGCTTTGATTACAGAGGAATGTGCTCAGAAACATTTTAAGATACCAGGTTGCAGTGACCTGCCCATCACAGAGACCTCAGACCTCCAGAGAGGCCTCAGCCCTCTAGAGAGACCTCATGCTGCTAGAGATAACCCAGCCCTCCAGAGAGACTCAAAATCTCTGGAGAGACACCAGCGCACTGTGCAGGAGCAATGCAGTGGCAACGGGACAGTCAGGGACCACATTGGTGCCCAGTGAGGGTGCCAGGCCTTTGTCTCTTCAACCATAGCAAGCACATTAGTTTTTTTCGCTGCTAAATGTAGGTGCTTGACTTCGATTTTCTGCTCTTGTTTGACAGCTAAACCAGACAGGAATCTCCTGCCTGATATTTTTTCCTACCTCAGAGAGATCTTCACCAAATACAAGGGGTTTTTCTCCCACCCAGATATTGTAGTGCAAATTTGAAAGCAAAATCCAACTCTGATTTTATTTTAATTTGATTAGTTTCTACATAGCTATTTCCTAAAATGCCTTTTTGTGTTGTTGAAACTCCTTTACTGTTCTTCCTGCAATATTTTCACCTATCAGTTCTAATAGACAGCAAATTAATCCTGGCAGATTTTAGGGCATCATCACTTTTTTTTCATAACTTTTCCAAGATTTCCTCCGTTTTTACAAAACTTTCAGAGATGTAAATCTAACCTCTTTGCTCTATGATAGCATTTATATACTTTAATTGAAAAACAACTGAGGGATTACTGAGTGTAGAAAGGAAAAGTAAAGTACAAGAAATGAGATCATTCTAGATAGAATGTTTCATTTTACAGCAAAAGGGGACAGTCACCAAAAAAAAGAAAAGAAAACTAGCAAAATATGTGGTTTTTTTCCCCTGTCTGAGCCATGTCCAGATTATAATACAGTGGAAATATTTCTCTTAACTTCCAGGCATTTGAGGTCAGATAATTCCATGGAGTATCACATTTTTAGCCCACTCCTTTCTTACCAATTGTGCCCCCTTGAATGAGTCATGTCTTTCTTTTGTAAGTATATAAATGTCCCCAATTTGGCTAAGGTCAAAGTAGTAACAGTATAATCCTAGGCGTGAAACCCCTTTCGATTCTGCTGCTGTAACGCACTCATCTGCCTTGATCTTCAAGAAGAAAGGACCCATACTTAAAAAAAAGTCCCCATGTTCCTAATTAGTCGTAAGAAGTTGAAAGTAACTTTTATGGAGATAAGATTATGTGCTTTCTTTACATGTGTTTAAATGTCATTCTTCACTTTCAATGGCAAAGGTATGTAGGGACAAAGTTTTTATAATACCACCATAAAAAAAAATCATAATCCATTTGTTCTACACAGTTGGTGCTCTATTAATGCACTATATTCATTGCCACCTTGATTGGGAGAAATCTAGTAACGTGAAACTAGATCACTAATTTTTGACCTTTGATTTCTCATCTTCCTTCAAGGGGTAAAGAGCTGTTCTACTGAAGCCTTTTTAAATTACTTTCACTGAGAATTAGACAGTAAAACTCATTCAGAAGATTATTTCTTTATAGAGAAAATGTTAAATTACCCAAGTCTAGAGCAGCATAGGGAAAAACATAATAAACCTTTAGTGCTGCAATCCAGATTACCTGCTAGTAGATATCACCATTTCTCCAGAAAATAACACCCACTAGTATATAATGTGCATTCACCTTTTTATTGCCCGGAGGTAACATTTGTTTCCTTCCCTTCAGCTCATTTTCTCTGTTAGTACAAACTCGGCTTTTCCTCTATCTCCCCTCCCCTCACTGAACATTATCTCCCATACCTTCACTGTGCTATCCTTAGCTTCAAAGAAACAGAAACCTCCAGACAGCCATAAGAAATAAAGTCAGTCCTCCAGTAATAGCTCCTGGTCTATCTGAGATGGTGACATTACTCTATTTTCTCACTGTATTTAGCTTCCCTGGCACTTCCCCCACGACAGGTAATGTGTCCCCTTCCGCTGTGATATATTGCAGTTGGGCTGAGCAGGCACAGATGCAGGAGAGGGGGAGCAGAGCCAGGGTAACGTTGTTTTCTCTAGTCCTACATATTTCTCAAAGTACTTTATGGTCCCTGTCCAAGCTCTGTCTCAACATCACAGGCAATTAAAGGTTGGCTCTATGGGAGAACGATTTTATTTTGCAAAAATAGAACATCAATACCTCTTGTGGATTAAGACGACCAAACAAGTCAACGCTGGGCACATGTCCCTCACCTTCCTGAGTCAGTTTTGTCCAGTTAGACAAAATAAAGATTAAAACGGCATCCAGGTCAATGGATGAAGGCTGATCTATCACCACAAGCTGCAGAAGGAACGCACATTGGGTAAAACAGTTCTGAGAAATAAGCGTTTGTGAAGTAGTTTCAGATCCCTCTGTATGCATATACATCTTGTTGTATATGTTGTATAGGCATTTCTAAATAACTTGTACCTCATATACAGATTTTAGTCATCACACAGCACTCATTTCCAGCACGCATTTGTATGTATGAGCCTATGGCATTTTCGGTTTGCAACAGATACTCCAGAGTCAGAGATTTAGCCTGATTTTATAGCCTGAGCTGCAATGATCACCCAGTAAATCATGTCGTTTTATATGAAGACAAAGAAATTATTTTTGCTATTAAACAACTTTATAATCTTGCTTAAACTGTTCTTTTGTTTAATTTCTTCATCTTCCCCTCCAACAGTTTTTTAGTCCTTTTGGTTTGGTTCAGATCTTTTCTAAATACGAAATTAAACACAATGCTGCAGCTCAAATATGTAAGACTCATCTGCTCTGGCTGCTAAGAGATGTTCATCTACAACATTCTCTTGATTGCCTGGGCAGGGTATGTGAGAAGAAAGAACCTAAGGTTCCAGATCAACTATCAGAAATTGAATAGTGGCCCAATTAGCCAAAAATTGGAAAGGTCAACAGCCCCACCCTAAGTATGCTTTTTTTTTTTTCTTGAAGCAGCAGTTCAGGACATAATTTGCTGACTATCATGGCTGTAATGTTATTTAAATTGAGTTCCTTCTGAATTTAATTTACTGCCAAAGTTTATTGAGCTTATTTTAACACCATAGTGGGAGATTAAAAATTAAACTATCATTTTAACTATTTTTATAAAGGTTACATTAGTACATTTCATTTCTTTATTGCTTTACTGAATGTCAAGGTGCAGAGCACTCAGTGAAGCCTGACAGCGACTAGGAGATATAAAGGTCACGTCGTGTACATTTGCTTCGAAAGTTCAACCTTTGTTTTACCTGGAAACTGATTCACAAATTACTGCCTACCACAGAAACTAATAAAAGAAGAGGTCATCCACACCCAGAGCACCAGAGACACGACAGGAAATTCTGATATGTGGAAAGTTGCCAGTCCTCAGGGCTGTCTTTCCATTTTAATTTCAGTGGTGTTTGAAATCCACACGCGAAGCTCACCTGTGCTGCCGTGGAGAGACACGACCAAGGCTCTCTGCTGCCGCTGGCTCAGCACCTTTGAATTGCAGCTGGAGCGTGAGGAGTTTGTCAGAGCTCCCTTTGATTTCCAGAGCCCTGGAATCCTCCTGAGAGCCAGAGCAATAATAAATATTAATAGGTAAATTAACTATTAACAATAATTAAACACATGAGGGATGATAACGTAATAGGTGAAAATAGTAATAAATTCACATGGAAGAACACGCCTGCCCTAGTCTTGCCTCAAGCACCCACACACGCTTTTTCTTTGTCATTAGTGTATCTTAGGATAACAATTTTAAAATAAATTTAAAATACACATCAGCAGTTGAAAACCACTTTTTGTCCACTTCAAAAGAGCTGAGCTTAAATTGAATTAAGAATGAAGTGTTTGGTTAACAGGGTACTTGACTTTTATTACAGATGAGTATATCACTGTTATTGCAGTTTTATTCTTCTCAGGGATTTTTTTCAGGAACGTCTCTGAAGTCATTAGTACTGGGGATGTTTTAAAATTCAGAATGTGAGTAGAAGTAGAGCTGGGGGCTCATTTCTGACAGGACAGGGAAAGAAGCGTTACGAGGTGAATCCACAGCCAGCTCAGGTTCCCCCACGCCAGTGGCAGCACTGGGGCTGCTGGGTTTCTCCTGTGAGGCTCTACTATGAGCTGTGCAAGTCAAGCAGCTCACCATCCCATCAAGAGGCACTGCGAGATCTGACATGGAACTTCAGCTGAAGGTAGGAGAATGCAAGGGCTGTAGAAGCAAGTCTTCTACAGAAAGAAAGATCATAGTCAATGTGAGCAGAACACCAGTCTCCTCCTTTTCTCCACTGTTTCTACTCTCCCTCACCACCCAGTCCTGTGTCTTCGAGCTCCCTACCCCACCATGGGTGGCTGAGGCATCAGGGCTCTCCTGCAGCCCCGAGTACTTTGGCACACACCTGTACAAGGCACAAGGAGGGTTGAACACAGGCAGCCCTCCTACAAGCCCTGAGAGCAGAGGGGCCATTGTTGCCAGCCAGTTGCCCTTTGCGTGGGGCGCTAAGAGGTGCCCAGGGCAACACCATGTGCCGGCAGCACCTTGAGCAACAGTACCAATAACCTGTAAAGAGAGTCCAGCAACATGTCATCAACACAGAGCTTCCCAAGACCTAGGTTTAAAAAGAAAAAGACTTTAGTGACAGTGTTCATGTTGTGGAGCTGGACAG
This sequence comes from Baryphthengus martii, assembly GCA_013396935.1. Classification (NCBI taxonomy): domain Eukaryota; kingdom Metazoa; phylum Chordata; class Aves; order Coraciiformes; family Momotidae; genus Baryphthengus; species Baryphthengus martii. Next base: position 109,752 of record VWZK01003937.1, on the reverse strand, counting down.
AAGTGAGACACACTGGGGTTCCTGACAGGGTGAGCTTTTTACTTGCTTCTCCCCTTGCGCCATCACCACGGGTGTAATGGAAAGCAGAAACCAGAAACCAAGGGAATTCTGCACAACTGGCTGAGAGCACAATTCAGCAAGGTGTAAAAGCACACCCGAGAAGAGGGCCAGGCAGTATTTTGGCTATGCACTGTACTTGCCTGTTCGTTCCCCAGCATGTGCTCTGAGTGGTCCCCAGGAAGTAGGTCCCACACCTTGCTTTTTACATGGTGCCGTTTATGTTAGTTTATTTTTAATTCTGTTATTATGAGGTTTGACACAAACACAAAGATGATCAACTGAGAAAAACAAAGTGTTGCACATCCACACAACTAGGGGTGCAGAGCTTAGACCCTGTGAAAACCAGGGTGCTGCAACCGTTTAGCAAGTTCTGCAGCAGACAGCACAGGACTATCGCTGAAGGCACCCAGCCTTACTGTCAGCTAAAGCAAAACCAGTTTGCTCTTGTCATTTGAAATAGGTCTTTTCTTCGGTGGGGAGGGAGCATATTGTTATATATTTCCTATGATGGCTGTTTTTTTTCCCTGTTTTCTTTCTGTACCTGGCTTATTTCCTGTCTAGTACTTCTACTAAGGGCCCTGGACATCTCTGCACATTATCAGATTCAATGGCCTGCTACTCTTGAATGTGTTTAAACTTGAGAAGTTTGTTCTCAGTTTGTCACCCCAAGTAAATCAATATAATTTTTATATCAAGAAGTCTTTCATTTTGAATTTCAATTATATAAAAGTCCTCTCTGTGAAACACGCAGGCCTTGTAAAAACACACAAGCCAAAAAGCTAAATTTCAGTAGGTGCTTTTTATCCTGTACCATCTGTTTTTCATTACAACAATGCAAAACACTGGAAACAAAAATGAAGAAGAAAAACTAGAGTCCGGTTTGCAAGAGAGGATATAACCTAATACCAGCTACTGTTACACTTCTGTATGCTGCTTAATGAATCAAGGCTGACAGGAAAAAAGATTGCTGAATCCCAAGGCACTTAAAAATGGCATGTAGCATAACTTGCATTTCTCTTTAGGTGTCACTCTAAAAATTTGGTACGTACAATTTCTAGTTGGAATGCAACGAGAGTAAAGAGTGATGCTGCTGAGATGAGGAATTTTGGCAGCATGGCGTGAAGCTGCGTGCAGGCAGCCAGCTCGTGAGGTGGCCAGGCAGCCAGCCAGGCACAGCGCTGGGGGCAGGATGTGCATCCCAAGGCGGTGAGGGCAGGAGTGTCCTCTCCACCATGGGCACCACCAGAGAACTGCCACCACTACTAGCTGAAGAGACATCAGGCGGGTTTAAAAATGAGCATGCGAGCCGCTTGTGCAACACATCACGGAAAGAACGCAAGTGTTACCTGCCCCTGTCAGAGCCTGTGTGGCCTGGAAACAAAAAGAGAATGAACAGTAATAAAAAGCAGCGCGTGGAAACGCCTCCTGGTTAACAGAGGTGCTGCAGGTGCTGCATGGCACAACTAATAGCATCCGTCTGAAAAATCTTAATATTTGGTCCCATCTTCCCGATGTCTCACAGCTCACACATTCCTCCCACACTGGGGCTTTTGACTTTTCTTTGGCCTCCACCTGGCAGTTTCCCCTGTACAAATCCAGGCCCCTGTGGGTGCTGCAGTCATCTCTGAAGAGCTGTTGTTCCTGCCTCCTGTATGCCCAAGCATGCTCTCCAATGCATCTACATTGCTATGTGCTGCCTGTAATCAGTGAAATACTTCAGGATTCCTTTCAGTGAAGGATGTAAGGCTTGAATTTTATTATATTGCCTGGTAATTAATACTAAGAAGAGATCCTGCACGGTGTAGCAATAGCTATAAAATGGCATCAACTGCATGGGATGCAGTGACAATAAATGACACGATACAATCATTCGTATTATTTTTGCTTCTTTTTACTTCTGCTAAATCTTGTAACAAACCATGAACTTTCTTTCAAAATGACTTCTTGGCAGAAAATGGGACTGAATCTCTGAACGGCACACCACGTCATTTCAGAATGAGTCAAGGTCAGCCAGTTCATATTCTTAAGCACAAAACTCCAAACTGCTCCCTGCTAGCCAAGGAGAAGCTGCCTGCGCTGTTTAGTGTGCCAGATGCCACCTCTATGCAAAGAAGAAAAATAAACAGGAGCAAAAGGGAGGGTGAAGCACACTACCAGAAATACCAAACGATCCGGCATTGCAGGAGGATCACATTTAGAGACTAATTTCTTATAACTTGCAGTGAGATAATCTTGGTAATAATGCCATGGCAAAGGAGAGCTGCCCTGCCACAAATCTCCTGCTCTCTTTCAAATACCAGCTCCAGTGTGACAATAACCACAGCCGTTGGTTTGTGTCCTTTGACTGGGAGCCAGTTTATACAATTAATAACACATCCCTGCCCAATCAACAGAACGATCCGTCCTTGCCCCCAGGTACTACTCATGTGTCAAGACAATTAATTGCAGCGCTGTACAGTGTGAGGAAGGTTGCCCTGAATGTAAAATGTGATGATTTTTCTGAGGGGCCCAAGGCAACAATCATCTGAATATCCTCCCTTACAGTAACACTACCCTCTCGAAACGAGAGAGGAGATCTTAGTCAACGTGCAACCTCAAACAAAACCTCCCTCTAGGTTCAAGCCCATGAGATCCAGAGCACCCTGCCACCTCCCACTGAGCAGAATCATGCTCTTCAGCAAAGGTTACAATTTTCCACTTAGATTGGATTAAAAGTCCCCAGATGGCTAAATTTAAAAGCTGATAACTGCAAAGGATTTTTAAGATTTTTTTATTTCTCCCATTGACTTTGCTAGCTCACAAGACGTATTCTTGTCACAGAAGCTTGGTCCTGCATGAGGGAAGGCTTGCCATCGATTTTCACAGAAATATGATCAGATCTTCCATTAGTCACCATCTCGCTGGGCATGTAATTTGGTGCAGAGGAGGGGAGCTAGTTGAGAGCCTGAGGATACAGACTTTGGGCATAAAAATGGGTCAATATGTCAAGGTGCTCTTTGTTTCACTTTTTCTTCTCTTTCAGTTCTTCCTCAAAATGAGAGGGGAAAATCTGACCAGGTCCACCTAAGGAGAAGGGAGCTACCTTCAGCAACCCCCTCCTCACCTTGACCTCCAATCATCTGCTTTTGGTGCCGCTCTATACTGCACATCCCAGCCAGGGGACACACCTTCTCAGGTGAGGGGACCAATTCATGTCATCACAACTAGACAAGGAGCACCCACAAGCCCCATTTGGAACCAGCGCTACCTGGTTGTTGGCAGAGTGAGAAATGGCCCCGGCAGTAAGAACCATGGCAGAAGACTTGGTGACTGGGGAGTCACTATGTCAACACTGGCTCACCTTGTGTTTTGATTCCTCCCTTTGGCTTAGGGCTCCCAGTCATTGTTGTCATCAATAATAAGAGGTACTGGGACACATTTTACAAATGTGTGCGCTTAATCATCTTGATATTGGAGAGGAACTTTGTAGATAAGAAGGCCTGTTATCCCCATTTCACAGAGGCAACGTGGACCCTCCAGGGCTGCAAAGGATGACTGCAGCTGCACAAGTCTCTGGCAGCAGCGTGCAGACATGTCACTGCAAAATCAAGGGGAGAAAAGACCTTCCAAGTGCTGCAAGGGGTGAATTTAACCTCACACACTGCTCCAGGACCTGGTGAGGCCCATCAAGCCTTCTCACTACTGTAGACTGAAGATAACCTTTCCCCACTTCGCTGTACCATCACCAATAAAGGATAAAATCAGCCTTCCTGGCTCCCTCGGTACATGCTATTGTGAGTCATACCCTGCCTGGAAAGCGTTGCTCTTCTCATCCCGCTGTGAAAGGCCACCCATCCTCTCATCATTGGTTTCTTTCACGCACAACAAATTGCACTCATAATGGGACAGCCGAGGCAGAATTCCCCTGAGAGCCTGAAATGACATTTTTCAGGATCTGACAATAAAATACCACTTGTGCTCTGCCTTTCATCTGTTCACCCTTCCAGTTAAGCTTTCACCCCATGCATTAAAGAAATGAGTCATCTTCATCTCTCACGCGCTCACATTCCCAGTACCTCACCTTAATCTGCAGTTTTTCACTATCACCTGAAATATATGCTCCTTAATCTCTAATACTACTTTATGGGGAAAAAAACACTAAAAATAAATCACAGGTATAATGAGAAGTTTCCAAAGACTCTAATCCTAAAATGCACTCCTATAATAACACAGAGGAATTTCCATGCTCAGTGTTAAAAGGATAATTTTTCAACGCATCCCCAGTTTCACAGACACACACCGCTCTTCATTTTCACTGGCAAATGACTCCATAGATTAACAGAGAGACAAAACTCAATCAAGCATGTCTGTCATTGTGATTATGGCCTGGCTGTAAAGCAATTTCACAGAAGGGGAGAGGACCATGATATAACTATCACAGCTTAAAAGCCCTCCTCATTGCAGCAGATTTACATAACTTTATTCAGTGCTGTAGATTACGGGTTACAAAAAATCATATTTGCTCACAGGGAGGGGAAACGAGCAAAGCGTTGGCACTGGAGATAGTTCATCATTTGAATTGGGTTTTGCACCTGCAGATTTACCCTCGTGTTCTTTGGTAATACCCTGTGGCTTGCACAGATCCAACGTCTTTACAGACATTTGTGTATTTGTATCTTCTATCAAATAAAAAGTAAAACTGAATTGGAAAGCCAAAATTAGAGGCCCCAATATTTCAGTCTGATTCAGGCTCTGGAATTCAGTGCGGAGAATGTAGACCTTAACTCTTTTAAGAAGAAACACCAAGATCCTCTCTCTTCTCTCCACCTGAAGATTGTCCAGAATGACTTTAGCATATCTTTAAAAAATCCTCCCCAATGGCCCTTTTAAAGCCATATCCATATCCAGGTTGCCATTTTCAATTTCTGACATGCACTCGAATCCTAAATCTGGTTTAAATTTTTTTCAAGCATTTTCTGACAGTTTAAGCTAAAAACTCTGACTTTTCCAATAAAAACTAAAATTCTTATTCTTATGAAAGCACTAAATGATGTGAGAGTTGACATCTGTCTCTGGCATGAGATGTCATGCGTATTTTATTAAGAAGTTATCAGGTGTGCAAAAGGTCCTGCAAGCGCTCAGAGTCGATGCAGCTGCAGGAAGCAAAACCCTCCTTCAGCCACAAGAACCTGCCTCAGTTCCTTGCTACAGAGCTGCTGGGTTTGGGCTGCTCCGGCCCAGGCAGAGCATGGTTGGGTGACACTGTGCTGTGCTCCTGAAAGAAAAGGAAAACTGGTGTACGAGTCACAGCAGGGGTTTCTCCACACTGGCAAAGTTTCCTTTCAAAAATCCCTCAGTAGCCAGCCCTGTATTGGCCAAACCAATGCAATTGACACCAACGTAGAGACTTTTGAAAGGCTGACCGAATTTTATAAGGAATGGCTTAATTATGCCATTTTCAGAGAGAAAGCCACAACAGTTCTTGGTAGTGTGCATCTTGATCCCATGAAGGCAGGGGAAAAATCCAGGGCCAGGGCTGTCTTTCTAGTGTAGCTGCTCAGTGATGTTGCTTTTTGTTCCATATTAAGAGATCTCATTTTTGCCCTCTTCAATACAAGATGGAAATCTGATGCCATTTCATTTCACCTTTTTCCAGGATCTTGGCTCTGCAAGGCTAAAGCTGAGCTCCTTTGAATGACTCTGATGTTGAAACATACACGAGTACTCTGCTGAATCAGGCCCTTTTAAAGTATAAGGAGGAAGATATTCAAGGTTTCTAATCCAGCAGCACAGCAGGGAACCCGCTTGTCTCTTCGTGATTGTGTAATTGCATTTCAAAGAGAGAATCGAGTTTTGCTATCTGCGCAGCACTGATGAACCTCAGAAGTCACTTTGGTCTCCTAGCCTAACTTTCAAGATTATTTGTTATGGATAAAAGGAAAGACACTTCTATTTCCATAGCTGACAAGCTTTGCTTCGGGGCATGCATTTATTTTCCATGCTGTTGATCTCTTCCTCCCTGTATCAGGCTAATTCATCAGATTAATAAAGGACGATTTAGCTTCCTGCAGGGTGTTATTGATCTATCTGGCAATGTGGCGGTTGTTTGCTGTACTACCTTTCCCTTCAGCACAGGGGATGATTTTTAAATATTTCTAACGCTTGAAGGCTGCAGCTGCCTCTCACCGAGGAACTATGGAGAAGCAAAAGGCAGTGGCAAAGGGGAAATGCAAAATGTATCACTCCAATCCCTCTGCTTTCCCCTGCCTCTGTACTCGTCGGTGCGTCTGGAGCACACAAAGCCACAGCAAGGAAGTGCGGGTGAGTAACTGGCTCCAGCATGGGGCTTGAGGGAGACAAAGCTCATCTGGGCTGAGCTGTCACACACTCAATTCACCAGTACCGGGGATTATTTGAAACACACAGCGTGGTTCATAGATAACAAAGTTGGGAAGGACCCTTGTCATCAGCCCCTGGAACACGCTCCAGCCAGGTCACTCCTTGTCTGAGCCCTCGGGTGGTGAACGGCCCCCACTGTGCTTGGCACGCTGCACGGAGCCTGCCTCTGCTCACCGGGACCCCCTCTTTGCTCTTCACCTTCAGATGGCTGCGATAGGACCTTCTTCTACCTCTGGCAGTATTCACTCTAAAGCTGCGTTTCCACCTCTGGAAGGCACCAGGTTTTGGCCCAAGGAGCCCTGTCATGGTCAGTCATGCTAGGCCAGGCCCAGGACATGATTGACCCGAGCAGCTTGCACACTGCTCAGTCAGCGCTGTGGTAAGCCGGGCACAATGGTGGCTGCACAGCTTCATTCCCCTACCAGACAGAAACCACAGTGCATGTTGCTCTCTCACCCCCTTTCAGGGCCCTCCACTGAAGCAGCAATTTTCTTAAGAGGCCAGAATTAAACACATTTCAGAAATATCCATGTGTCATCCAACCCAGAAACAACAGTGTCTCCTTCCTAGCGCAACAATTATCCTCTTTATCCCACCAAAATTATCCCTATACCTTTAGGCAACAGTGCTGGACAAGGAGCTTTAATTCACCGTAATCTCTCAGTCATTCCCTGGCTCCATGCTTGTTTGGGCAGAAATCCCTGCCCTGCAAACACAGCCTGACTCCTGGTTTCCAGGATGCAGGGCTTGATGTTTGACCTTACTGAAAAACAAACACTATTTATTTGTGCCAAGCTACAAAGCCCAAGTGCCCAGCCTCAGTGACTTGCTACCTCATTCCTCACCTTTCTTCTGGCTTAATGTGATGTATGATTGTTCCGTTTTCCCCAAAAAACCCACAGACGAGCGTGTTAAATCGTGAAAGAGCAAGACCTGAGCCCCACCAGAGCTGGGCTGATACAAGCCCACTTGCTCCCTTGTTTGCAGCTGTGTTGTGAGGCTTGCACATCCACCGGCTTGAAATCTACTTATTATGTACTATGTAAATTTTACGTAATTCTAATTTCTTAATCAATAGCTTTGAAGAATCAAAGATCTCTGTAAATTACAACAACATTATCACCTTTAGCAGTCTAATTTGCAATCTCATTTAGAAGATCTCAAGCTCTTTTCTGTAACCCTACAGTGATGGAATAACTCTCCATCCTTCATCATCCTTGCACGTGCTGTAAGATGTTTGTCCAGGACTGGCGTCAAGCTGGGCTGCCCTCAGCTGGTTTTCAAATCCTGGCACAGCAGCAGCCTGCTTTCATTGCCACCTAACCGTGACGACCCGAGCATCACTGAAAACCAGTAACACCAGTTCAGAGAGCTGTAGAGGCAGCACTGGTGACCAGTCTCCCAGACCTGTTGGTGCAGGAGATGCAGAGGTGACATACGCTGTGCTGCACATGCCGGGTCACCCTGGGTCTCTCCATCCTGTGGTGTGACTGCAGTTGAAACTTGTTTTCCCCAAACATGACACATTTTTTTAATATTTCTGCATGTATCAAGTGCCTTTCCTGCATTATCAACAGCTTTTCTGCACTTCAGCTGGTACCTGACTAAATAAATGTCTTTCCTTTTCAATATATTCTGAAAATTACTGAGCTCTTCTTGTATCATTTTCCTTCTCATCTGAAAGGAAAATCCATTTTCTCAAACACGGAAGAGATTTGGAGCCAGAATTAGACAAGGAAATGTTTCAAGAGAAGGGGTCGGGGCCTGGTTTCTCCTAGCAATTCACGCAGTTAAACCAGATGATTAAAGACTGGAGTCGCTCGGCGAAGCTGCCTGTGCCTGACCACTGCCAGTTCAGGCACATTTCTCATCATTATCCCTTAACCCCACAGCTTCTAGTCCCACTTAATAAGACTATGTTTATTTTTCTGGCTTTTGGTATAACAGATAAAACAAAGCAATGCTAAATTTCAGTCCATAAATCCCAGTAAATAGATCGGATGGGCCTAGATTAGAAAGGGAAATATCTGCAGAGAACTTATTTTGTAAAAAAAAAAACAAAACCAAAACCTTAAGTGTCTTAAAACTGATTTGCTGGCAGGGTAGACCTTGATGTCATCCTTCTATAAGTGGGTTATGATTGTTCTCACAAATGCAAAATTATATGCAAATGTATCGATCTATCACATCCTGCTGCTTCCGGTTTTACCTGCCTTTTTCCAAGTCCTTCTTTTTTTTTTTTTGCCCTTCTCCTGCAGTCTCCCAAAAGCTGATGAGAAGCATTTGTCCCATGTATAACGCCAGGGACAAAGAGAGTGGAAAAAGAAAATATCCTGCATTATAGCTTCTCTGACAGATACAAGTTTTCTGGTGGTTTATGTCCAGGTCACGAGATGTAGGGTTTCATTTCTGCCCTCAAAAATCAGATCAAAGACCATTGCCAGTATATGTTCTTCCTTGACAATTTTTCACTGGTTTTGGAAAATACGGAGAGTTTATAGTCAGCCAATGTCCCTCCTACAACGACAACTTTACTGTCCCAGGTGGTTTGGAGCAAGCGGAACTCACAAGAACCGCCGAAAGGTCTTCCAGCCCAGAGCAATTAGTGAAAACCATGAATGCTCTTGTACAGGAAAGAAAATATGAGTTGGTTGATATTCTTTTCACTCTACTCTGTGCTGTGTGTTATCTTGAGGGTGCACTCAAGCCGAACCTCAGCTCAAAAATCACAGGGTTTGTGCTTAGAGGCTGATCTGACAAGTTTGTAGCTATGGAGGCAGCAGAGGAGCCTTGGTGAGGGGCCAGGAGCCCTGTGCTGGGCAGCCTGCCCCACTTGCAGGGATTGTCACCCACTGTGGGTGGGTGTGGGGTGGGGGCCCTGTCGGGTGGCTGGTGCTCAGGTTGCCTCCAGGCCACCTGCAAGCGGCTCTCTGGGAAGCTGCTGCCGCTCCTAACTAAATAGCACCAGATCCATTCCCGCTCATCAGTCTGACGGTGGTGAGTCCTTCTCCTGCCTTGGGTGCTGGAATTAATGCTGCTGCGAGACAACATAAATTGCAGCTTGAAAATGGCAGATCAGGTGTACACTTAGTGCCATTAAAAGGCTTTAAATTGGTTTAGAATTGAAAAGGAAAAAAAATCTACCATAAAAGATCCAGATACGCCTGTAGATGGCTGAATGAAAATGACAGGGTGAAGCTGAATTCATTGCTTTAGGACTCTGCGATGCACACCCACAACTCTGGCCCTTAGCAGGTGACACGGAGGCTACCTCTGTTCAGCAGCCAAGTTTTAAAGCAATGCCAAATTAAGAAACCCGGCTTTGAAATACTAGATGTCTCCTGAACAACTTAAAGCCTGGTTTTGTAATGTAGGATCAAAGTATTTGAAACCCTAAGATGGGATCGAACTGCAGAAATTTTTGTTACTCTCTACCCAGTAGGATCTAAGACCTATGCTGTTAGTAATAATAAATACATGAGTAACTTGTTACATGACAGCAAAGTGAATATACTACATCCATACTTTTTTATATACATATATATATAAGGTCTGTGAACTACAATAACAGTTAATAAAGGAGAGATTAACTTCTGTAAAGTTCCTAAGGTTCAATCTACACTGAGAATATTTCCGTTTCAAAACCACTGAACAGTCATTGCGTAAAAATCTATACATAATTTTGACATAAAAGTCAGAACCCAGACTGTGATTCTTCCAGGACAGCCTGAGACCACCAGCCATGGTCATCCCATCTCACCTCAGTGAAGCTTCTCCTACTGCTGCCTGTGGAGGTTTAGCTGGGAGCGTTGTGAGTGCTCATGCCCAGGGGAGCCCAGAACCTGACAGTGAGGAACACTTCCAAAAACGAGAGAAGTGAAACCAAATTATCTTGCACAGGAATCAACTCTGGATGTCTCTGTTACAGACATGGGTTCATCGTGCGAGAGGGTGATGGACCAGTCTCATCTACTACTAACCTTCAGAGCTTAGATGCTGAAAAAGCTTATGGACAGTTATTAACATTTTAATGAACTAATTTTTTTCAGTTGTAAGTTAAATAAGATGTTAAAACCCCCTAGAATTTTCCCTTATATCAATGATTTTTTTTTTTCCCACAAATGATAGTCTGAAAAAACCCTAACATTTAGAAATAAAATGAAAATATACTGCAGTAAACCAGTATTTAACTCCCATCTTTCAAATAACAATTCAAATCACAGGCTGAGCTCCCAGAGACAGCTGTTGCTCTTTACAGTGCAAACACGCAAGTAACTTTCTATGACATTTCTTCACTTTATGGAAAAAGAACAAGTTTTTTAAAAAAAAAATTACAAAACCCCCCAAAGCAACACAACATTATGTAATGTTTCAAAGTAACAACCACCAAACTGTGAGGTTTTGATCAAACAACATTCAAACAAAACCACTTGCTCTGACCGAGGGTAACACTAATAGATGATTTTTTAAAAATAACATCCTGTACCTGTGACAAGCCAGTTTTCTTACCCTGAGTACTGTCAGCACAAGGACACTAGCAAGCCCTCGCCTCAAAGTCAGGGTTGTTCAAAACCATGAGGGACTCATCTCACCCAGGAACGCTGACGCTCCCCATACTTTCTCACCATCACAACCACGCGACAGAGCGGTGACTGCAAGTGGTTTAGATACTTAGTCGCGTCTCTACAACCTAAGTTCAGCTCTCAGCACAACATGAGGGAAATTAACAGTGTTTGTAAATAGTATTTTCAATTCTACCTTTTAATTTGGATGACAAGCTGCTGCTGCTTTTTTTTTTTTTTTCTTTTTTCATCTCCTCAGTCTTTCAAAGGAGGGCTGTACCCTTCACTACATTTTTATCTGGGAGATAACTATTTTGTGCTTTGTAACTCCTTAAACATCTTCCAGCTGAAGAATGGACCAGTTCACAGGGAATGCAACCCAAAGGACCATTGATTTGTTCTCCTACCTACCTTTCATATAACAGCACAGGGAATTCGTATGAGGAGGATGTTGAAGTATGGAACGAGATGCTGAAGCCACCGACTCTTTCTGCTGCCACGGAAAACAGGAGAAGTGTCTTTCAGTGCCTCAGTGCTGAGGACCCTCTCATGTGGTGGCTGTGCTGCCAGTTTTCCCCCACTCGAGGCTGGACAGGGACACCCCTTCTTCCACAGTGGGTACATTTGCATACACCTAACTTCAAAGCACATTCTAGGAAGGATGGAATTCCTGGCAGAAGCCTTTGGGAGCACTGCAGGAATAGCTGTATTTTACTATAGAAAAAGTGAGCAAAAGAGAATGATCAGGAAAACTCATGAGACTTCAAGAGAGAGAAACAACAGCGTTACAGTTCCAATCCAGTAGCCATGGGGTGGACACTGGTGTAACAAGGACTGAACGATTCTCATATAATATTTTCTTCTGAAACATTAGTTGCAGACAAAGACCTTTCTCAGTATGAATTATGAAGTATTACTTCATGTTTAATTGCATTGATTTGCATTGAAAGCTTTAAACATCAGCCTAATCATTATCTTAAACCAATTTGTCATCCAGAATACAATAAACCATTATCTATGCCAGTGCTTGCAAGTAGCTGATTCTTCTGCATCAGACAAACTGAAAGAAAATAAAAAGAAACACTTAAATTCCAGAGTGTGCATCCAGGTTGCTGCATTTAGGGGAAAAAAAAATGTGAGAATGATTGCCAATAAAAATGACGGTAGAAAAAAAAAACCTTCGGAGCCAGCAATGGCACTTATTTATGGAAAAATGTCCAAACATTCAGACAGGGTCAAGGGCTGGCACCTGGGAGCACCAATCTGCCCTGTCTGGAACTGCAGGTCACCCTGCTGCCCTCACAGCTGCCACAGGGCTGTCCTGCAAGTCAGGATCAGGGGAGTTGTGTTTCAGATCCTTCTCTCAGGAGCTGAAACCATCCCTGAGTACGGTGGATGTGTGGTGGTGGTGGTTTGTGTTGTTGCTGGCAGCAGTGGGACTGGCCGTCTTTCCTGCTTCACCACTCCCTCTTCCCTCACGCGCTGACCAAGACAATGTTTCTGCTGACAGAGAGAACGTCAGCAAATATTTTTAATAAGGAAATTTCACACTGTTCCAATCTCTGCTCTCAGAAAAACTCTCACTATTCAAAACTAGTACCAAAAAAAACTCGCTAGTGACATGGAAAATTTTGGACAAAGCAATTATAGCCTTAGCGAGTTGCGGGACACCACGACAAAGAGACAGCAATGCCAGGCACGTTATAGGGAGAGCTGGTGGGCCAGGGTTACTGAACAGGGCTCACACCCAGCCTGTGTGGGACAGGCTGAGAGTCCCTGCAATCTAGTGAGGAGGTGAAAAAAAAAATAATCTGTGCTCTAAGAGCCTGAAATTCCTGGAGGAGCGAGACGGATGAAGCAAAGGAGAGCTATAACAGGATTTGAATATTTTAAACTCCTCTGACAGCCCCAGCACTGTAGTGCATTTTATCTGTGTGAGATCTTGCAGCAGTCGAGCACTTTACAGCTCCAGTGCTGGGGAGCTGATGTTCCGCAGTGCTTGGCTTGCAGCATTGTGTCAAATTTTACTACCACTGCAAAATTTCCCCGCCACCCTGTAACCAATTTCAACGTAATGGTCTTTATTTTGCAGAGTGATCTTGAAAGGTACACAGTGGTTTTTACAGGTAGGATGAAAGCCTGATGTGACTCACGGAGGGTGTGCTCAGGGGCTGTTTCCAGGACTGTCCTCCCCGTCAGGAACAGGTATGTCACAGGGCTGTGGGCTGGAGGGACACTCGTGTCCTGGGAGCTGCCAGCTTCACCCACCTGAGGCACAGGCGTGCTCCGCCAGGGGACGGGGCACACGTCAAGGGTGACAGTCCCTGCCCTGAGCACAGTCGTCACCACCCTGTGCTGCAGGTCTGAGCTTTTGAGAGGTGTTTGTTTCCCGTTGGGGAGCACACAAATCCATAGATGCCTCAGGGTTTTTATGTGGTTCTTGAGCCACGTAGCCCCATCTAATCAGCAGGCTGGGGAGTGGGGCAGCACCATGATGCGAGCGAGGTGGAAACAGCAGCTCAGCAACATTTTCCACTGGACTAAGGCCTCCTGCCATCACCACACCATTCAGTTCAGCCTACAGTCCTTCACATAAGTATCATCAAATAATTTACAGTAAGTGTCAGCTGCAAGCTACAGCCAAAGAGAAGGTTTATTTAAAATAGCATGTGGATTGTTATACAAGATCCTGATGGATTATTCCTATCTGAGAATTTACAGATACTGCAGGAGCGTGGCCAACAATTTGGATTAGTTTAGATTATACTCAGTCTGGGTTGTTTTTTCTCCCTTAGGAAATCTCAGCTCTAGGTCTACGGGCATTTTTTTCAAGGAAAGACACAGACAAAAACAACTTTTATGCTTTCCAGCAGGCACCTAAAGTGCCTTTCCCATCAATCATCTTTGATATATGGAGTCAGAAGTGTGAGTTACTTCATTAAGAGCACTCACACATAACTGGGTACATTTACATATTAATCAGACAGCTGAGCTGCTAATCTTTCTATCTTATGTGCAACTGTAACCATTAGTCAGAGCTAGAGTGCTGTTAAATACTCCAGGTACCACTGAGTGCTCTAAAATCAAGAGGAGTGCCGGTGACAGGGAAAGGTTCATATTTACAACGCTCCTGTAGAGCCAAGTACTGTTAGCTCTGCAATGGTAATAGAAATACATTTATCTAATGCCAGGAGCTTTGATCCAGAGGGAGCCCGAAGCGAGGTGAGGCTCTCCCACTACCTAGAGGCTTCAGTGATTCCTGGGGAACAGTCTGGGTCTGGTTCAGCCTTCTCCAGGCTCTTCGCTGGAGTCTTGAGTGGCTCAGGTCACCTGGCACAATGCACCTCGGGCAGCTGGTGCCCATCGGTTACTCACCTACAGCTGCAGACTAAACCAAAAAATACAGACGAGTTATAATTGCCTTTGCCGAGGAAGCCATCTGTGGTATCAGTTCCTCTTTGCAGAACAGTCACAGTTTACATTTCCTGGGCTTTAATTGAAAGGAAAATAATGTGGGCGGCTACAGCGACAACAAGGGCTCGGCAGAGCACTCTGACGTTCCTTGCTCTGGGGCTTCAAGCTTTCGTTTGCCACTTTCTCTGGATCACGTGGATGGAAAGGTTAGACAGCCCCCGAGGAACAGCTTGGTTCTTTTGCCGTAAGACACCGCCTGAGTTTTCTGTGGCTTGGCACTCGGTGCAGCATCAGGCTGGCTTGACTGCCTGGCCCCAGCTATAGTAGCCCAGCTGCACTGGCGACACTCACCCACCCCAGCACCTCTCCCTCATGTCCAAGCAGTACTGACCCTCAGATCACCACCAGAAAGCTCTGCACTGCCCACCACACCCACGGCCCACGCAAGCAGGAGGGTGCTGAGGTGCATAAGGACACTTTGGAGACCACAAGTCTCTGTGCAGGCTCTGCCGTCGTTCTGAGCCCACGGTCAAGAGATTTTGCCAACGGTTTTAGTTCATAGAGGAGAGTCCAGATGTCCCACTGGTGCCATTCCAGCCCTACACATCTTATCCCAGTAGCTGGGGATGTTAAATGCTCCTATTCCCCACTTCATGGGAACAAGCAAATTTTGGGAAGTGGCAGCAATCCATGCTCCTTGTCCGGAGAGGCTGCATGAAGCAGCAGTGCTATACAGTCAGTGGATCTCTCCTGCATCTTCCACTGCTTTTTATAATGGTTTATTGATTGGTTTTGTCAAACTATTTTATTGATCAGAAGTATTTCCAACCTCTGCAGTCTGGTCATAAATATTAAAGAGGAGATGAGGGAATACAGGCTTTACAACCGAGTCTTGGCTCAGCCTTGAGGCCGGCTGGAAACCCAGCCCTGGGCCAGCGGCCTTGAATGACCCAGGTGAAAAAGCAGGAGGAAGGAGGTGGGAGCCACTAACACCCGTGGCCATATTTCTACATTTCAGGCAGAGGCAGAAGCTCAGCAGCCCTATTCAAACCAAGTAAAATAAAGTCTTGGCCATGACTAATGCTGCAGCATGGGCATGTGAGGGAGAAGGGGTCACCACCGCTGTGGTAGGGGACCCACCTGGTGCTTGGACAGTGGCACTGTGAAATCATAGCCAGAAAAATATCCAACTGATAAACCCAACCTGCTCATCCCCTGGAAAGGCCAGAGGGAGCTGCTTGAGGAAGCAGCACATGGTGCTCACTGTGTGGCTGTAACACACTCATCCCCAGTCTCCCACACGCATCTGCTACCCACTTACACCATGCTCCTGTGCACAGGAGGAGGAGTGAAGGCAATGAGAAACCTGCACTGACACCACGTCTTCCTACTCAGGACATCACTTGTGAACCACAAAGCCAAATTTTCAAGGAGATGCGAGGAACAAGGAGACCTATTAAGCACCAGAAGTGAGCGCAGCTCTGCCCTGGAACGTCCCGGCACCTGCTCAGCCACTGTCCATGAACGATCTCACATAGAGCTGTACAGGGATGAAGAGGGACAGAGATTTCAGGGTAGGGGCAGTCACAGGCAGGGTAGAGAGGAGAAAACTGTGAGATGGCACATTGGGTCAGGCTAGGATGTCAGTCAAGCAAGCGAGCAGCTCCGAGCACTGCCCCCAGCTGAGGGGTGATGTGTAGCCCCAGGGACAGTGCAGAGCAGCACATGATTCTGGGCTCCTCCTCATTCCCTTGCATTGACAGTTTTTCCACCATCAGCTATTTTATCCATGGTTTTGTTCATGGACTCCCTATGAACCCCTCTTCCTTGTTGCCAGTGCCACTCACCATGTCGCTCCCCCAGCACTGGCAGAGCAGGGCCACGCACAGCCCAGGACACAGTCAGCTCCCTGCGATATGAGGGGTGGAGATAGAAAGACAGTGCGGTTGCTGTCTGAAATGCCACCCTGCCATATGATCCTTATCACACAGCTCACCCCTGCCACCTCCTGCTTGCACTGCACAATAGATGGATGCTCTATTCACCCATGCAGCCGCTCCCTCGCGACCTCCGCTCAGGCACTTGTCTCGCTTGAACATCCCCATGAGTGCTGTGGGTGACTCATGGTTCGGGTTTGCCTCCTCCATCCTGGGGTGCAGCCGAGTAAAGCCTGGCTTGTCTGGCTCAAAATCAAGAGGGACAAGCCCATGATGAGATGTCATGCGGCTCGCTTTCGGGTCAGGACTATTTATCCATGTTGATTTTTAAAATGAGCTTTACAGTTTAGTTATGACTTCTAGCTTTTGCCTCTCCAAAGAGCATCTGAAAGAGAAATACCACAATAAATGCAATGGGGCAAAACCTCCAACCCTGTAACACCAAACCACTGAAAGATGGTCATGTTTGTCACATTAACACAGGGAAGAACATCTCTAATCCCGCTAGAGCAGCAGCGGGAGGCATTACCATAAGGAAAAGCCAGGTAGAGAAGAGAGGGGAGCACTCATGACTTAAGGACTCCCATTTCATACATGAACCATCAACAAATAAAACCAGCTACAAAAAGTACATGATTGCCCCACTTTCTCATGCAAATCTCCAACAAGAAGACTTTATCTTTGCTGTGGTTTAGCTGCTTGGTTTAAGCAGTGGAAACAACTTAATCTGAGCCATGCCTCTGGCTGCTGCTTCATGCTAGCAGCTCATATTGGTATCTTCCTATAAAATCAAAGCAATCCAAGTAGGTCGCTGGGGGTTCACCATGGGATTAGCTAAGCACAGTCAGCCACAGGCAACCACTAGCCCTTGGTCCTGCTCATCTGTCTCCTGGGAAAACATCGCAGCTTGTTTCCACCTGGATCTTACAGCCAGGATTTGGTGGCCTTTTCCACCCCCCAGCACAACCCCTGCTTTCCTACAGGAAACAGAAGCTGAGGCCCCTGCTCTTATTGAGGAAAGCCCAATTTCCATTTCATTTCATCTGCTCCTTGCAGACGCAGAGATCGGCACCCTCCTCCACCTGCCCATCAGCCCCAGCAGCGCTCGAGGGGGAGAGGAGGAAAGGTCCAGCCTTCACTTGTGGGAAAGAAAAGGAGAAATTTTTTAATCATTGTTAAGTGCAGCTGTTTAACAGTTTCCAAAAGCTCGTAAGCTCTGGTCATACTGCTGCCTTTTGGTGCTCAAATTACATATATCAAATTAAATTCGCCCTAGCCACTGCTAGGAATGGAGGATGAAGCTCTTTTTTTTTTTTTTTTTT
>VWZK01003937.1:6182-91962 GCA_013396935.1 Baryphthengus martii | reverse complement strand
TTTTTTTTTTTTTTTTTTTTTTTTCTCTTTTTATCAGGAAAGAACATACAGCCAGAAACTGTAGTGGCAAAGCCAGCTGTCCTTTAGACAGCCAATTTCACAGATAAGTTACTCCCCAACCACGCGCAGTATAGATCTGATCTTGCAAGTGGCCCCGTGGGGACGCATCCCGCTCCTCTGCGGAGCGGTGCCAGTACAGGACAAATCAATGCAGTGCTACGGCAAACAAAACTCATCTTAATGCACATGGGTTTTAGCCTTGATTGAGCCTCAGGAAATCAATGGAAATATTTCCATTGCCACATGTGTCTGCATCACACCAATCCCTGTGGCTTGTGGGATGGCACTGCAGTGGCCTCCAGTATTTAGCAGTGCACTGGGGGGTCCAGAAGACTCAACACTGGGTGTTGCCTCCAGGGGCGGCAGCAGAGCTGCTTTCTTATCCAGCTCCTTTATTTACTTTTTCTATTTATTTGTATAAACACTGCAAAGTCTCTTGCAGTTCCTCTGAACTGTGATTTTATCCACAGGGAAAGCAGACGCCACACTGCTCTTTCCCCTCCAGCAGCTCTCTGTGCCCACGAGTGACCCAAAGCACAGAGGAAATGGCCCTGTATGTTCCTGGTGGCTCTGGGTACCTGGGAGGGTCCTGGGATGGGTGGGAGCCTGGGGGGGGGTTGGGTTCTTAGCTTGAGGCAAATGCAAGATTATGGGTTTTATAACTTTTCATCCATACTATGAGCAAAGTTGAACTGTACTGCATTATCATAGAACGGTTTGGCTTGGAAAGGACCTTAAAGATCAGGTTGCTCAAAGCCCCATCCAACCTGGTCTTGAACACTTCCAGGGATGAGGCATCCACAGCTTTTCTGGGCAACCTGTTCCAGTGTCTCATCACCCTCATGGTAAAGAATTTCTTCCTAATATCTAATCTAAATCTAACATCTTTCAGTTTAAAACTGTTGCTCCTCATCCTATCACTACGTGCCCTGATAAAGAGCCCTCCTCATCTTTCTTGTAGGCTCCATCTAGGTACTGGGAGGCTGCTGTAACATCTCCCTGGATCCTTCTCCAGGCTGAAAAATCCCTTCTCTCTCAGCTTGTCTTCAGAGAGGAGGTATTCGAGTCCTCTGACCAACTTTGTGGCACTGCACTAGACCCACTTGAGTAAGTCCATTACTGATGAAACTAATGAAGTAACGTTTAAATAATAAAAACATTCCCCTTAAAAGGAGGCTCCTGTCTCCATTTTCAATTTCTCAGCAGGGCCAAAAGCTTCAAGCCCTGACCCAAAGCATGGGCAAACCAGACCTTTCCCAAAGCTCACAGTCAGTCTCAAAGCACATGAGACTTCCCTAGAAAGTATGAAGGACATAGCCCTGCCTGTCTCCTCTGTCAGATTTCAGCAAAGTAAGAACCACTTTGTGATATAGAAAAATGTGATTTTTGCCCCACCTGGAGCCCAGCTGAAGCATCTTCCCCTGCCCAGGGGCACATAGATATTCTCAACTTTAGGAGAGGGGAGGTGGGCAGAGGCACTGCCAAGCACCATGAACAACAGACTGGGGAGTGGGAATCATATGAGGTTCTTAACAGAATGGAAATCTAAAAAATACAAATGAAAGTCCTATGAAGAATAGCTGCAGGAACTGGGGTTGGTTAGCCTGAAGAAAAGGAAGCTCAGGGGAAACCTTCTCCTTCTCTACATCTATCTGAAAGGAAGCTGGAGTGAGCTGGAGGTTGGCCTCCCTCTTCTCCCAAGTAACAAGTGATAGGGCAAGAGGACATAGCCTCAAGTCATGCCAGAGTAGGTTTAGATTGGACATGGGGGAAAGTTTCTTCACAGAAAGAGTTGTCAAGCCCTGGAACAGGCTGCCCAAGGCAGTGGTGGAGTCCCCATCTCTGGAGGGATTTGAAAGACATGGTGCTGTCAATAAGGGGCAGGGCTGTCCACTAGAACGAGCTGCAGCTTCCATGGGGAAGGTCAGGCTTGGAACGGGGGAAATAAAAAGAGAGATTAAGAAGAGCTGAACTGTTTTTTCCCCTCTGCCATGCTTGCGCTCTGAACATGAATAAGTTAAAGATGCTAATAATAGACTTCAGTCCTTGCAAACAGCTTCAGAAAGAAAACAATTTGGGGAAAGGATGGCACCACTGAGGTGCTGTTCCAGGCACAGGGCTCAGGGTTGCTGCTGCCGTACCCAGATACCTCTTGTTTCTCCATGCGAAGCTCTGATGGCAGCTGATGCTGCATAGTGCTTAAAATATTTTGAACGGCCCAGCCCCACAAATGCCTTGGCAGAGAACAAGGGGCTTCCAGCCCTGCAGATAGATCACATTGCTATTTCTGGAGTGCTCTATAAACACACTTTTTCTCCAGAAGCAGCCCCCAGCAGCCCTGAGGCCAAATCTCTTCCCAGCATTTAACCTCTTCCTTTTGGAGGTGGCCTCTCTGCTTCCCTAGGAAAAGCCTCTCTGGATTAAAAGCTGGTTCTCCTCAAATACAGCTGCTGAGGGAGCTGTGGGCAGCAGAAGCAGAAGCCCTTCCTTTCAGCCAGTGAGCCCACTCCCTCAGCATCTGGCCTGTGGCATAGTCACCCACCCTAAGCTGAAATGAGGGTTAGGTGCATTTCCTAAGGAAAGAAGCACCTTGGGGCAATTTTAGCACCTTTCCCAGTGCCAGCAGAGACACAAAGGCCATTTGGGAGGACAACGGGACTGTCCTAGCACTGCTGCACCCCTTGCTTTCACTAGCAAGCTGGAGTAGAGACAGCCTCTTGCTACCTTCATCCCTCTGGGACACAAGACACAGGGATTTACCACCAAGCAGCACCTGGTAGAGTGTCAGATTTATACAACCTCAACCCTTATTTACACTTCAATTTTGTCACGGCTCTCACACAAACACAAATCATGTTGCTTTCCCAAGATGTTCTCACCAGCAAGGTCGCACATGTTTTCTCCCCTGGCACTGAAGGCTGGAGTGCTAGCAGCTAGATATTAAAAATTAAATAAATTAGGAAAAAAAAAAAAAGAAAAAAAGGAGGTAGCAGCTCTGATTGAAGATGAACAGGTAATTGGATTTTTGAAAGAGATAATGCTTTGACTTAAGCACCTGAACCACTGATTGCATTTATAAGACCGTTCATCTGCTTTGTACTTGAAATAGATGATGCACTTTTAAAAACGCATCACCAGGTGAGTTCTGGGCCTTTTTGGAGATCTGGCATAAAAGCCAGAAGTAAGTCATGTGCTGAACGATGAAATGCAGTAATCGCTTACCAAGTGCCATCTCTTGCGCCTGGTGCTTTGAACGCAGTTGGAAACAGAAATGTAAATATATATTTTTTTTAGTGACCCAGGTCAAACCACTTCAGTTGGATCACAGAGATGCAGCACGAGCAATTCACCAGAATAAACGTTTACTCAGGTGCCCAAAAGGCTGCAGAAACCCTTAGCAAGAAAGAAACCTTTTTTCTCCTCCCTCTCCCAGAACTACCAGAATAGGCCACGAAATCTTTCCACAGACTTTTCTTGGCCAGCAGTGCCCTGTGCCGAGACTCCAGGACACAAAAGGTAGGACAGATGTCTGTGGTGGACCATGTGGGCCAGAGAGGTGGACACGTTGTGACAGAGCCCAGGCTGGTAGAGGACAAGTGTCAGGAGGTACATGGCGGAGACTGATCCACCTGTTCCCACCAAACACTGTGTCCTGGCAACAGCACCCTCCAGTTTTCCCCAGCCGAAGCCTTTCTTCCACCAACCTCTGTCTCATCTCAGGACAGACCTAAATCCTTCATCCCAGCTCCTGTGGGGAAGGTTGGAAGTGGAGAGATGTTGGCTGGGTCCTGTTCCCCATGCTCCCTGGGGAACACAGCCCAGGGTCAGCTGTGAGGGCACTAATGGGTCCTCACCCACCCAGAGCAGCCCTTGAATGCTGTGTGGAGAGTAGCACAGTCTGTGGGCACAGTGGGAAGTTGTTAGGGAGAGAAAATACTGTTGTTCTCCCCGGAGAGATACCTAACGGCTGGGCTCAAGGTGTTTCCCTAAAATAATTTTTAAATCATCCACTTCTGTCTTGAAAAAAATAACCTCTTAGCAGTTTGCACAGCTCAAAGCTTTCAGGGGAGGCAGAGGCTGTCTGGGTGGAAGAGCAAAAAGGATGAGCAGGAACCAAAAGACGCTGCAAATGGTGGGACACAGGCCCCTCCTGCTGCAAGCCCTGCACATGGGAAATCTGCAGCCTCTAGTTTCCACCTAGGTCTCATCTGTCTGCCCACAGTCACCTGGCTTTAGGCTCAGGGCCATCTGCAACCCCTACCCTCAGCCATACCACACCGGAAACTTCCTAGGAATGGCTCCACACACATGGGGAGGCTCAGAGCCAGAGCCCGGAGCATTCATTGGACAAACTTCTCTCTCATCTTTCTATGGATTTGGACTAAGATCTACAACCAGTGAGGCAAGGCTCCTCTCATTCATCCAATGCACATGGGATTTTGTGATGGAAGAGCTTTGCAAGAGACCGACCCTGCCAAGCATTAGAGCCCCACTGCCAGGGGAAGCTTTCCCAGACAAAAGGGCACATTCTCATGCAGGCCTTCACCTACCTGAGCAGGGCTCCTGCTGTCTCAGCATCACTGATGAGGTTTCTGCAGAGATTTTTGCCCTCTGCATAGCTCCGTAACTTCATCTTCCCTTCCACTAGTGACTTCAGATTTTCCATCCAATGTCAGCATTTCCCTCAAAGTCCAGATTTTATAGAGCAGCATCAGCTATTTCCTCCTCAATCACATCTCTCCACTTGCTGGCAAGACTGTTTTCCTTAATGGTTTCTTTTCCTGGGACAGACATAAGTCCACCTAATTACCAGAGAACCAGTTTGACCATTATTAACAAATTTCCTTTGGTTTTGCCCCTTCTGCGTTGTGGAGTTTTTTTCCTAACCTGTATCTTATTTGGTTCCCACCCCTCCTCTTCTCCACTTCCAGGTCCATCCCCCTAGGCCCAAATACAAGAGACTCCAGCTTACTGCTGCTGCACAGCCCAGCCCACAGCTCACCCCATGATATCACACTTCATACCATGTTGCTTTTTTAGGTGGATGCCCTGTACAACCTGTAACACTCCCCACCTTCATTTAGGGATGCAAGATGAACACAGAGCTGCAGAAAGTCACCAAAAAGGAGTCTAAAGGCTTCTAAATGAACCAAATCAGTTGGAGGTGAATCTGTTTACTGTCCCTCTTCTCTTATGCCATTTCTTGTCCACCTGTCCTGAGGCCATGCAGTGGTGGTACATCACTGCCTCTGGGCTGGATGGGCTCCCAGAATTTGAGTAACCACTAGCAGGGGACTGTAGCATCTCCTCCTGTCCATGACACTGCTTTTGTATGGATGTGCATGGATGTTGTGAAATAAATCCTAAATCCAGAACATCTGTGCTCTGCCCAGCTGTGAGACACCGCATTATTCAGATGTATGTATGCAGCGTGTAACAGGAAGGTTGATTTTAATTTGCATATAAACTGTTAAAATTTGTAGAAGGTGATCTTTTGTGATACACTGAAAGAGATGATTAGAAAATGACAATTTAAGTGGGAGGCTCCGTGTGGCTCCTATCAGCCTTGCAGACAACCACAGACTTCACCAGTACAGCAAGATAGTATAACAATTCCAGCAAATTTGTCCAATGCCTTAGACACTGTTCTGGCACTGGAGAAGATGTCTGTAAGTCAGACACCTGCTTGGCCATCCCTGCAGCTCAGCCTTCTGTCGAGCAGTTACAGTGACAGAGGATCCCATTTTTGCTAAAACTCCACTTTGCAGCGCATCAAGCAGTTGACATCATGTGCTGAGCGAGCACTCGACCGTCTCCACACCTGAGTCACCAGACATCCATGCCAGCAGTTCCCCTGCAGAAACATTCTACTCAGCGTAAGATGGGGCAGCATCAGAGCTGTGGTCTTACCAAGACAGCCCATGAAACCCCTCTGAGAAGTTCAAACCCCTCTTCTCCCTCCAGCATCTCCACCTCCACTGCACCCAGAGCGCTGCAGAATCTTTAGTGTCCTGCTGTAAGAAACTGCGCTGCTTAACATACAGCACCTCTCTTAACAAGCAGAAGCCGCTTCATCTCTGAAGCTGATGTAATGGGGTGGTTAGAAATCACCTACACAGAAAGCTTCCAATACAAGCCCTTCCTAGAGCACCACCCCTGCCCTGCACATCCTTACAAGGAGGGCAGCAAGGAGCAGCTCGAAAACCCTCTGATCACCCTTCGTATGAGGGCCCAATGGCACAGTTGTCACTGTTGGGCACAGCAGAAGCTCTCCTGGGCCAGTTTCCCCTGCTGATGAAACGGGGGATGCTGCTACAGCTCACCAGCCACTCCTGGTCCATCTCCAGTAAGCTACAGGCTCTCTCCTCCACAGCTCCCCAGCCCAGCCCCACCTCCTCAGGGCTGGCCCTAGGGAGCACACAGATGCTGAGCCACCAGCTCAGCTCCCACGGGCACCGCTCTGTCAAGCGGCACTGAGAGACGCTGTGAAACACAAATAAGGCTTTTGGGGCCAGTTACATGGAGTGTAAAATGGAGGCAAAAAAAGACCAGGAGTCATCCAAGGTTTTATCATCATTCCTCAAGAAAGAAGAGGGTTTTGCTCCCACTTCCACCTGTTTCTATTGCTGATTGGAAGAGTAGTGTTCAAGAGTTTTAGCCTGGCTTAAAACAAATCCATCTACAGCACTGAGGAGACTTTGACTACCACTGAGAGAGGGTGGAGAGAGAAACATTCATTATTTAGTGGAAAGCATATCCAATTTGATAGATCCTAAATCCTTTTAAAATGACACTCATTAGTTCTAATTGGTGCAGGAGCTGGCATTACCTAGGTCCTGACACCAGCTCAGGAGCTGAATGTGAAGTGAAATAAATTCCAGTTTAGAACTATTGGAACTTTAAATACAAACAGTGGAGTTTGGGTGGGTTTTTTTCTTTCACTACACGAAGGACATGTTTGACAATTAGTTGTGCAAATGTCTAGTAAGTTAAGACACCAAAACATTTAGAAGAAGAGAGGTTGAATTAAGGCAGTAAACGAGTTGAGGAGAGCACTTTGGATAAGCTGCCAATTTCGTAACGAGGCTGAAAAGAACTGATTAAGTTCACTGCTACTAATGAAACGATATACCTGTATATCTTATGTCATCATCTAAAACACAGCAGGAGCCATGTGGTTGCTCGTGTTACTGCTTTTATGCTTCACTAGTATCCACTCCACAGTGCCTGCTACTTTGAGATGCTGCTGTTGTGGCCAAGGCGATGGGTGCTGGCAGCGAGGGTGGGCGCTCCATCAAGACTCCCCACTGCAAGGCATCTACCCTACTGCTGAGTCAGGCAACCATAAAAGGAAAGGGAAAAAAAAATTAAAAAAAAATAATAAAATATCAGTATTTTCCAGGCTGAAAACCTTTGTGGCCATGACAAATCCATTCAGAAGAGACCTAAAGAAAACGGGGATTTGGTGAGAATGTGGGAAGAGCAGATGATTGGCTTCGGTGGAATTTCCATTACAATTTCCTGCTGAACATACTCAGATCTTTGAATTTATTTTTCTTTCTAGCTGGAGGGCCACTGAGAGGACATGGTAAGACATACCAGTAGAGAAAACAGTTCAAGAGAGTTTGATGCACATCATCTTTTATTCCTGATGATTCAGAAAGGATCTCTTCCCAAAGGCCCAACTAGAGACCACCCCACTATGGTGAGAATCTCCTGTTTTAACTGAGGATAATCCTGAGAAGGGGCCTGCAAGAGAAACGGAGAATAGAGAATGGTCCCTGTGATAGCAATGGAATAACTAGCTTAGACAGCTCTCAAACCCCACTGAGCCATAATACTGGATTCAATAAGGACCTGAAACAATTCCAATGACTTCCCCAGAAGGCAAGAGGGTGAGCGTGGAATTCATATTGTGGCTGAGTCTCTTAACAGAGCCCTTCTAGTGGCAACATATCTCTTGAAAACCAGCAAGATGACCACGCTACTGAGGCAGATCACTTTACGCTGTGGCAGCACAGGCATCTATCAGGCAACTGGAGGATCTCTAAGTGGAGACAAAGAGCATATGCACAGCATAATGCACCACTGCTGACACCTCTGGGCTATTTTAGGTCCTAGAATAAATTTAGCTACATTTATGTTGCACTTAAGCCTGGCCAACAAGTATTCACGTTCACAAATTACAGGCCAAACAAAAGAAGGATGAAGCCCTCTGCCCATGAGCCTCCCCATCACTTACCTGAACTTTTCTCCCGTGGGAAGTACAGCACAGCGACGCTCCAGCACTTGAAACGTATTTTCCATTACACGTCTAAACCTGAACATCTGTACATATCCTGACAGTACTGACAAATACAAGCTGTTCTCAAATTTCTCCGCCACTAAACCAACATAAACATCTCCCATTTTACTTTTCTACTCCGCCATCTCCTTTATTTCTTTTAGATGCTCCTGTAATTCAATATTTTCCTCTAAGAGAGAGAATTCAGCCCATTTTAATCTAGCAATTAATTCTTTCCAGCTCCAGAAGTACTTGCCGTTTTGTTTATTAACACAGAGGCAATGGTCCATCCGCTGAAAGGTGAAAGGCTCTGCAGAGGTGAAGGCAGCTGGAGCACTCTGCAGAGCTGCTCGTGGGAAATAAGAGCATTACACCCTTCTCACTGAGTGCTCCAGGGAGATGTTGGACACCCACCTAACATGCACCCATTCCCAGTGCCTTCCAACAGCTCCCAGGGCTCAAGAGGAAGTCCACGCACAATCTGCAAAAGCCAGCAAAGATGCCTCGGCCCCGCTCTCACATTACCAACCCTGAAGGGATTACGAAGAAGGTTATTTTCTTCATCGCTATTATTCTTCTCTATGAAATCTTGTTAACCAATTTTATCTTCACCCTAAAGTGGCTTATCATGACCTTTCCTCTGAAAAAAAGATTAGTTTTTTTTGTTACCGTAAAGCAACATGAACAGCTCAGCTTATTTGTATGTTCTGGCAGAGATTTACAGTTTGTGAAGATCTGCAGGTACAAAATTACAAGAAAAATAAAAAAAAAAAGGGAAAAAAAAATCCCCCATCAACCCAGAGACCCTATTCCAGGCTGCAGGCAACTGTGAGACCAAGGCATGGCGGTGACACTCGCATCAGGGGGGTCAGCTCAATTCCAGCCCAAAGAAACATCCTGGCTGTGCATGTGAAGATGGACAAGTCATTCAGAAGGGGCCATATCACACTCCATCTTTTACACCCCGCTATACTAAGGTGCTATACTTGGGAGTTTACACTGAGAAAGTCAACTGGAAGTATTTGAAGGAAAACAGATTTTAATACACTGAAATCTTCCTGTACTCGTTAGCCTGATAGAAAGCAGGCCATCTGATGGCAGCCGGGAAGGTCTCACACCTCTCCAGAGCAGCACCTCTCATTCTGGTAAACTTCTGCTTGTCCAGATCAAGCAACTGTCATTCTGGTAAACTTCTGCTCATCTACATCAAGCGACTGAAGAGGCATATAGAGTATTAAATAATCCCTCAAGTAATGATAGATTAATTCCATGTACAGTAAAATATATTTGCCTCATAATTCTGGAAACGCCTGCCAAGAGTCAGCAGAATACTAAAATGGCTTGGTCCTGGCTTAAGCTGATGAAAGATGATCTTCGTTTCTTCCCGGCAGCCTGCCCGGTCAGCAAGCTGCGGGGTCACAGTTCTCTGCTCCAGCAAGGCCAGGCCTCGAATAGCACGTTGACTGCTAGGCCCACCGTTGAGGAGAAGCAGGAGATATTGGCAAAGCCCAGCAGCGGCTACAAGAGGGTCATGGCAAAGGGCAAAGGACCTCCTCAGAGAGGGCAAGGAACTGGGAGAGGAACCGGGCTCTGAGGGCTGGTCAACAGCAGCAGCCCCCCAGCAGCTACCAACGCTGTGGGGCCAAGCTCCTCCAGCTTGGGGCAAGTGATATAGATGGGCTTAGGGGGCTCAAGGAGGACATACTCAAACCTCGGAGGCAGGAGGGTGGTGCAAGCAGGTTAATGCCATCTTTCCTTCACAGGGTTTGAGGAGCAGCTATGGAAAAACTGTTCCATTTCGGCTGACTTCAACTTTCCAAGGGATGCTGGACTAGATGATTTCTACAGATTCTTTCCAAACAGTATTTCTGTGACTCTACAATCTTATTAAAAATTGTAGCCAGATTGAATGTTACAATAAATATTTTGTTGCTTTAACATTTCGGATTTCGCAAACAAACACTCACTACATTTCCTCAATCTGGTTGGATACTTGCAGCTGTTTTAAAAGTCTGTCTGCTAATATGAAGGTTATCTTCACTCAGTAATGTGTTCAGTCTCAACAGCTGTATTGAAACAGCATTAAAAAGCTTTGGTTCTTCAAACAGGGTAAAAAGAGACCATAGGGACCAAAAACAACTAGAAAAGTTTCCTGTATTTCAGAAGGGTGGCAGAAAAGGATACCTGAATTTCACAGCAAGGGATTGTAGCACCAGAAATAGAAGTAACTGAAAAAACAGCCAATGTTTGAACAAATCGAAGGAGACTAAATTCAATGAATAAGTTACAACAAATTATCTATCCAGATCTGATTCTCATACAAAATCAGGGAAATCTCATCCCTAAATGCTATCGTACCAGAATAAAACCAGAATTAATACTTAACATTGACTTTTGCAAATGCTACAAGGCACGACTTTGAAAATATCACACTGATTGGAGCTGCATGGTATTACTACCTTGAGCTTTACTTTGTGTAATTGCTAGCACCATCTGAAAGAATTCTTTGTAATCAGTAGCACCCCAAGTATCAGTTTACTTAAATACCTACCTGCCTTGAAAGACAAGACTCAGTTGCCCACATCATTCAGCCCAAATTCCTGTACCACGTTATTTGCCTTTGTACCTTAAAATTGTACAGGGAAAGTCTGTCATGACAAGAAAGAATCACTGTTCTTAAACTGAGAAAGTAATCATCCCATCCAAGGCAGGCCCAAGAGGGTATCTGACTGTCTGCCGTTTCAATACCCCTGGACAAACACTTCTACCCGGTACCTACAGCAGTGCCTGAGGACAGAGATGGTAATGGACTTGGGTCGCTCTCCTGACCAGTTACACCCAGAGTGGAGTAAGAGGCGCTTCATATTCAGGCTGAGAGTGGAGAATAAAAGTAGTGTCATTTTCAGTCTAGTTTAAGAAATCTTCCCGAAATGGAGTAGAAATGAGTTGGGACTACTTGTAATTTTCTGAGTTTAAAAAAAAAAAAAAAAAAAAAAGGTAAGACATTAGTAGTGTAAATGTCCCCACTCCTCTCCCCCAGCAAGTCCTGCAGGTGTAAGAGGTACACTTTACGCTGATGCATCAAATCTTTTTCTTCCTAGAATATAGCGCTCTGAAAGCTTTGGTCCAAACCCAAGCTGATTTATTTCTCTAACACTCTTCTGATCAAAAATGAATGATCTCACTCCCCGGGCAGGTGAGACCCGACTGCATTTGTCAAGATCAAGCTGACCACTCTAATCAGTTTAAAATAGACGGGACAGCAAAGGTAACTTTTTTGGTGTTCTTTTTGGTGGAATCTGAAGGTGGCTGATCCAGGGCTACAGGACTAGCAAGGCTACTGCAGTTTGGTGACAAACTAACATAGGAATAATAACTAACTGTCCCTTCAGAGGAAATGGGCACCACACACGTCCGACACCATAGCCGGCAGAGCCTGAGGAGGAATCACATTGTGGCCAAGCTGCCAGCCAGGGCCCAACATGTGGTCCGATGAGAGCTTTTGTTCTCCAGATCAATGTTATGTTGGTGTAAACGAGATCTAATGCGATGTGTGCTTACATATGTTTGTGTTTCACAGATCAGGAGTTACCTACATGCACGAACTATCCTGTCAAGTTACCACATTTTTCATTATGCATCACTGAGCGGCGTGGTTTAGTTTTATGGACCTCTCCACAAATCATTCCTCCCTGGTAAACGAGTAAGAGATGAACAGCAAATCAAAACTAGAAAAAAAAAATAATAAAAAAAAAATCTGACTTTCCTTGTTGATAACCATATAAGAGAAGTCTAAAAGAAACCACTTTTGAACGTTAATGGATCAAGTGACCTAAATCTAATACTGTGAAATGAGGAAAGAGCATGTGAAGAGATGATGTTTCTGAGCTGTCTAAATCCACAAAGTCTGTCACAGGCTGTGGCAGATCCACATCAGTAGCATGCCACAACAAACATAAACAATCTATTCTCTTTAGTTAACCGCACAAAAATCCCAGGAAAAGGAGCATAATGCAAACAGGAAACCGCCTCCTTGGCAGACTGTTCTACAGGGCATTACATCTTTCTGTCAGATCTACAAATCCAACCCAGGTGAGCTGGAGAACTAGGCACGTTAAAAGTAGCTGTGAAGTAGAAGATGAAGTGTTGTGAGGGTGTGAAAAAGAAAAAAAAAAAAAAAAAAGAAAAAAAAAGAATTTGTAATGAAAGCAACTTTAAATAGAACATCTGTTCCTTATAGCTTTGCGGCACTTCCATCAAGCTGCTTTCACTGAGTATGAGCTATTGATATGTGCAAGAAAAAAAAAGTTCCTAACCAAGGAAAACTACTGATAGTCCAAATCTGTCACTTACAAGCATTTTACACAATATGCCCTTAAGCCACAACACCATCAGTACCTCGAGCAGGAGGGAAATGACAAGATAGTGTTTTCCCTGACAAAGCCACTTCCCTAATCCACAGAGGGATTCACAGTGCACTTCAATTCCCAGCTGTAATGGAAGACTTCAGTTAAAAAAACAATAAAATCCACGCCCCAAAAAATCTGCTTTTCAAGATTCAAAAGATTATAAGCCAGCAACAGAAATAATGAAAAGACAGGTTTTGTCAGCTGGTATGTAAGAACAGTTGTGTAAAAAGACAGTTCAGTATTTTGAGATGAAAAATACAAAGAACAGACTAAATATAAGGTAAGCCACATCTTCTAAGTGCTTTTGTGCATGATACGAAAAACAAGTGGATGTGGTTTGTCTTTTTTTTTTTTCTTTTGGTGGAGTTCAGCAGTTTAAAAAGAAGAAAACAGAATGTAAACCCGTGAAAAGAGTGTGTTAAATAAGAGATCTAGGTGTATGTCACTCAAGAACTGTGGTTTAACTGCTCTTTAAGAAGCAACAGCAAAGCGCACGGCTTCCTGGAATGGCCATGTGGTATGGTAAACACCAGCTTTCACCTGGAGCTGCCACCACAGGACTCAAAGGCTGACCCACTCGATCAGATAAATATTCCAGCTGAGCAGCACGAGGGCAGAAGGTTGAGATGAAGTCCCATCACACACGTACCATAGATCTGAGCGAACCCAACGATCACCTGTGTGCGTTGGCTATGGCACAGTGCTCCCATCAGTAATTCCTAATGAGCCAGTCTCTCCCAGTGTCTGCTGATGGCTGTTACGGGCAATACTGACACACACGTATACAGAAAAAAGTTTAAGGTCAAATGTATTGAATGAGTGGTTCAGAGTAGGCTTAAACAAGCACAAGGACACCATCCCTGCTAAAATTTTGACAAAGAAATCATATTGGTATTCAAGGGGGAAAAAAAAACAAACCACCAAAACTTTCTCAAATGCACTTGAAGAATGGAAATGAACGGGACATCAGTCACTTATTCAAGCTATATCCACAGCCTACCAAATTTGAAACCAACTGCTGCTGTTTCTCTTGATTTGACCTGTCACTACCCACCTGAACATGCAAGAAACTGTTTTCATTTAACTAATTCATCAGTTTCTCCAAAATCTTGTATTGCTTGAAGGCTTTCATGAAGTAACTCTCAACTTCACAACCCTTTTCTAATTTGAGATGTTCTAGGACCCATAGCGATTTTATTATTTTGCTTTTATAGCTTACTGAAATAATATTTTTTTAAAAAATAGCTTTTAGAAAAGTGCAGAATTCAAGCTCTTATCAGTTGAACAAAAATAGCACTTGTAAAACCGGTAACTGCAGCTTTTTCCTTGTAAAAATAGTTAATATAGGCAAAATATGACTGCCTTTCCTCTTTCCCAATCAAAAACGCTTGAAAAAGCTGAGCACGTTCTGTAATCAGTTTGGGAAGTGTAATAACAATACAAAGAGCTGTACGTACTCCCCTGGGAAGTTGTCACATGGGGTTCTGTCAATTGGCCATCCAACTGCTTTATCATGCTTTGAAGGATATTTCTGGGCATGGTTTGTAGCTTCTTACCACTCTACTACCACTATGACTTCCATTTCCAAAATCTGGCAGTAGCTATAAAAAAAACCCAACCCAACCAACCCCCATAAAAGCAACTGGATCTCTAGTTTGAACATACTCATTTACAAAATCTGTAATGACTCGAAGTCTAGCTGTTAAACACGTTAAAAAACAGACGGTAATAAGATTTAATCAAAGAAATACATTCAAGGAAGCTCGGAAACAAGGAGGGATACAGGAGAGAGATAGCTGAGGAAAGTGACCGGCATAATTGACATTGAATTGTTATTTTTTAAATAGAATTATTATTATATAATAGTATTACCCTACATTACCTTGTTTTCCAAGTAAGTGCCACCACTCAGCTCCATCAAATCTATGATCCCTTTCAGATGCCAATAAATATCAGAAATTAAGCAATCTCAGTACTGGAGATTTCTTAGGGTTAGGAAAATGAGGGAATGGTATAAGCTTCATTTCAGTATCATAAATTGATTAAAGAAAATGAAATTAAAGCAGTTAAGTAGGAATGGGTACATTTTTACTGCTTTGTGTTTTATCAAAAGAATTCTGAAGCACAAATTGACAATTTTGACCAATGCTTCAGAGAATGAACAAGCCCATGACATTCAACAGGCTATTTAAAGTAACAGTAATAATAAGAAGGTAGCCATAGGTTGAAAAGCAGCAAAACACTCTTTCGAATCAAAGCATCTCAAAAAACACAGTAGACTTTTTATGGGTAGGAAGTTGAAGTTAATAGTCTCGGTAATCTGAAGCCCCCAGGATAAGTGTGTGAGTAAACTATTAGGAAAAAGGAAAGGAGTGAATTTTGAAGAGGTAATTATTTAGTTGTACTGGGAGTAGAGATCTGGGGATTTACTGGCTCTAACAAGCTACTGGAATCAGCACCACACCATCCAAAGGAAAAAAACAAACAAACAAACAACAGCAATCACTAACTTCTTATGTATTGTCTTTGGTTGTTTAATATCAAGAAATATTTTTTACAGAATACGTGAAGACTATTCCTTTGAATTTCATTCTGTGTCAATACCTTCTCTGCGGCCTCTGTGGTAAACTAGAGGACAGACTTTACTTTCTCTGAATTGTTTGTTGTTTTCTACAGTTTTAACACATACCTCTTCAAAAACTCAGATTTTTTTTTTCATTTACAGGCTTTTGTACCAAAATGCTGTAACTAGAACAGACTTTACATTGTATAGTGAAGGTACTTTCTTTGTGTTATAAACTTATAAACAACTAAAACCATTTTTTCACAAGATACTATTGAACTTACAGCAGGATTTAGAGACAGGAATAAACATTTGTAGTAATAATAATAATTAAAAAAAACATCCAAAGTTACATTAGCAAGGATTAGAAGCATTATCTCTAAGATTTTTAAATGGCTCCTTTAAAAAGCCTTGTAACAGAAAGGAGTTTTCAATGCACAGCCAGAGCTGCT
The DNA here is from genome assembly GCA_013396935.1 of Baryphthengus martii. NCBI lineage: Eukaryota > Metazoa > Chordata > Aves > Coraciiformes > Momotidae > Baryphthengus > Baryphthengus martii. Next base: position 76,194 of record VWZK01003937.1, on the reverse strand, counting down.
CGGGAGCTGAGAGAGGAGTGGGAGGGGAAGAGACATTTAAGGTTCTCCCCCCTCGTTTCCTTGCCATCTTGCCACTTAAGCTTAGAATGTTTCTCAGGTGTACGGTAAATGTAAGAAATGGAGAGCAGCCTACGCTTTTAGTGGTATTTCAACTGGACTATGTACAATATCTCCAATGTCCAAATCAAAAGCATTCTGAATAGCGTCGAATAAAAGTTACTAGGAAAAAGAAACCAACAGAAAGGCTATTGATACACCTTTAAAAAACGTAACACAAAAATAATTAACCATTGATTTCTTGGCATGTAAAAGTTCTATACAAACTTTAAAAATTTTATTTGTAGGTACTAACCTCTTGAAAAGCTCACTCTGTATTTACACTAATTCTTTAACAGCTTTATCCCAAATTAAAGCATATTTAAAACAATCATGATTGCATTAACTTTTCTAGCTTAAATTATTACCCAATTAGTGCTTTATTCACATTTTAAAAACTTGTACAATTTATTACAAATATAAAACAGTGCAGTTTTTCATACATTATCCCAACTCTGAGACAAACACTTAAAAGACATGGAAAAAGATTTTGATTTCTATAAACATAACATTTGCATTACTCATACCCCTTTCTTCACTGTCCTCCCCTAACCCCGATTTAAAAAGATCAAACATACAACATACTGCAGGTTTATTTTTATTCAAAAAGTTACTGTCTCAAGACATAAATACAAATCAGAAAACAGTACAATTAGGACAATAGAATGTGGAGGACAACAGGTTAAGGTAAATATATAAAACATTTTTAGCTGGTTGAAAACAAAGCTGTAAGAACTGCTTTCACAAAGAAACACTCCTTCAAGAGTAAGAAAAATCAACTTAAGTTTAAAATCATATATACAGTCCTCTCAGCAGTTCTATTAAATGCAGTGGTGTGAAAAACAATATAGGCAGTACTTTTAGACATGAGTATTTATTTATGTAAAATGAGTTAGGCAGATCTAGTTTTGAGTTTGTTGTTACCCCATGACTTAGTAAAATAATTATATTTTAACATGATCCTTTAGATAATCTATGGTTTTTGGCTACCACAGCCGAATGTTTAATTTCTGAGTCTAAAAACAGGAAGCCTTTTTGTATTCACCCAGGTGGGGAGATTCTGGTATTGCAAGCATATTAAGGCATGGAATGATTAAAATAATATACCTCAAGAACTGAGAGAAAACTGACAAAAAAATATACATATGTAATATAAGTTAATATTTCCTTTAAAATGATGTCTAGCTGCCTAAGCCTTGCAAAATGAGTTGATGTCAAAATGGCATAGAACCACTTTCTGGTTTAGACCAAATTTAATTTATTTGTGAATGGACACAAAATGAAGTTTAAAGCTTAGCTTTCAAAGGATATTATGGGTTGTTTATGAATTTCTATTATCCAATCTAATTTACATACAGAGGAAATGTACTGTAACCTGTTAGAAGTATCTTTAACCTGAAGACTGCTTGCAAAGACAGATAGATAAAACAATATAAAATACAAATTTAAAAATCATTTTTAAAGCATGAATTCTCATGCTCTTCTATTTTTAAACATTGTTAAACTTTCAATATATTTCTGAAACCTCATAATTTTAAGTTGGAATTTAAAAGTAAGAAAAAACTAAACAAACTGCGCAATTATAAAATCAGCACCAATTTATATATATATATAATTTTATTTAAAATTTAGATCCCTATTCCCACACTCTAATAAGCTGTATAATTTTTGTTTAGAATTTTTCTGCAAACATACTACAATAAGCTTCTTTTATTTGGAGACAAAATACAGTGGCACTACTGGAAGGAATTTCACAACATTACATTTTTTCTTAAAGGACAAGCAAACTTTCAGGGTTGGTAATGGGCAAGCATGACTGAGGATCTGTTACTTTCTGGTAGTTCAGAGTTGATGGACCTTTATGAGAAGGCTAGCATGAAGCTTTTGGAATAAAAGTGTGTTTTCGACTAAAAAGCTGTTAGAATTCTGCTTTAGGTTTGTTTGTTTTTTCCATAACTAATTAATACAAACCTTCTGCTGCTGAAGTTTGCATTTAATTTAAAATACCGACACTCTTCTGGTTCTATCACTGTAAGAAAACCAATCCATCTATTATTTCAGTTCATGGATGTAAACAGCAATCCAGCAGAGCTCGTGATTATTTAGTATAGCCAGCAAATGTATAGAGAGGGGCTCAAATCTGTACCAAACACCTCTCAGACTGTTAGATTAAAACTCAGAGGGAATACTTCTCATGATCCGGAAATAAATTGATAGCACATAAATAAAATATTGATTATTTTTGTCCCAACAAAAAGTGTAGCTTATCCTCAAATTGTTTACTTGTCCTTTACATTTCTCTTTTTTTCAGGCAAACAAAACTGCCCCTTCAATGCACTTGATCTTGAAAGCATGTCATTCTCCTTAGAGAAAAATCTGTTCAGAATTTCACTGTATCTACCACAATTTTGTATTGAAAAACTTCCTCTTCCACTTAGAAAATGACTTCACCACTGATTTATTTGCTGCTCTGGTATTAAAACATTGACACCCCAAGAACCTAAAAAAAAAGTTAGAAATGGTGTCAATTTGTAGACTACTACACATTTAACAAAAACAAAGCAATTAGTATATGATTTAAGATTAAGACACTCCAAGATATGTTAAGGCATTATAAGTTTATTTTTCTTCCAAATCAGATTCACCACACTTCTGATTTATGCAATAAGATGAAAAGGGTATCTCATTAGAAAATAAGTTCTCTCACACTCAAAATTAACTAGATCCAGTAGGAATGTGATAAAGACTGTGCTTTAATTATTTTAGGTAATAACTGCCAAATAATTTTTAAGTAATAATTTTAACATTTTAAGTCTAAGTAGCCTATTAGACTGCTTTGACAACGGCATTCTGTAGGTCTTAACCTGAAATTAAGTGTGTAGTTTCCAGCAACTAACAGTCTACACACAGGCTGCTGCTGTGTCTACGCTCATACAAACGACAGGTCACCCCACAGCAGCAAGTCAGGACACAAGCTTTAATCTTTCCTATTAAATATATCAACTCTGTCAGGAAGACAGTGATAAAAATCAAATAATAATCAGGTAAAAATCAAAATACTGTCCCTTCAGGAGACTGGGTGATTAAGTGAAGAAAAAGCTTTCCTGAAACAAAGAATCAGTTTGTACTTCCTATGCGCGAGCAAGCCATATAGTCTTCTACAGTAGATAGCAACACCGATATGCCAAGAAAAACCCAAACCACCCAAAACCAACCAAGCCCAGAAGATTCAAATCTTGAGACTGTCCTAGTTTTTATAGCACTTTACAAAATCAGAAACAGCCAAGAGAGACTTAATCTTCCTGAACCTTAACACTGCTGTTCACATTTATCTGTTTACAAGCCAATTTTTACTATTCTTGGTATTAAATTCAGTTTAGATGCATCATACAATACAGCACACTAAGACATAACTGCCTCTGGCGCCAGCTATAAACTGGACACATCAAAAAAATAAGACGACAGACTAAAGCTTTGATCTTAAATCATGTGCATCTGTATAAATTAAACAGATTTGTTATGTCTAGGTCTATTAAAAACAAGTGCAACAACTCCAGGAATAATGCACCTCTGAAATAAATTATATGAATAAAGCAAATTAATTTTATTCAGACAAGGGTTTTTGCATTTACGAAACTGGGGGGTTACATTTAAAATACTGACTGATAAATTGATCTCTGATTTAATATGGATTCACATTGTTTCCTAAACTATTAGCAGAGCTTTGCCCAGTTAGGCAGTTTAATTCATCTAGGTGGGGTTTATGCTCAAGAGCAGCCATGTGCTGTGATGCGGCTGTTTGCTGCTGCCAGGGTCACCACCCTTGTTGAGTCCTGCCTGGGAGAAAGGTTTGCTAGACAGTGCCCCCTTGACCATACCAGCTCATTCCAGTGCACCAGTGCTCCCTCCTTGCAGAGGGACAGGCCACAGCTGGTTCTGCCGGCACACTGAGGTGGGCCACCGCTGGGCTCTGGAACAGGCTGCAAGAGCTCGCAGAGCCGTGCGACGGACTGGCAGCGGCTGCCATCGTGTGGTGGTGGGTCCCCAGTGCAGCTCAGGAGTGCCCAGCAAATCCTGGGCTCATGTGGGATGGGGAATGAGAAATGGAGTAAAGTAATAGGGAGAAAAGCTAGCTAACAGTAAATCTGTTACAGCCATCCCTATTTAGTTTTAGAAACTGAAAAGAGGAAAAGTTTCTGAAATCACTGAAATGCACCTGTAGAGGACCAAATTTCCAGTATTGTCAGAATAAAAAGTGACTGGTATTTCACAGATCAATCAATTAAAAATTCAGAAAGGGAGAGGAAGAGCTATTTTAAAACAGAAGGTGAGAAAACAGGTGATAAGACTTTCTTGGTGTTACTCCAAGAATAGAACACACAACAGCTAGATGCACAACCTAATCTGATTCATTACTGCTAAAGCAAAGCCCTACTGGTACAAAAGATAGGATTTGCATTTAAAACAGTATTTAAGATTTCTTTCTCCCATAACAAGAACAGGTTCACGCTGCAACAATACTGTAAAAAAAAAAATTAAAAAATACATAACCGTCTTCCAAATTCCACCAAGCTGTCCAAGATTCCCGGGAAGCCTTGTTGTACTGTCCTCTGCTGGCTTGCTGCAGCTTGTTATTTCCAGTGTAATTTTGTACCAGCTACGCAAGGTCAAAAATGGCTGCATACATTACAAGTGGTTCAAGACAGAAGGAATCCCTCATGCAGATTTTTAAAAGAGAATAGAGACTGCAGATATATCAAGTCGGAAAAAAGGGCAACTGCAAGCAGAAACTACAGACTTCGGATGTTTTGGACCTAAAACTTTATATGGAAAGAAAAAATACCTCTCATCTCTATAAACAGGTATCTGTATTATCTCTATTTTCTCCATTATCTTACTCAAACACAAAAGTTAATATGCCAATTAAAAAAAAAAGTAATAAATCATCCAATAAACCACCCAATGCTGACAAATGGCAATGACAGAGTCACTCAGCTAAGCTCATCACAACAGGAAGCTTGCCTTTAATATTGTGTGCGCACAATTTATTATTTGTTTTTTAAAGCACGTTGCTACCAACCTCTGCAAGGGTCTATTGCATACTAGATGTGTTTTTTTCTCATTTTCAAAAGCTTTTTGATTTTTACATAGCTATGTATGAAGTATTAAGAACAAAAATCCTATAAACTTGAACATTGACTACCTTAGAACTCAGGAAGCTGAATCACAGCATAAAATATTTCACTGATTGTAGCAGTCTGCTAAAATAAGCTAATGCAGACAAACTAAAGATTGCATCCTTTCCATTTAAAATTTGAAGTGAGAGATTATTGTAACCTTAAGACTGATTTTACGTTATTTTCCTCTTATGTAAGTTAACCTACCGATTCATCCATGATTGAAGCGGGGTCAAAGAAATCTGGTTTTAGTTCCGTTCTTTCTCTCCTGTTCTTTGATGGTGGCTTTAGAAAGCAAGCAAATAAAGATGTTAACTACCATTTCAGAAAAAAAAAGTTTTACAACTGTAATAAATGAAGCTAAATTCTCACAGGAAGAACTTTTAGAGGATAAATGTTCATCTCTCACATGATATCATTACAGGAAGTGCTCTTGCCTTTTACAGTTTGAACAGCTGGCGTTTGTACAGAGTGGACAATCCATTTAAGAAAGCAGAGATCAACAAGAATTATTGTTCTGCTTTGCCAAAAGGAAAATTATCTTTTTCAAAATTTTATTCAAATATTTCAATTATTATTCAAATATCCTACTTTAAAAGCAGTAACAGAAAACCAAAACCACTAACACAACAAGCAATTAATTTTCTTACTAGGTCTATGTCCATGGTGTCAAAATCCATGCCTTCATTGAGATCTTCAATGCGCCCTTCTGATGACATCATCACATCTTCAACAATTGGCTCTTCATCATCTTCCATTAGACTTGTACCACGTCGACTGAAATAAAAAGAAAAAGCATGTTTAGCACTAAATTACATTAAGTTTTATCTGAATATTTAAAAAGCTAATGTTCAGTGAGAAACTGCCAACAAACGCTCCTTCCATTAGACAGAAATTAAGTAATTAAATGAGTAACTACTATTAAAGAAAGTTTGTATTTAACCAGCTAGAAAATACTAAGAAAGTAAGGGAGAATGACTAACGAAGATCAGCTTCTGGAACTTTGTGGTACATCTCTAAACAGCTATTCTGAGAGGCTGCAGGAATTGATAAAATTCTCAAAACCACACCAAATTCAGCTATTTCCCTGCATACATTTATGCTCACGTGAGAAGGAACCTAAATTTTGCCACCTCAAGAAAAACTGCCCCAGTCTTATGACAAGGAGGAACATCTTTGCAATAGAGTGGATGCATAAATCCAGTTGCAGACGTTCCCACACAGTCTTTCAATCCTCTTTCCTCACAACTTCTACATGCAACATCAAGCCTTCTGAGAAAAGGAGTCATTCTAATTATTTTAATTGGTGTCACTATATTAAAAAAAAACCAAATAAACCAAACAAAAAAACCCCAATAAAAACCAAAACAACAAATCACATAAAAAATGTTGCATGAAGTACTAGTATTAAAGAATGAAAAACAAACGTGAGAAAGATGCATAGCTCCTCACAATCTGTCCATGGTTTTAGTTTACAGCTTGTACTGTTGCTCTGTAGCACCACTAAGGCTTCATTAAAGCTGAGAACTTCTAAAACTAGTCTAACCTGTCCTCATCTAAACTACCTCTAGAACATAACTGCATTAGTGTGCATGTCAGAATGCACATATGATGAATTAAAAGTAAGTATGTGACACTCCAGTAAGAATGTATGACCTCTGAAGGAAAACATTCATTTAAAAAACATTAGACTGTCTTCGTCTTCACTCACAATATGGAGGACTTCACAAGGGTTTGGGTTGGAAGTTCTACAAAAGCTGCTACTACAGGATTCCTCTCAACTCTGACATAAAGTTTGTCTGACCTAAACCGACATCGATCACAGAAAAGCTGAAGCCAGCAGTTTCTTTAAAAAATAAAAAAAAAAATGAGCTGAACTCTGAGCTTAAAACTCAGAAGCCAAAGGAGACAGCAATAGTAGAATTAAACTGAGCAGAAACTTTCCATTTCATACACTGAACACTTGTTTTAAAATCCATTTTTAATATTGTCTTCCTAAAAATGATTCTGCAGTTAGGAATACATAAATGTTTCCCATGTTGCACTGATTATATTTATCTGCCACAGATAGCATTCCGCTCAACAACCAGTTGCCTTCATTAAAGCCCACTGCTACCTAATTTTTCTGGAATTTAAGTTCAAAAATAAGCAAAAAAAAAATATAAAATATTCAAATCAAACAGATCAATTCTGCTACACACATCCTCATGGACTTTCAGCACTGCTTTCTAAGGCAACTTAAAATTTTCAGGTATGCAAAACATTATTCAAGAACTTGAATATGTATCCCTCCTCAAAGATACAGGAGCAAGCCTGCATTTAAAAAACCCTCCCTAGCCCATTGAAGGTTCACTTTCACTCACATAGCGTGCTGCAAGTTGGATCTCAGCTTGACGTAGTTCATCGCTGCCCTCTCCTGTTGTCGCGCGGCTTCTTCCTGTTGCCTTTGAGCCAACATCCACGTTACTTGCGTGCTTAAAAAGACCATTATTCTATTTTAAACATGAACTGGGTTTGTGTATGAACACTAACACAAAGCAGACCTACTCATCTACGTACTTGTAATCGAGTGGAGCTTGGTGGTGTTCAGGCTGCATAGGATAGACACCCATGTAATTCTCTTCAGGTCGCAATCTCTTGGGCTCTCTCATTATTGTGGAAGTCAGCTGAGGTGTCTGCATCATGACGGGCGTGTGCATTGTCTGCTCCCTGTTCAGCCACATGCTGTCACTACTGCTGCTTTCTTCAGCTGGAAGAAAACAGACAACAGTCAATGTTTTCAAACTAGTTTAAAATTGAATGTTTAAACTATGTTGTACTTTCTGCTTACTGAGAATCAATTTCTTTACCTTCTTCCACAAAGTCTTACATGTGCTCCAAAAGATCTGTTTTTATAACCACTGGCTAGAGTATTTAAAATACTTTTATATCCTATGACTTAACATAGTGCAGTGCCTTTATTTCCTTTTGTGAATCAGTGCGTATTACTCAGTCTTCAGACAGACTTTTCAAATGAATAGTTTCCCCTCTAGGACATATATATGCATGTAAGTTATCCTGTTTTAAAAAACTACATTAAAGCATCCAAATTCAATGAAGCTAACAAATAGGGATTGACGTGTAGCTTATATGAATATCTACTCTAGTAAATTTTAAGGTGAGAAAAGTTCTACCTTCGGGTACTTTCCGTTTCCCTGTTGCTGGTTTTGTCTTCTTATTTCTTACTGTAGATCCTCGACTACTAATTCCACTAATCACTGACATAGTATCATCATCCCCACCAGCTAATAAAGAGTTTCTGTAGGACATGAGAGGAAGCCACACATCTTCTCTTCGTAAAGACATCTGAAAGGTCATAAACTTCTCCAAGTAAACATACCTTTAAATGAAAAAAATAATTACAATAGATGCAAAATACCTGTAACAAGATGTTAACATATCAAGATAAACTACTGAAATTAACGCCCAATGCTCCTCATCTAGTTAACAAACAGGCATGACAACAGCAAATTCAGAATACGATTTCTGCTCATCCACTAAAAAAAATGAGAATAACAAGGATAAATACAATTTACACTTTGTGGTTATACTTGACTGCAGTAGTGTAACATTATCTTGATGTGCCAAAGATTCTACTTCAGGTGAACACAATATACGTAAATATGTATGTATTCAGATGCCTGTCTTTTCTGGTTATCATTACAAATATTAAGAATGTTAAGAAAATACTTACACTGTTCTTTTGTCTTGTCTGAGAAGTTTGGAGGAGAACTCACTCAGAATATCAAGAAATGCCAAGTTTAATGGTGGGTGGCTCTCACCTTGGGGATTAGGCTCCTTAAAAGCAAACTCTATGCCATCCCTAAGAAAAAAAGTTTAAAAATTAAGTCACAAGGCCACATAAAGCACAAACAAAAGAAAAAGTTCTAAGCACTAGGAGCTATCAAAACTGAACACCTTTCCTCTACATCGAGAAAGCAATAATTCAGTGTTTCTATATTCAGAAAAAAAACCAAGGGGGTGAACACTCGTTACAAGTTGAATCTGGATGCACTCTCTCTGTCATGATGTTTCTCCCCTGCATTTCAAATTTTCTGCATAAGGCTAACACCACCACCACTGACAATTAAGTGAATCAGTTCTTACAATTACAGTTAAGACATTAAAAATACTTTTTCATGATCAGCATCAATGCTACTACCATTTACAGGCTTATACAATGATGCTGAAGAACATCAACATTATTTTAAATATGGATTTAATTCAGGGACAAAACTGCAGTCATATCCTAATTTATAAGTGGGCTATATAATCTCTAGTGCTGATGTGGTTTGTATTAATAAATAACTGATTTTGAAAGACTGAAGAGATATTTTAATGTTAGTCAAGAAGTGTTTACAAAAAGGTAAGTAATACAAAGCACACAATTACTTGTGTAGCATAGCAATAGCTTCTCTTGTTTTCAACTGATCCAGTCCAAACGTTAAAGCAAAACGCCGAGCAAGTTCCTTTATGCCACTGAATGCTGGTGATGATCTGTCAAAATTATAACCATTTTCTTGAATCATTTCGTTGAAAAGCTGCATGAAATGAAAAGGGAGATTTTCATTTGTTAGAAAATTATCCCCAACTTTGGTCCACTCGACACAGAGTTAAGCTCAGCAAAAGTGTGGTTTATAGCATTGGTTTTTTTTTTTTTTCTCCTTAATTTGACAACCCCAAAAGACAAACATGGAAGTTTAGGAAAGCAACGTTAAGGCTACTCTTGAAGAGTCTGCACTCCAGGGTTAATCCCCGAAACGCACACTAAGTGTCAAACCGTAAATACGCTGGATGACAGATTTAAGCAATTCACTAAACCAGGGGAGAAGAGAGTTGAGAATACAAAAAATTATAGTAGGATTCCCTGATATGCAAACTAACAGAGAAGAAATAAACTCAGGGTGAATTCTCACCTTGTCATTACTTTTAGATTTGTCAAACTACTACTTTCTAACTCTCTCTGCAACTTAGTTACTCCCTTTATCCACTATCACTTCTAGTGTTTCTTCTCTAGTTAATTTCTTTTTTAAGAAGTCTTCCTGGAGAAATGCTAGTTACATATTTAACTTCACGTGATTTTTTTTTTCTGCTTGTTTGTTTTGTAATACTTGAGTCCTCTCATGTTACTAGTCTTTTTGCCATACCAAGATTTTGTAACTTCCTCCCCATTACATGTGTCATTGTACCTACTACATTCACTTCCTCTGTCTGCCCTTGAACATCTAAGTGGCTAGTTAATTCATGAGGGAGAAAAGACTAACAAGGATAGAATTTACCCAGAATCACTAAAATTTGTGAACTCTGGTGAAAAGCCAGCAAAAACTGTAGGTGTATTTAGCTGTGTATTTTATGTTGCAGTAACATCAGCTACTTGAAGTCATACTGCTACCAGGAGGAAAGCCCTCATCCTCTCTTATACTGGCAATATCCATACAGATCAACCAGCTTAGGGGCTTCATGAAGGACATTTTCTGGTTAGATCTCAACCCGGATCAGTATCTAGATCTGTATCTACTACGTGTCTCTGTGACCTCTAGTCCAAGAAGAAAAGAAAAAAAAGTGTAGGGAGAGAGAGGACAAATTGGTGTACATTTTCCCTTTCAGCAATACCAGAGGTCTATGTTGGATTACAGTGGTTTGTAGAAATATGGCTTTATTGTTCTGATCCTCTAAATAAGATTCATGCAGATGGTTTATGTGAGCAGATGAATCCGACTCTGACCTCGACTGAATTCATCAGGTCTCCACACAAACAAGCTCATTTACTGAAGAGAGCATTAAATCATGTTTTAATTTCAAAGATGGGTGAAGCCCCTACCAAACATTAAGAAATAATGAATTACTAAAGCTTCCCATTACTTCTCAAGATGTTTAAAAACAAATAAAATAAAATAAACAAACTAAACCTCACCCAGTAACAACAAAAAAACCCACAGCAAAACAAAACACAAAAACACAAACCCCCATCACAGAGGCAGGAAGTGTATTCCCTTGTTTAGCTGTTCATGAATAAGTAAACAAGCAGTTTTACAGCACATTTCTGAATACATGGCTCAGACTATTGTTTAAAGACTTAAGAAGATCTAACATTCATTTTGTACTTATCAACCTCTCACCTTACACTTTTCGTAGCACAGTATTTGGAAGTATAGGATGATTTCTGGCAGTTTTTAAAATAGTTGCAGAAAATGTGTCTCAATTTAGACCTATCTACCTCTACTTTTCATAAGAATTTCTTCATTAATACCTCACACCAGCTATTAAACAACAGGATGTGTTCCACCGTATGAAATTTCATGCATTAAAAATATTGTAAACCATTCTTACCTGCTGCAAGCTAAGAATAAGTGTTTTAGCACACTGGATTTTGTCTATCTGTCTTGTTTTACTCATCGTTTCTTTAATAATGTCACCATAGTCATTGTAATACTAGGAAAAAATAATGAGGAAAAAAAAAAGGTTAACTTTCTGTTTTACTTGCAAACATTACAACGACTGAATTCTTCCCAGAACATTACCTAGGATTTGGTATTCAAAAAAAAATTAAACACTTTCAAAATGAAAAAAACTGATATGCTCATGATTACATCATCAAAATGATATTCTAAAACATCTCCAAAATGATTTTTAAAATTTCAAGTCAGAAAGAGTATATCCACCTCTTTTCATTCTTGTCATTAGTATTACCTCCGAGGCAGAATGACCTATTTATCTTTTAAGGCCATGACACATCTGTTCATGACACATGTTCACCCCTTTGGGGTACAAGATTAGAATTAGATTTTCTGTAGCTCCTATAACTCTAGTGAGGAGTCTTCTGTTTTTTCCGCTAAAAGGAAGCACTTACAGATAGCTTCACAGCCATAACTCTTCCAATGAAGACAACTGCCTGTTCACTTATTTAAGTATTTCAGGTTTAGTAAAGACCCAAATAGTTATTTACAGATTCAAAATACAAGTAGGGCACTCAGACAAAAGCAGGCTGCACAAATGTTAAATTTTTTCAGGTAATCACTAAGAAGCAAAGCTCCACATTCACAAAATGAGAATTCATACTATTGTGCAGCTGCGAATCTTAGGAGCCAAGAAGGGACTTTTATATTTAAATAAGATAGGAACAGATATAAAGATCTTGAGGGGTGGGTGCATAGCACGAGTAGAAGTCACAAAACTTCCCCCTTTCCTTTTCTATAAAGTTTAAACAAATTATGTGATGAGGCAACACATCATAGAGCTGACCTTTGTGAGAAGATTCTCAAAAAGCCTGCTAAATAGTTATCCGAATTAAAAATATGCCATCCATCAGGATAAGGAAATCATAAAAACAAGGTAAAATAATTACCACGTTTCCTTCCTCCCTCCGTGCTACCCACATATTGGAACTGTGAAACTATTCAGAGTCTTTTTTTCCATTCTCACAGAAAAAGAATTTTTAAAAGCCTACAAACTCTGAAGCTTTGAATTCTTCACATTTTGAATCTGTTATTTTATAAGGTAAAAAAATAAGCAATAATTAAAAAAAATCCACAGCTACTGTATTCTAATAATTCTATGAAGTATCATCACTAGGCTTCAGATTTACCTTCATATATTGCTTGAAAATGTCTGCAGCTGTATTCATTTCCACCACAGTATATACAATGAGTTTACAGAAAGCTGCAAGTAGATTTCTTCTTTTGTGCAATGCTTCTATTTTGCTCGCTTCGTCGTCCTGCTGTCCATCTAGAAAGAACATGAAAACCGTCCGGTTCAAATACTTCATATTTAAGCATTTATCTATAAGCGACACAGGGTAATGGTCAGGATTCAGAAAAATCAAATCTCAAATCTGACAGCAGTGCACTTCATTGCTCAATGACAAGTCTTTTGTCCTGAGAGACAGATATATTCATGCCTATTAAATCAAACCTTTACCATGATTATCCTACATGTCCACAAAATACAAAACGCTTTAATCAGTCACTGACATATAAGAGACAAACCTACCTCTGTGCCCATGCACACCTCTCAATGCCAGAAAAAAAAGATCCAAAACAAAATACTCCCCCCTCTCCCCTCCCCCAGGCACTGGCAAACAAATATTTTTGTTAGAAGGCAAATAATATAAACAAAATATAAGTTTTGTACAAACCTGCGCTATTATTATCATCATCCTGATCAATGAAGACATGATCTAAAATAAAACTGAGGAGTTCAGACTGCAGTGAAGAATCAGGAGTGTAAACAAGTGGCTCCAACATGTCACGCCCTCCTGTCATGATCTGATGACTGAAGATCATCAACACATCACACAGAATTGTGAAGGCCTATTAAAAAGAAACCTTAGTAAATACTTGTTTGGAAACTGGATTATATTTACAATAATATATTTCTACTTAACAAAAATTTAGAGTCCAATGGCGCAAACAGGCCCCTTAAATCCTAAACAACTACACACTCCAACCAGAAATCAAAACTTGCAGTTTCTTGAAGAAAATTGCTGTATGAAGACTGGGTCTCCAAATAAAAATACTGCACAGATGAAGCCAACTAGGCATCAAAACATTGTGAGATTGAAACATGACGAGCCTGAAACTCCCGAATTCTGCCTGATGGCTTCAGACTTAGGTCACCAGGGAACTTTGGAAACCAGCCATGGTACAGTCTCCTTTTTTCTTTCTTTCTTCTAAATTGTTTTCAATTACATTTATAAAACCTGAAACAGCTGAGGTCATTCAATCTCTTTAAATCCTAAAGTATTTCTTGTTTCCAAGAAAGCAACCACCTCTTCATTTTGCTGGCTAAATTGTGTTCGCAAACTCCTCAAAGCAAGTATTACTCATTTCCTAGTCAGAAAAATACACGTGCTCCTCTGAAGTCCCTTGTGCCCTTTCAGGAGATTCGAGAAGGAAAGCAGAACCATGGCTATTGTGCCCTACATGACTGAGGCAGTTCTAGTTTCTACAGCATTCACTTGAGTCTGAGCATTACACAGCTTTTTAAAAAGAGACCTAACTCTGAGCTTCAGTAATGTTTGTTACTCGCACTTTCGCGCCCTACACCTTCTGATTTTGACAACAGATAGCTCTTCGACACAGAATGTGCTTATTCAGTTCCAGGAACATTCTTGTTATAGCAAGAGTTTCAAGGCTGCAGTTGTGTGACTCAGTGGACCAGATTTTCAACTTCAAGCTCAACAAGGTTATCATTACCTTTAGCAGCAAAAGTGCTCCTGGCTTCCTATTTGTTTAATTTAGAAGTATACCCAGAAGATAGTTTGCGTCTTCCCCCATAGTAATCTGTGTTCTTCACTGGAAACTGAAACTTCTATGAGTGTCCTAGCCAGAAAACTATTTGACCAGACCGAAGAGATTCAGCCCCTACAGTTTAACCTTTTCCTCTGACCCTGTTACCCTCAGAATTCACAACCAGTATTTCCCCCAAGATAATGTCTCCATTTTCTTTTGTTGTTTTGGGTTTGTAGTTTTTTTTTTTGTTTGTTTGTTTGTTTGTTTTTTTTTAAATGGAAGGAAAATAAAACCAACACCAAAATCTTCACATCTACGTTTTTCTTCAAAAAAGCCAGGACTTTTGTCTCCTGCCTGAAATGCCAGGCGCTACTAGCATACCTACATATTTTATGTCTGAAATATCTAAGAACTTAGTTCCAGCTAGAACTCTCCCCAACAAAAGACAACTGCATGAGGAACTGACTATAAAATCAGTAAAATGCATCTGAGCAGCTGAGGCTTCCAAGCATTTGCTAGAATGGTTGCCAAATGGTTGTTAATAGTACTTTTCACAGGTGACTAGTGTGTGATTGTACCTAACAGTGACCAGAAAGAAGAAATACCACTCACCAACAACAAAATCCCCTGGGTTACAGCGCAGACATGTGCAAGTACAAAACACACACACACTTAGGTACCCACTGGTTTTCTCCTGATTCAGAGATCCCCAAAACTCTGGGACTCTGAAGAACTGAGGAATATACTCTGTATACAGCATCATCGTGAAGGGCAACAGAGAAGTTGCCCCTCTATGTCCTCACAGTTTACAGCAAGAGAAGAAAAGTTGTTTTTACAGTTTTTGAGTAGATAGACACATACGTATCTTAGTGTAAATGAAAGAATATAAAAGCAATCAAAGATAAAACTTGTAAACAGCTGTTCCCACCTCTGAGTCTATGAATCCACAATCAGCTCCACTGGAGGTGTGTATCATGACCACATACATGGTAAGAGCTTTGAAATGAAACTCTCCCATCTACCTTAAAAGCCAAAAGGCTTCTATGCTGCACCTGCCCGGTTGTTCTTTAAAGAAACAACGAACTCCTTTGAACAAAAGTTTATGCTCTCTAAAATCACTAGATTAAATTGATTCTGAAGTCCTACCTAGATGACCTAAAGGAGGGCAATCGTGCAAGTACAGTGCGTGTTCGCACACCAACAGCATTGAGCCTAAGCAGGACAGACACACCATACAAAGTGCTACAAATATTAGCAAGAGGATCTTTTCAAAGACCACATGGATCAGCAATAGTCACTAACCTGTTCCTTGACAGCAGTGTTTACGTTCGTCAGGTAGTGTTGACAGATTTGACAGAACACTCTCATCTGCTTCTTTAGACGTAGAAGATCCTCCTTTAAAGAGAAGGATTTTAACATAGTTTTGCTTGCTCAATTTCATAGTCACATTTATCATATGCATTTCTCAGAGCGACCCACTAGAGACCTCGCATGCAATTGTAACCATTCAAATCCACTGCATTATTTAAAAATCACTATTAGAATTAAAAATAGCAAGAAGCACTTTCCTCAATTTTGCCATCTTCTGTACTGCAAAAAGAAATGGAAGTTGGGATGAAAATAGTGAAGTTATTTATTAAAAAAATAGTAATGAAAAAAAAAGCACAAACCAAATGCTTACAAACCATCCACCAATCTCCTCCTCTCCTCACTCCAACCCAGAGAATACAGTATTTTCAACCTAAAGGAGAGACTTCAGGTAGCTGTTTATAACTAAAACAGACAAGGCTACATGGTATTACTTTATTTTTTGAGTCACTGTTTGGGGATAAAGTAAAATGTCAGATGAGAGTTGGGGTTTTCTTTCCCTCTTTCACTGGGGAAAAAAAAATAATTACAAAAACATAGTCTAAGTGTTACAGTAACTTCCAGAAAGTAGATCACTGTGCAAGTACAGTAGCAAACTGGTACAAATACCACCCACATGTGCAGCCCAGTTGGTGTCAACCATGGTAAAATTCTAGTCCATGTAAAATCGGGCAAGTCATATTACAAAAGACCAACTGTGTAACCAGTATCAGTCCAGAAAAAGCGGAACTACCTCCAGGATAAGTTTAAAATCTATCCATGCAAATAAGTTTCTCCCTTGAAGAAGGCAGGTAACACTCTGGTACAGCCCATCATTTAATCTCAACAGGAATCACAAAAGCAACAGCTGCTTCTTGACTAGGAGTTTAAGTATAATTTTAGAACACCTTCACTCCATAAAATCTTTTCGCTCAACAGTTAGTATTCAGATTACTACACTGATATTGAGAAAATTCCATGTGGGAACATCTTCTT
The DNA here is from genome assembly GCA_013396935.1 of Baryphthengus martii. Taxonomy (NCBI): domain Eukaryota; kingdom Metazoa; phylum Chordata; class Aves; order Coraciiformes; family Momotidae; genus Baryphthengus; species Baryphthengus martii. The sequence goes on along the minus strand of VWZK01003937.1, from coordinate 59,309 downwards.
TCCTTTATAGAGAATTATTTGCTTGAAGTTTAATAAAAATTGAACTATTTATATAGTTTTATTTTAGCAATCTGTTATGAAACTAATTCCCATACTTAAGTCAGCTTGCTCAGAAACAGCATACAGCTAACAATTTTGTCACAGAACACACACAAAAAAAACCAACCAAACAAAAAAACCCACAAGCAAAACCCCCCACACAACAAAAAAATAGCACCCCACAAACAAACTCTTTAGGCACAGTACACTTCTGTCACTTTTGGGTGTGTGCATCAACTTCTTTGCTGCTGCATTCCACTGGCATTGCACAGAAATCAATGGAACTTCTGTACATACCTGATATATTTGGCAGTAGTCAAGTAGTTAAATATAGAACAGTCATGGTACAGAAGCTAAACCTATGAAGCTTTAATTTACCAATTTTTATTATACAGAAGCAGAAAAGTCTCAATAAATGACCACTTTTCATATAAGTTCTTCTCATTCCTGCTGTATTACAAATTACGTTTTATTGCAAAATAGCTAAATTAATCTTCAATTCTAATCTAACTTTTCAGTTTTAGATCAGTTTCTGCTGTTAGGCATGTGATAAAGCTTTACTCACTATTACAAAAATCTCGGACTGCTGTGGACTGTTTAAAGAGTAAGCAAACAAAGCCTTCGAATCCTTCCCTGACATAAGTGGTTCTCAATGATCTGTGTATCCACTTAGTATCCGGTTCATGTTTTTTTGGTTTGGGAAATGTTTCGTCATTAAAACCTATATGTAAACTACCTAGCCAGCCAATATTTAAAGAGGGTCACATTTATTGAACACATCTTCAAGTTGCAATTACTGAATCAGTAAAGACACAGTTATTCACTGGACTAAGCAAGTCTTACCATGGTGGGGGGAAAAACAAAAACAAAACAAAACAACAAAAAAAACCCACCACAAACAAACAAAACCCCACCTGAAACAAAAAAAACAAAACCAACAAAACAGAACTGTCCACCAAGATCTCACAAAGGTGTCCTCCATTATAAAAAACATTAGTACAAGTTACAGAGCGTACTTCTCCACTCCTGCAACTGCCAGAAGCTCATGCTACCATAGCCTAAAATAATAGGGGAAAAAAGGTATACATCCTCACAGTAAAGTAAGTTTACTGGAATAACGGATTATTAATTACAAATTACAGTTTATTGACTATAAATTATTATTGTGAGTTATCTTTATTTTCTCCCTAATAACATGACATATGCCTACAACTTCTTTTTCTTAAACTCATTTTAGGTATGGCAATCAAAGTGTTTAAAAAAACCTGCAGACTTCATTTATTTCATCTCTGTCATAAATGAAGGACATATTATCAGTAACTCCAACAAATGCAACTCCAGCGTTAAGTTTCTGGTGAAAGAGCATAAAGTGTACCCTCCTTATAGGACTGCAGAAGGCTTCCAGAAAAAGTACATTTGATTATAACCTTTCTTCCCCACTCAAGTTAAAGAAATCATCAAAATGTTCCAGCACTTACGTACCCTATTCTAAGATGTCTAGCCTTTCAAAAACCATCTTTCATTAGGCAGTTCACAGAGCAAACCACTTAATCACCCTTGGAAGCAATGCTGTCCAGCGGACACAAGAAACCTTAATCCTTCCTCCAAGATTTTTCAAGAAGTGAAATTAGAAAGATGACATTTGCCAGAGCTCTGCCCTTCAAGATTACTATAGATAGAACCAGAACAGGCCCTCCTAATATTCCCTGAGAAAGTTTGCTATTTAACTTAATCTTTTCATGTCTTTATTTAACAACACATTTAAAGGACTAATGAAGAGCAAAGTGCGATTGCAACATACTGAGCAATAATAGGAATACTTCGAACACGCGCAGCTTCTTGTGTCTCACTGATTTGTCACTGATACTTTAGTTTCACACAAACTCAAAACCACTACTTGAGAGCAGTAGGAGTGATTATACTGTGTTTTATAATTTTTATTTGACTCGCCCTTAGTATTGTTACAGCATCGGACTAATAGGTATTACACTTATTTACTACAGTTACTTTCAAATTCTGTCAAATTAAACATAATCTTGACATTTAAATAATAAAAACATAATTTAGAGAAATACTAGGTTTAGAAGTCAAGCATCCTACTACCAAAACTATGAATTCTGAAGAACCTATTAGAAGAGCAGATTTAGGCAGGTATTAATATTAAAAAAAAAATATCTTTTGTCTTAATTAATTCCATCAGAGTTCCCACTTAATGACACTACAGATATGCAAAAATGTTTATTTACTAACAGAACTGGAACAGGGCATACCTTTGTGGAACTGCTTTCAGTGATTTTCGCTAGCTGCCAAAGGATTACATAATGAGTACACTGCAGTGCATGAATAACAATCTGAAATCAGAAGGGAAAAAAAACTCAACACATTAGATGACAAAGGCCATTACAAGACAGCAACAAAAGCTACTTATTGTTGTATTTACAGAACATGTTTTAACCACAGACCTGTTCTGGCATGTCTCCATTTTCAATGCCAGTCTTCAATAACTTGTAGTTGCAGCCAAACAAGTCCCATCTTGATAGGTCATGAGCACTGGAAGCATTAGAAATGAAGCAAAGATGTTAATTTAACTAACACCATGTCTGCAAGTTGACATTAACAACTACTAAAAGCTTAACTAGTCTAATAATAAATAAAGCCTCAAATACCCTCTAGCCCCAACAAAAACCACCTCAAAACAACATACCAAAAAATACCTAAAGCAAAAAAAAAAAAAGTTTTCCCTTTGGATATTCAGAAATGCATCATGTTCTGCACAACTCAACAACGTACATCAAATAAACAAGTTTCTTAATGCAACCTGGAGGTTTTAAGAGATCAAATTAAAAACAAATAATCAAAACCAAACCTCACAACAACAAACCCTGACAGATATTTGCAGAATCCTACTTACTTGTGGAAAGCAGTGATTCTCTTCAGTGTTGACAAGACTTGATATGCATCATCTTCATCAGGTTCCTCCCCCTATTTAATAACCGTATAGTAAGATATCCTAAGCAATGTATGCTAAGAAAACCAGGGAACTTATCAACATTAAAAAACAAACAAAAAAACCCAACAAACTACTCAAAAATAAGTGTTTATGTGTCCCCCATACTCCCGGGGGAGAGGGGGGCTGCCTCTAAACTATTTATCAATGACACGTTTGTTGTTGGAAGATTTTTAAAGAGTTGGACTCTCTCAAACTCTTCCGGTAGCAGCTCACGTTTAGAAATAGTCAGCAGGATAGATATAGGCGGAGGGAGAAGGAGGAAAATAATAAAAAAAGTCTAGGCTAGCACAACACAATGTCTTATGCAGGTGCTTCAATTTTCTCTGAAGAATCCAGCAGAGGCCACTGTCAGACAATAGTCTGATACTGGACGAGATGGTCCACGGGTCAGTACCTCAATCATACTTTAAATCACAGAAAAAAGTCTTTGAGAGAGGTAAGGGAAGTGCTTTGTTCTAATTTTCCCACAAGCTGTGACCAATTTGCATCTGGAGAAAGGAGTAAAAAGGAAAGGGTCCAAAAAATATCTGTTTAAGTACATACAGCTATCTGAGGTCACAGAAACTCCTCCCTCAGTCTATCAGAAAAAAACTGCAAGTCTAACCTGTTTTACTGTTGTGTAGTTGCACAACTCTAGCAAAGAACTATGGATTTGAACACTTAAGTGGCAATACCAGAGTATTGCTGCCGTTTTCCTTGAAGCCAACTGCTGGGCATTTCATTTCCTTGGTTTCTCTCTCAATCCTTTTTTCTCACAAAGGGGGAAACAAGTGGATTAGTAGGCACATTTCGTACACAGTTCACCTACGCGTAGGGTTTCTAGAGTGGAGCCCTAGTTCAGGTTGATAAGCAAAAGGAACAGGAGTAAAGCTTGATAAAGTAAGTCTGCATCTGAGAAGTGCGTAAAGTGAAGTCATCAAAAAGACACTTCCCATGCTCCGTATCACAGATGAGGAGGAGGAGAGACAAGTTTTGTCTGAATGTTGAGAGATCCCACATAGTGAAGTTAAACACTGTATCAGAAAATTCTCACTCTTCAGATCAGCAGTGTGGGAAACAAAGGGATTTCTAAGCTATTAACTGCATCTGCTTTCATTCAGGACGGGAGGGGGAGTGTTTTCTAGAGATTTTGATATTCAATTTAACAGCATGCAATCACAGGCAAAACTAGCAACACCAGTATATCCGAGGAGAATCCGAGTGGGATTACATCTTGCCAAAAAACAAGCTTCAAAACCTAAAGATGAAAAGCTGACATAAATTCATAGCTGATCTGAAACTTCTCAAATTCCCAAGACACTTATCAAAAGGAGATTAAAATCAAAGACTCACTATCCCAATATGAACAGTCTGAGTTCACGTAATCCCAGCAATAACACTGTTGTATTAGTGCGTTTGACTTAACAGTTTTGAAAGTCAGAAGGAAATTCCTGCCCCTAACTCATTGACTTGCAGAAAGATACATTGGAAATATTTACAGGAGCAGCAAAAGCTGATCATGCACATTAAAATACCTCTTGCAGGAAGTCTTCAAGAAGTCGATTAAACTTGTCCGCCAGTTCATCAATTAACTGACTCCTTGCAATATCAACCCTATTAAAGATTGTGAATTCTTCGTTACAGAGAGCATGGTATGTTTTTGAACACGCTTCCAAAACATCGATGTCTGTGTGCTTCTCCACAATATCCCGGATTTGTCGCAGTAAGGCGTCCAAATGCTACAAGGAGAATGAGGCATGGTAAAAAAAGTATGTATTCATATATATATACACACACATAAGTACACACACAGAGTGGTATTTTTAATAAACCTTAAGGAATTTTAAAAGACAAATTCCATTTATTTCTTTTGTAACTTTGATACAGAACACAAAACACTTTTAGGAAGCTTCTGAGAAAATTCAGAATCTATTCAGCGAAAATTAAGTAGGAGCTTATCAAAGGCTAAAGATTCAACTCATTTTAAGAAATCATTAAAAATCTGCAATTGTCAGTATGGTTTTATCTAACACTTGAATTTGTAATGACAACTGAACAATACAGAAGCATTTGTCTCCCACCCACAAAAACATTTATACATCGTCTTAAAAGTTGTATAATTGAAGATTTAGTTGCATAACACCCTAAGTGTCAAGCACTGAAACCAACCTCAGTCCTTCTCCATGCCTCCCCTCAACCTGAGTTGCTCACCGCTGCTCTAGCACTGCTCTTCTGTGCTGTTATCTAGATGTTTTACTAGTTTTTTTACCCTAATGATTCCCAGCTATTTGATTCACAATAGAGCAAAACAGTGCATGTGAGCAGGAGAAAACAGAAATGAGAAGAGCTTACACCAACTTCATCACCAGAGCAGATAAAATGAGGGCAGTAACTACGTAATTTGTGATCTGGTGGTTTTCCCCTTTCTCATGCAATTAAGATGGTGGTTTACAAGTCTCAATGATCTGAAAAAGGAAACTTATCAAGCTATTTCTACAGGCTTTGTCTGTCAGGCAGTGTACCTCAAACATGACCATCATCCAACAGTAACTGTTCGCACACAGAGCTCATCAAGATTCTCTGTTAAAACTCACCAGACAGGCATTAGAAAAATCAAAGTATCAGTATTTCTAAGAACAGCAGACAGCCACAGCTGTGAAGTCCAAGCCTCATTCTCAATAAGGGTTACGATACAATCTGACACAAAAAATCACACCCTCAATAGCAGCAAACTCCAGTGTCTAAGTCTAAATTTTGTATTTTCTCCTTTTGCGTTGTTATGTAATGTTACTTTACCTTTTCTAATCGCCCTGTTGTATAAATTTCCAAATCAAAGTACTGTGGCAACTGCAGTAAGTTGGTGACTTTTTCTGCATCCACAGAATACTGCAAAATGGACAAGGAAAAGAATTTAAATTTTAAAAAGTCTTGGACACCATAATTTGTTATAGAACAATCAAGTACTAACAAAGACTAGTAAGACTTGGTCAAGTCATACAGCTAATTACTGAAACTATACTCGTTGACATTTCAACAACAGTGGTTCAGCAAGAAATGGAATGAAACCTACCTTTGCTAGCAACTGAGGAAGTGCCACTGCAAAAAGTTCAGTAATTTTTGTCCTGTCATCCAATTGGGTTTTCTTTTCCTTTGCTGTCAGCACCTAAAATATTGGCATTGTGAGGGTTTTACAAGTACAAGCTCTGGTATTTAAAGTTCATTAAAGAAATGACAATGAAGTACACAGACCTTCTAATATCACTGTAAAATATCAATTAAAAAAAACCCAAGTCAGTTAAAAATCAGCACTTAAAAAATGCAATTCAAATTCACCTAATACTACTGAGATTACACTGAAAACAGAAGCTACAATTTAGAATGAAAGGTTTCCCTTCCCAGCAACAAAATTCCATGATCACAATATGCTTTTCTTGCTAATGAAAGGACAGCAAATCTTTCAGTTTACTGACAATGTTTAATGATATTTACTCAATTCATATGTCAGTCTGATCTTCATACAAGTTTTCAATCTGTACCTAAATGAGCTTCTTACCAAAAGCTGCACCAGTCTTGAAATAGTTCTCCTCCCTGTTTCATGCCCCAGTAAAAGGGCTTCCTAAACTCTATATATTAGAGAAAAGCCAACTGGTGGACTGTTCTCCTTCCAAAGACACTATGAGGTATATGCCCTTTCCTCATTTTGCCCTTTCAAATTGAAAATAGTTTTAGTTTTTCCAAACGTTGATTTTTATTCTCCTTTCCAACCAGTACTTCTTTGAAAAACAATTTTGTATTGGCTTTAATAGCAAACCCAAATGTAGTAGTTATGTAGTAGTATTAAACACCCACCAAAGTTCAGACCAAGCAAACTAGCCAAGGTAAACAGATACTGGAGGCTGTGGAGACCAAAGCTGAATTTCTCAATTCAATCCCTTCAGTAGCAACAGTCTACAACCTTTTCCTTCTTCTCACAGTCCCCACATAGCCATTCCCCCATCTCTAGATAAGTTGCTCCTTGCTTCCTACCCTTTTTCCTGTTCCTCTTCCCACAGGAGGATGACATTCAGCTGCTTGACGAATTGTACAAAGCATTATTTCAATCAGTGCACTTTCCTGTCTATCCGTTAAAGCTGAAATTTAAGAAACAGATGTTAATACACAGCTTGCTTATTAATCTTCTGCAACTATTAGTATCTAAGGATTAAAATATGGGGTTTTTTTTAAAGGGGAAAAAAAAAATTCATTTAGGCCAAATAGTTCATTTGCAGTGGCACAGGGGATAGAGAAGATAAGCATCTTGTACAGCAACACAAGAAAATATTTTAAAGTGAGGGAGTATTGCTGGATGAGTCACAAGGCAGGATAAAACAAGCACCCAAGTTTTACAATAACTTTAATTCCTTTTAATTTTTTAGAGGTCCCTTCACTAGGAACAATGAAATACAAATTACACCAGGGGCTTGGTTTGGTTTTACCGTCATTAAAGAAATTATGGCATTTTTTCCATCAGTAAATGAACCAGTTCCACAAGCAACTTAAGATTCTCTAATGTCAGAAGTGCAGTAGGAACCTGCGGAACAAAAGGGCAACTGGACACTGCATGATTATTCCCTCTATAGTTCCCTCTTAGTCCCCCTTTCCACCACCGTTCTTCTGTGTCTCATTTCCATTCCAGAAGTGGTCTCTTTCTACTCTTCCTTACATTTTATAATTAGTATTAGTGATTTATTATCATCATGTAAAAATAGAGAATACATGGGGACTCATAAACGTAAACACCTTATTTCCTTACAAATCAAGACTTACAGAAATTGTGCAGCATTATAAAGAAAGATCTACAAAAATCCCTTACGTTCTTCTCCATTGAGAGGCTCCTCCAACAGAAGACTGTTCATACATTCCCAGTCCTTCAAGAGGTCTGTTGCACAGTCCCACATGCTGTCCACAAGATAAGCAGCATGTTCATGCAACTAAAATGACAACAAATTAAGTATTAAGTATTTTTCTTTACCAGCAATTAAGTTCATTGCAGGACTTGCTATAACAACAACGTTATTATTCTCACTTGGCTCAAAAAAAACACCAGAAAAAGTTTTGCAAGGTCTCTGGTTCAACAGAAGACTCTCTTCCCCAATTAGCTTAACTTAAAGGATAAATCCAGACCAACTGCTACAAAGAGTAGTGCTACAAGATCTGTCACAACTTGAGGGAAAGGGGGAGGTGGGGGGAGTTGTGGGGGTTTTTGTTTCCACACACACCATAGCCCCCACAACAATCTCCTAAACTACTATTTCTTCCCACCTATATAATAACATGAAGAATGACCAAATAGTATTTGTCAAACAACAGAGCTCACAGCTGTCTCAACACTGTGTAGCAGGTGGATTCTTCAAATAAACACAACCACACAAAACAGCCTTCAGATCCCCCAGGTTGCTCAAATAACAGAAAAGCCAGGACAGGTTCATTGTTATTCGCCAAAGAGTGGTGAAGAGAAAAACAACAACAAATTACATAGAAAAAAATAATTAAAACAAGAACAAAAAGAAAACCCAACAACAAACTCCAAACAAAAAGAAAAACCTAGGATATTCCTGAAACTCAACTTACTTCACTTTCCAAAAAGAAAAACACTAATGTCTTCACAAGATTAGCATTCGGACTTTGTCTTCCCCTCCTTTTAAGGATTCCATCATCTTCAGGATCTCTGCGGCTGAAAAGCCTAAAAGAAAAATTATTTCAGGACAAGTTTCTTCTTCACTGCCTTTGCGACTGTCAATTCACACAAAGATGATATTTTTTAGACACACACTTAATATTTTGCTGCTTGGCTCCACACTTTGTTTTGAAAGAAAGTAATTTGGGACAAGTACCATTTGAACAATTTCATGTACGCTGACTTGGTACTAAAGAGACTGTTTCCAGTGAAATTTATAATTATAACAAAATACTTTACAAACTCCAATGATAATCGACAACATGACTACACATGGGAAAATACTCATTATGATGCAAGCAGCAAGTTTCAGGTACCAAACCATGTGAGTATTTTACCATGTCTCACAGAACACTGGAAGAATGGGAAAGGAGAAGACAGAGGAATGCTTTTATTATATTTTTAATATGCTACTGTATTTTTACTATATTCCCTTTAACTGAAAGCTTTTAAAGCACACCCTTCAAAATTACTCTTCGTTTCCCATTCAGAAAAACTACAACAGTTCGAAAACTACTACAGTGCTGAGTTTTCTGTAAATAATTTCTTTAGGCCACTTCATTATTCAGCTTTTCCTTTCCTTAATTAAAATTAATCATTATCATAGTATTAATGTACACACTAAAATCCACAGGAACAAGACATTAACAGCAATTTCTTCGTCTTACTTTTTATAAAGAAATTCCCCTGCGGCAACTGCTACTGGCCGATGAGCTGAATAAACCAGATGGTAGACATTTTCACAGTCTTCTGCAGTCAGAACTTCTTCACTACTCCTAGGGGTGGGGACAGGAAGAAAGAAAGGGGAAAAAACAACAACAACAAAAAAGAACAAACCAAAACAGCAGAGTCAGAGTATGAACTCTAATGAAGGAGATGCAAATGTAGGAGAATCTAAACCTTTTCCTTCAGTTTATCATCCTAAAACCCAAAACAATATAGCATGGATCCACAGTCTCTCTAAACAAAAAGTACCGATAAAACGTGAGTGTTTGGTAGGAAGTTGTGCTCAAAAGTTCAACTACTCTGTAATGTTCAATACATCCTTTAATTCTTCAGCTAAAATATTTCACAATAGCTTCAAATTAGGGAGGTTGAATTGTAAGTTTCTGGCCTTTACACTCACTTAACTGTGACAGGTAAGTAACAGCACCTTTCAAGCCAAATTCATTTTGAATTCCAACTTGTTCGTTCAAGTGTAAGATGTGTAGTCATTTCTCTAGACTTTAGATTATGTGAATTCTGTCAAGCTGCGGCTGTCCTCACCCTCAGGTATGAGAAAAACTTTTAAGTTTTAATATGTGTTGTAGGTCAGATAAGGAGGTATACAGGTACTTACTGTAAAACAAGAGTGAGTAATTTTATTGCTTGGACTGCAACATCATATTCTTTGTCAAGAGTCATAGACACAATTCTATCCTAAGAACACAAAAGAAAGTATTTTCAAAGAGGAAAGAAGTGTAATGCAAGTTTAAAAAAAACATTCATATGTACTTAAAAATATGAAGTTACACTAACCTTGAACCGACTGGTGAAGAGCTCCAATTTGGAATTAAGCTCCTTATTATAGTAAAGCCCTTGCAAAGCAGTTAGGCATTTGAGTCTTACTTCCCCTTGCTAAAATAAAATTAAGAACTGGATTAAAAGTCAAGTAAAATAAAATTAAGAACTGGATTAAAAGTCAAGTATAGGATACAGATGTGCTCTTCAAATCATATAAGACAAGTTTCTTTTGCAGTCTGAATGAGTTCAAAGATTAAATATTGTCAAGATATACTATCAATAATCCCGTTAATGGCATAAGAGTACATCCTTGTTTGTAACAAGCCAATGAAACAAAACAAAAAAAACAACCCCAACGTCTTACTGCAGTCAGCATCTCTAAGTCAAAATACACGTTTTATTCTTTAAAGAGGTACTCTATATGCTCAAGATATTTCTACGTAGAATTGTGTGTTTCCTTTAACTTAAAACAAAACTGGCAACATCTATATCATTAATGACCATCTCTTGTTAGAGCAGGATTACCAAGCAGATACAGAGAAATATTCTTCCTGAAGGACCAGACCTGTTTTAGCAGAGAATATGGTTTAAGGTACAGATACAGAAATACTTTTCAGAAGTCTAGGACAACTGACTTCACACAGGTTCTTATCACCCACCTGCCAGAGGTTACTGGGTTTTTATACCACACCCATGACCAGCACAGCATGAGTGAGCATCCCTCATCTGTTTTCACTTCAAATTCGATACCTTGAAATCTCCAATGCAAGAACTGAGGCAGGGTGCTGACTCAACAAGGAATCAAGAGGTATTTGTAAACGGTATCTGTTGACCACGCCAAGCAAAAAATAATCTCTAGTTGGTAAGTACCAGCTTGAGGCACTCATCAGCACAAAAGGGGACTTTTCCCATGCTTTTTAAAGGTAGCTGAGAATGCTAAAAGTTTCTTAACTTGACAAAACAAAGAAACCGTTGGGCTATGTAACTGGATTATTCCATGTGAAATGTATTCATTTTAAATAGTTAAGTATTATAAAGTAGAAGTCTGTATCAGCGATAAATAAATAGAAAAAGTTATTTCCTCACAAATAACAGCTCCTTAAAAATCTGTATATGTTTTCTAAAAATCACTCAAAAGATTCAAATCTATGTTACAAATACGCTGAAAGGCCAGTGCTCCCGAGCAATAAGAAAAGCAGTGACTGATTTAAAACAGTTAAGAGGTCAGAAGCTGGTCTGGCAAGATCAGCAATGAAAAATGTGAAGCTACGCTTCCGGACTGTTCCTCTTCCTCGCTGGAGCTTACCTTATCATGCATAGTCCACCCTACATATTTTAAGTAGCTGTCATTGAGAAAGGCATCACTGTACATCTTCATCCATATGCCAATCTCTTCAATACAGATAGCTCTTATTTCAGCAATTGCATCTCTGTGGAGAGAAGTGAGGCAACAGGATCAAACAGATAATTGATTAGAAATATCTTGTCACTAGCTTGAAAAAGAATTAATGAAGCTACAAATTACTTACTAAGAGCAACTTACCGGTATCTATGCACAAAAACACCTTTAAATATTGCATTCATCATGTTTTCTATTTCATCCTGATTTTCCTGAAGCTGAAAGAATGAACAGAGTACATAAACAGTGAGCAGCGCTTTTACAGCCAGATCAGAGGGTGCTGATGCTGGACAAACTGAATTAAGTTAACATTTTACAAGTGTGGCCATTAAATCCTTTCCTGAAATATTCCCAAATCTGTTTCACAATAAATAATAGTGTATTTTAAGGAATTGTATCTACTGCAGCACACAAACTTTAGTAATTCTGGCCACTGGAAAACTGTTTTTTCAACTCGAACAAAGACATCTCAGGTTTCTGCAAATTCCTTCTTATTTATAAAAAGCCTTGGTTTAATTTTCTAGTAACTTTTTAAACCCAATGTGTGTTTTTTGTGGACATGTATTATTAGAATAATACCCAAATCACGTGAACTGCACAAGGAGCTTTTTCTACATGCTGAAGAACTTGTGAAGATACAGATGAAGAACTTTGCAAATGGGTACATGAGGAGCATATACTCTGTTTCAAATACCTCTTTCCTCCTGATCCATTAGAGGAAAATATGCAGAAACAGAATAAGTATTGCATGATAAAGTAATTTAAGACTATGGAGCTGAAAAATAACGGAGGAGACAAATCTAGTCTCAGAGTAACAGCAAGAGCAAGATATGCAAATAAGTCAAAAAAATATACACGAAAATATGGAAAACTGTTTCTTTAAAAGTGCAAGAAAGTCAGCTAAAAGAGCTGAAGATTACTAAATATTGTAAACAGACAAGTACAGATCAAAATATCAAAACAAAAAGACATGCATCAATGAATAAAACTGAGTTTTAGTACTGGATATGGCCGAGTCATAAAAAGAAACAAAAACCAGAAATCAAACAAATGAATATTACTTTGAAGCCTACTTTCATTTAGTACAAGGAAAACAGGAAATCCAAACTGAAACGAGAAAAGCTGGCAAGAAATCCTAAAAGCCTATATAAGCAAGATCAACTGAGATTGAGAAAAGTCTTGATTCTCACATCACTGCCTTTTCTATGTGTCTCTGTATTTCTTATAATAGGACTGGTCCTCAACACGCATTGAGCATAACGGCATTTAATGAGTGTTTAAGGGATATTCTCAAACTGCAAGATCATTGTGAGAAGACCAGAATAAAGTTGTTCCTTTATCTGAATGGTTAGGAAAGTAAAAACATGAACGGGTAGCAGTAAAAAAAAAAAAAAATAATAAAAAAAATAAATCTGAAGAGCAAAGGTGAGATGCTTCCCTTGATCATTGTCATTTCTTATGTCTTAAAAAAAAATAATAAAAAAATCCCCCACCCCTATCCCCCTTTCCAAAATAAACAAACAAAAAACCCCAAACAAACAAGAACGCAACACACTCAAAAAAACCCCAAACCGACAACCCCCAAGAAAACCCACCAGTTCATCCTAAAAATAAAAACTTAAACCTAAATGAATTAGGGCTTTCAACATGACAGTGATTTAAGCAATGAATCAGCAAGTCCCTTTTACACAAAAAGAAAGAAAAACAGAAGTAGATCGCATTTTCAATTGTGAAAGTGTTTTCTGTAGAAGAAAAACCCTTATCAAAAGCCTTCAAACACACTTTCTGCTGAGATTGCTACTGACATCATAAAAGCAGTATTTTGCCCCAAGATCGCAGGGTTCTTCTAGAGAAGTCAAAAGAGCATCTGGTAATTTTTTTGTTACGTATTTGAGCTCAGTTTAGGAAATTAGTCAAGGAATACAAGTATTACGAAGTTGCTAACTTTACTGAACACAGCACTACCTGAAAATTTTTTTAAGAGTCTACATCTTTTTACAGAAAGCCAGATGGTAAGAAGCACTTCCAAAGTTTTTCAAACATTAAATATGAACAGCTTAAAGAATGAAACAGAGGAACTAATAACTACACTTACAAAAAAAAACCCACAACGAAAAAAAAACACAAACAAAACAACAGAAATCCAACAAAGTGCAGGACAAAATTAATAATAAAATGTCATTTATCACCACTCATGCTGCCACACCCACTACAGACAGTTCCACTAACCTCCTTTCTTTTCTGTAGCAAGAGTTCCAGCCTATCATTAGCTCGCTTCCCAATTATTTTATTTCGTTCTGCTTCATATTGCCGTTGTGTATTGTCCATGTTAATACTAAGATTTAATGCCACATTCACTAAAGCCGTCATCAGCTTCATGGCTACAAAAAAAAAAAAAAGAGTAAGGATTATTTAAAAGGTTACCTGATCTAAGAAAAACAATAAAAATTTTGATACGTCTTCCTGTCAACCCTTTCTGTATTTATGAAAACATACTCACTGTAAATTACTTGATATGCAATTTTTTTTACTCAGCACGGCATCATTACTTATCAACACAATAGATGAAACACTGCTATTTTGCTCTTTTCTGTCACCTTTTTAATACTATAAACAATATTGCCGAATTAAGATACAGGATGCACTTGCCTCAAAGAATGAATGGGGAATGTAAGATTGACAAACACAGCCCATGAAATACTGAAAAATAACTCACTGTTAGAATGAGTTAGTAGACTGATACTACCAAATCATTCAACCTCAAACATACAAGAAGTTTCTTTCTTCAAAAGAAATGTCTCTTAAGACAACCAAGACCACCGTATCACACCATTCTTTCCCCCTCAATAAATTTTAATGAGGGGTAATTTCCTTTGCATACTCCTGTATTCACAGGAGCAGAGAACATTAGCCAATTAGAAACCAGAAAACTGACCAAAACATAAAATACACTTGGGTGGGACTTTTTGTGTGTTTTTATTCCCGATTCAACCCTTTTTTAAAAGGGTACAAATATGCCTATTCCAGAAACCACGATGTGGTCGATAGTACACTGCTTTTTCTTATGAACCTTTGTAACAACAAGGCATTAAAGAGCTTCCCCTGCCAAAGTATACACAGAACATTAGTAAGCGTGTATCACTAGCATAAAGTTGATGAGTAAGGCATAAAGTCATGTAGATGTGTCAAAGTGCTGTCACACGCCGATCTCCAAGGATATCAAGACAAAAAGAACAAGTCTGAGCTAATCACAGAAGCCAAAATTACTGCAGTTAACAGTAAATATGGATACGAGGATTTTGGTGGCTGTGTCTATCCCATATAAAACAAAATCTTCAAGAATACAAAAACTGTCATCTCAGATGAAATGCGCAAGTAAATACACAAAATAAACAGAATCGACTACCGATGTGAACAAATGTAAAGAGACTACTGATAATTATGTTGTGTGATAGAAATTAACATGCAACAGGGCAACTTCCACATCTATTCAGACACAACTCGAGAAAGTCGTAAAAACTTGGGGTTTACAACTAAAATTTGCATTAGTCATACAGTACAAATCAAGCTGATGAGACAGCAGAAACCATATAGTCTCCCCTAATAAAAAGGTTTTGTTCCTCCCTTCATAACAAGAGCCTTGGCTAGTGGGAGTCTCCCAGAAGCAGCTCGATACGCAGTGTGTGTGTATATTCAAGAGAGGTGATCGATGAAGTAGAACAACTGATCAGATGGTCACAACTGAAGCTGATCGTAAATCAGTGAACTGTAAGAACTATTTCCAGTGTGACAATTCTCAGTTTCCCATACAGTCCAAATGTACTTTGTACAGAATCAAATTGCTATAATAAGCCTGATGAGACCCTTCATTCATCAATGCAGGTTTTGGACTTTCTTATCCAAGAAGCTTATCCTTTGTCCATTTCAATGATATATTTATTTAAAACACTCCATTACTTAACTCATAAGAGACTTCCTTGCAATTTAACAGATTTGAAAAAAACAACAAAAAACAATGTAAAAAGGGCAATTACTTCATACAGAAATTTAGTGACTGTATCACCAATGAAGCATTATTCTAAATTATTTCTAATGCAAGGAATAAAAATGCTACTTTCACTTATATTGCGCCATGGCCTCAATATATAGCACAATTTAAGTTTGTAGTAAAAAATTTAGGTTTGTAGTAAAAATCCAATCTAAAATATGACTCCTGTTTGGCTTTGTGCAGAGTATAAGTAGATTCAATGGATCTGAGGTTAAAAACATGCCTATGTTACGACCAAAGACAAACTTCTAGAATCTTCTATTTACTTTTCCTACTAAACATTGACAAAACTTAAGCACCGGACAACTGGTAAGGAACACTTTAAAATAATGCTGTGGTTTTCAGTAGTGAAAACCCAATGAAGACAAGATAGGAAAGCTGTACCAAAGCGAATTGCATTAGAAGCAAATTGTGTCACACAATGACAAACAAGTAGAACGACAAATTTCAAGAAGTTCAACCAGAACAATTCTTTCCTGTGAAACGTAAACCACAAAATAGAAGCGAGACACAGATAAATACAAATTCACTGACCTGCCAGTGTGCTAGTGTGTCGAAATGCTCTGACTTGGGAGTCCGACAGCCCCGTAAGCAGTGAAATGACAGTATCCATCATATATTCATCATATATGATGCTATATTGACATTGTCGGACGAGTACTCCAATGAACTCACAAAAACTGGATTTGAACTTCTTCCACTGCGGACCAGCCATAGTTAGCGGGTAATCTCCACTGTCCTATTGGGAAATAAATAAATAAAATAAAATCTGGAAACTCTTTCAAATATCTTAGGAGTAATTTTATAAATTAAGATTAAAAAGAGATGGGTACAACTTTAGCCTAAATCTCCAATGTTAGAAGAATGTGATTCTACAAATATGCATCCACTTTGCAGCCTGGCCTTGTTATGTGCGGAGACAACATTCTACAAGTTCTACCATACAAACTGCACTTAACCAAATATACTGAAATAACTCATTTCTTCTGTCCTACTCCCTAGAAAAATTAAAATATTTAAAAAAAAAACCAACCCAAATCTTCATAGTCCTTACAGATCTGCTTTAGTTTACACTAGAACAAAAGTTTACATGTTTAGGAACATTCAGTTCAGAACCATAACGAAGTTCACAGGGCTACGCTTTACACACTAGACTGAAAACTCCTGAAGTCATAAAATGACCTACTAAACCATTTTGTTATATTCAAGTGTGCATTCCTCTCCCAATCTAGGAATCTTTACAAATACTGGCAAGGAGATGGGGGGACCGGGGGAAGAGGTGTTGGGGAATAAATCCTTTATATCAGTGCTCCTGTGATCAGCTCTAAGAGGCTAAACAACATCAGGGGTTGAAAAAGACAGAAAGTATCCATGAAAAGAGATTAGAAATCTGGGAGTTGTTCATTAGAATTCTGTTAGAAGAAAGACTGAACATAACAGTGATAAAAAATATCCCGAACAAACAGTCCTAGCTGAAGCACTATAAATCTCATACAATATTGCCTTATAGTAATCAAATTTCTTTATGCATTCAGATAGTTCTAAGGAATACTAAAATCCTCTTAAACAAAAACATACTACATTTCCCCCTCTATCAAAGTTACTGATGTTTTCTCAATTGAGGAGGGGTGTGTAAATTACATCCATATTAAGACAAATTTAGGGAGGAGGTTTTAAAGCTATCCCTAAATTCTTTGGAATATGGAGTGAAAAGAACACCACTTAAAAATGCACACAAACACCCTGCAAACAACTCCACCAAAAAAACAATGCATCTCCTTCATCCCAACACTCAGTGGAACACAAAGTAGGGAACAATTTATGGGGATTATAACTTCTTTTAAAGTCAAAGTATTAGTCTTCAATTTGAGAATAACCAAATTGAAATCCCCATGATTTGTACATTAATGAATCCGTAGAAATAAATTTAGCAACCATTTTAAAAGTTAAAAGACTTAAAGGCCTTATGACATAGAAGGAAGACGGAGGCATTCCACACAGCCCCAGTAGTAGGAGTTACCACTATTCAAAGCTGAAAGTCGATATTGATTTCTTAAACCATTCATAAAACAAGTTATATACACACAGAGCTTTGTTTCCTAGTCTTACAAGTTCTGTGAAATAAGGGAGCTCAAAATTTTCATTCATAAAAGTCCTGTCATTTTGGCAGCTGACCTTACGCTTGAAAGAAACATACAGCAACACAATCCTGTAAGATTAGGACAGGTAAAAAAAAAAAAAATCATATTAATACATTATGAGCACTTCATTAAATTACCTCATCAAATTCTTCGGTCATTTTTCGGATTATTTCAGAATTCTGCATATGTCGGAACATTTCTGCCGTAACAACTCCTACAATTTAGATATTAGATTATTAGGCACTTTTAATATAATATGAGAGAGGTAGATGGCAGATGACGTCTTCTGCTACAATGTAAAAATCACCAATTTTCAGCTAACCTCCAGACTGATTATACATGTATTTTTTTAAGAAGATACACACGATTTATCTTAGCATCTGTGTATAACAAGGGCTAGGCACCAATACTTTTTCTTCTATTTATAGGGGTTTTATTTGTAGTATTCTTTTGTTAAAGTGTGTGTGCGCGCGTGTGTGTACACCCACCTATAGAATTTACTTATTTTCTCGCACTCAGAAGTCAAAGACACTTGTGCCAGGCTTCATCAGCTGAGAGGCTACACTAATCTGAACTGACCTTTCAGGACTCAAGATTCTAAATAGTATAAGACAATTTTCAACAGTTGTATTGCTACTTATTATCTTCTGCACTGTAATAAACACAGTGATTTCATGCAATTTCTATTCGCCTTAGCCTCAAGCTGTTCAAGTGTAAACAGTGATATAAAAACCAAATAGATCTCCTAAAGTTTACTGCAACTATACTGCAAAATTCATGACAAGGACCATCCCAGGACACATTAAAAAGATTCTGTAGTTTTATCTGGTAACAATAATCAAAAGGTCACTGCTCTAGAAGGCAGGGACAATCTCAGAGGAACGTTGTTAGTTTTCTGGAGATTTACGCACGTTTAAAGTTTATCAGGACATAGAAAGGCTTGAGGAGAAGAAATTACTGCACTTGATACAGTAGGACTGAATGTGACATTGCAGGGGAAATTACCTTCTCCTCTTCAGGAGGAAGTGAGGTGAGGGGGGAAAAGAATGGAGGATGTGGAAATGAGGAAAGAAAAACAGAAAATAAAGAAGAAAATAAAATGTGAAAATACAATCTTACTGTAGACAAGCTACCAGGAAAGTGTCCATACTATCTTCTCAATCAAGTATCTCTACAAAGGTTATGAAACAATCTTAAAGTACTCAATGATAATAAGTAGATAAATCCAAACTAGAATTCCAAGACTGAACAACTATCATTACTAAAAAGAGAAAGATGTTTTTCTGAAAGAAAGTAGGAGCAGAGGAAGATGAAGTGTTAAGTATCAGTACTGCATTCTTTCCAGCGCGAATAAAAAAAGCTTAATCTACATTTTCAAATACAGTATAATATTTCTAAACCTCCTGCTCCCACCTTGAGAAATACCCGTTTAACTACAAGAACCTAACAATGTAAACTAGTTGCAGGGATGGAGCAGTCCAGCAGCACATGTAGTGGAAAAGCAAAGAATGAGAATCCCAGTATAGTATTAATTAAATGGATGAGTAAACATTTCAGTATCTTACCTTTGCAGCCTGAACACTGAATAAAGAAGTTAATGAGATCAAGAAGTGCTATATCTCTGTCATGTTTGTATGACTCTATCCAGTCATCCACCACAGACTGAAAAGAAACAAAAATAAAGGCACTTCTTAGTTTTCAGAAATTGAAGATAGTCAGTGTTGTTCAACTGCTTTAAAGTGATGCTTGTTCCTTCCATAAATAACTTGAACTTTACTTTTTTTGATTAATACAGAACAAAATGTTTGAAAGATTCCTTACTGCCACAGCATCGCTTTTCAAGAAAATAACTCATTTTTATTCTATAAATATATACAAGTACGAAACTGACACCTAAATATAAAGCAGGGGAATATCATATACTCCTTCAGTCACTTTTTTGGGGGAGAAAGAGTACAAAAATAATTGGTATATTTTACAGAAGCAGGTTTTCTTCTTTTATTTTTTTTTCAAACTGAAGACACTTCTCTAAATATACTATTTAGTTTTTCAGTTCCAACACCTACAGCTCCTTATACTCTTCAAAAACTTTGCACCTTTGTTGATTCGTGGTCCACACACATTCCCCATAACAAGATGAACAGCACTACCCTACCCTGCACAGACATTCACTACTCTGTATTCACTAAACCAAATAGGAAATAGAGTATTTTACTAAAAATCTTTAAGAGAAGGAAATTAACAGGAAACCTGTGACAATGGTTTTGAGAAAACAGAATTTACATGCAATTATTGTTAAACCATCTGCGTGTATAGTACAAACTGTCTACTGCAGAAGTCATAAAAATATATATCATACGATTAATTTATTAACACAGGCATGAGAGACTCGCTTTAGTACCAAGCTCTCAAACTTGAGTTTTTTTAATATGTTGATACCTCAACCTAAAAATCGAGAGTCATTTTAAATAGAGAGATAATGGAACAGCTCAGGACTCCTAAAAGACAACTGGACTACGCAGCATATCCAATGCCTCCTGTCTGTTCTCAGTACTTACTCTCACCACGCTGCAAGGACAAATAAAACATACTTGCCATGCAGAAATTTTTCTCAACAGAGATACAATTAAATCCCTCTTCCCTAAATTTAAGATTGTTTCTAGCATGTTGCACAACTTTTGTCAAAAAGACAAAGAACTTCTCAAAGTTGAACTGTCATAGTCTTCCCAGCAGGAGCTGAATCGACAAACTAGTACTGGTTGGACTGATCTGTGAGGAGGGGGAAAATAATCTGGGAGACATCTTAAATAAGGCCTATAAGGAAAGTCACTGTGCAAGAACAGGAGAATGTTAGGAATGGGACAAATACTTCAGTTAGGCAGCCTTGCTTTCAGAGTCTATTTAAATAACCTTCAGCAAAACCAGTAGTTTCTCAAAACATTTTGTCTCGGCAGATGAACTATCTGTTTTTGCCAGAGAACAGACAGTAACTCAGAAGGTAAACTAAACTAAACTAAAAATTATCAAAATCTTCTCAGGTAAGTATGCACTGAGGGCCATGGAGAAAATTTTTTACACTGAGTGCTCAAATGGACTTGACTTTAGAAACACTTTTCTTTCTAAATTTTGATTAAAAATACAGTATTAAAACTCATTCTAATACTCAGGTATCAATTCCTCAATTTGACAGAGAAATCAGGCCTAGCAAAGGTCTATTTTGCTCTTGGAATGGAAAAAATTTTAACTGTGTATCATTTTAAAGAGTTAAAATGTCATGAAGGTAAAACTGCTGACAATTGGCTGAAAATAATGCGAACACAGCAACAGTCAGAAAAGTATAGTTTTTCCACCCACTCTGAAATATGGCAGAACAAAACAAACGACAGAAGTATCAGAATTTCTCTGTGCAAATACATCAACGTAGTCTGTTTTGTTTTTTTTCCGTTTTTTTTTTGTTTGGTTGGTTTTGGGTTTTTTGTTTGTTTGTTTGTTTTAAAAGGTCTGAACTAAATTTCAGCCAAGGAATTCAGGCTTCAAGATTCCCAGCTCTAATGCAGGAGCCTGCAAATCCGGAGAGGCCTGCACACAGACCCAGCTTCCAGCATGCCTAACACAGAAGCTTTAAACTCCGGATTTTCAATCCCAAAGATAGTCTTTCTTTCTTCCAGGCTGCTGAGAAGTCACATGAGTGAGTCAGCAGAAGGCTTCATGGTTGACAGGCTTACTCTTTAACCCTTTCTCCGTTGGAAGATTCACAGAATCAATCAAAAGCTTTACTGATTTAACTTTAGAAAAGAAAAAAAAAGGTGCTAAATTTCTTAATAGACTGATTTCAGGCTATTAGTAAATGCAGTGGAGACAGTGTCCACCGCAGAGACTTCAAACAGGTTAAAATTTCCTGAACCAAATTCCATACAAGTCATCTTAAGGGAAATTTAAAGAGTAGCCCTTAAGTTGTAGCTAATAATATGTTACTCTCAGTGAGTGAAGAGAAGCAATTATTTCTTTTCAGATAATCTAAACGCCGGGAGCATCTACGAACTACAGATTTCTTGTTAAATTCTATGACAACTATAGGCATTCGCTACAGTTGCGTTTAGCTACGGTCTCACAAAAAAAAGTAAAATCTTTCAAGTCACATAATCTATAATAACCTTTCTTCACTCAGGATACTGAAAAGTCACTTTGAATCATAGTTTGAATTCCTTCATTATATATGTGATTATTCATGCCTGACATTTAGAAATGAAAGATCAGTTCATTCAGATTCAAATCTTAACAATGCAAAAATAACCTAAAAATAAAAAAATCTTAATCCGAGACTAAAACTACAAATTTAAGAAAAAAAATTACTTCAGGCTTCATTTTATTAAATTGTATGTACAGGAAAATATTGTTATGTTTAAATTGTATATTAATCCAAGTCAGAGAGACGTCCCAAGCCTTACCTGCATAGCACTCTTGCCCATTTTGACTACTTCAAACAGCATCATGTTTTCCACACCATTCTGTTGGTGATGTCCATTCATCCGATTCGGACCACCTGGCTTCCCTCCTCCGTTTCCACTTTTCCCCTTCTCTGCTGGTCCTTTTTTTCCTTTTTTACAGGTCTGCAATGACACACGTGCACAAGAAGTTTTAATTGGGTATTATGTATTAATTTTTAAAACCTCACAATTACTATTTATACCATGACTACTATACACAAGGCCTTTTGTTTTCAGGAACCAGACTTAAAATCTAAAGTTGACAATAACAGCTGATCCTGACTGATGCAAAGACCAGTAAGAATTCTACAGGTTCCATTTCTTCCTCCTCTCACTTCAAATCTTTTAGCAACTAAAAATGCTATTAGAGACGGTGTATGATGCAAAGATTTTTCTCACGTTTAAAATCTGTATAATCTGTTTTGCAGTTTATTTAAAATAGCTATGACAATTCAACATATCACAAAGTCTCCTCCGCAATTCATTAAATCTTTTTTTTTTTAAGTTTGAGCACACATTGGCAAGTGGAGATGAGGAAGAGCAGACAGGTGGTGTCTCTGTATCCAATTCGCCAAATCAAGTATGACTTACAGAAAAAAAAATTTTAAAAAGCACCCAGGAATTAAATGACTGTCACATAAAACTATTCATCACCACCTCTTAATAACTGGGTGCTCTGTACCAGTACAGGTACATGGGTGCCCAGCGAGGTGGTCACAGGGAAGGTCACAGCACTGAAGCAGTCGCATGTGGTGGGTGCAAACCCAGCGAGGAGGCAGGAGCCACCCAGGCAGGGAGTACATGTGTCACAAGAGGGGAGAGAAAGGCTACTACGTGGGTTTAGATCTCCCCACACAGGTAGTGTAACCTCTTGTCTGTGACCTACATAAAAAACCCTTCTAATTAAATTACTGGTTTCTCTTCACTTTTAAAATTAAAACAGAGCTAGAATTAATGACACCAACCAAAAGAGACTGTAATAGCAGCAAATTTAAGTATAGGATGGAACACATGCAGAGAGACTAATCAAATCAAAGCTAATCTTTCTCCTCCCCACCTCCCTTATGTCATCATAGCACTAAGGAAATCTCATGCAAATACTCAAGATTAAGAATTTTAATGCAAATCTAAAGATAAACTCTATTCACAAAACACTCGCATTTTCAGAAAATATTCCTAGCTCATTCAGCTTCAAAGTAAGTGCTGAACCCTTCAATTTTAACAGCAGAAGCGTTTCAGTATCCCTCTAAAATGAACCTACTTTTCCTTTGCCTTGTTTTTGGTTTTTTCCTTCAATATCCTCAAAGTCTGTATCGGAGGAGAAGTGTGTTTCAGACTCCCTGGAAGGATAAAAGGCAAACCATTTACACATTTCATCAGAAACATTCTTAAATATACTACATAAAGTCACATTATACTCTCAGTCCAGTAAGTCAATTCTAACAGTGAAACTGCATTTTTCTCCTGTAGTAGACTTAACTGCTGAGGGACAGATCAGAGCGTGTCCTCAATTCACAGCCTATCCTGTCTCCTCCAAGCTCTTTATTTGTGAAGAAAGCCACATAAGTAAGGTTAAAAGATGTGGAGGTGGGTAGAAGATAGCATTAGGTTGGGAGCCTTGCTTTTGGCAGGTGATAAATATTACACTATGTCAAAAAGAAAAGGGCACTACAAATACCTGCCACAAATACTTAAACAAAAGACAAGAAAACAAACAAAGAGCAAAAAAAGAAACCACTCTTTTCCCTCTAAACACAAGTGTCCCAGCAGATCTCTTCATGCTAACTAGAAACTAAGTTAACAGGTATAAAGGTATGAAAGGTACAAAAGAGAAGCTTAGGAGAGGTTCTTCCATCAGTAAGGTAACTTGTAGTACCTTTCAGGCTTATAAGGTAAAAAGATGTAGGAATTAAATGAGAAAGTTCTTATTAACATCACTAAAATGTGCTGCATTGATATACAAATCCTTTATTGCCAACATTGAATGGGGGGGGAGGCTGTGCGTTGGGTGTCGTGTGATGTGTGAAATCACATCCCTTATTACAAGAGAATGCTTAGTTTATATATCCTGTATTTCTACACTTCCTGTCGAATACAACTTCAATGATGCTTCTAGCTCTGCTTTTAACACATACATGCAGTGTGATGAATTCCAGTTGCTATCACAAGTTTCTGATAGACACTTCCTGATTCAATTAACAACACAATCATCAAGATGACCAGGGGGCTCAGAAGCCCCATTTCTATTTATAGCATTCTAAAGCAATCCAGAAACCTAAGGTCTCTCACTCTTGCAAGTGTCTGAAAAAAGGCTTTCTGCCTTTTAACGTGGATTTTGCTAATTCTGGTTTTGTTGACTATGTATGCTGATATGGACTGAAAGTTTCCAATCCTGCGGGGTAAGAAAGAAAAAGGTGAGAATTATTTCATCTTCAAAACTTCTTAAGTGTTCTTATTTTCACAGGAAAGAATAGAACTAAAATTCCAAACATTTCACTAAGCAAAGAACTGTACCAACAGAGTAAAAAACATCAGTTGTAAAAACAGTATTTCCATATTAAAACATATTCCAATTTACCTTTATTTCACACTAAAAAGAAAAAGAAAACCACACAACCAATCTCACCAATACAAAACTGCATCTTTCTATCTGTTTTATGTCGCTTTATTTCAACAGTCTGTTGAAATGTATTCATGTCAATATCTTGACAATTAAGAAGTGAGGAACTGGATTCTTCTGGTCTGCTTAAAATAATCACTTTATTTCTCTGTCCAAAATTCAATCTATACCTGATTTTAAATCTCAGAAATTCAATGTCTGTTTCTTAAAAATCATAGGAAAACCAGAGAGCTAATAAAATTATGTCCAAAACATCAAGGAACTGGTGCCTGGGGGAAGCTAAGACTCTGGTTGTAACTAAAGCATTCGGCATTAAACATTTTAAATAAGAGGTGACCTGCCCCAGTTATTAAGGGTAAATGCCTCAACTACTTCTCTCTCTAGAAAAGAGGTATTAATGAAGAAAACTTTTTTCAGTATTTCTAATGAAAGAGTTTCTTAACCAAACATTTCACTTTGAAAGACACAAACAAGAGTGTCGTAATGGCTTATTAGTAAAGTTTAAAAAAACAATTTAAAATAACTAAGCACCTCTAAAATACTTCAATTACTGCTGAATACTCAAGAAAGAATTCAAATAGTACTTTATCAACATAGCAATAGGAAAAAAAACCTAGAACCCCATTTTTTTCCCAAGAGAAAACCAACCACTAAGAACCACCAGTACATTTAAAAATAAAACTAAAATAAAACTAAAATTGTTAAAACACTTACTGAAGGAGAGTAAAATCAGTTGGTATTTCTGGAGCTGCTATCATTTCTTTATCATCTTCTGGAACACCACTGTATTAGAAAGATATTCAAAAACCAGTCTGAAGTATAAGCTTACTTTTCTTTCTTCTTTTGTAGTGGATAACTTCTATAAGAAAATAAAAAATAAAATACAGTGAATATTTTTCCACATACAAAGGGGTAAAAAGTTGGAATCGGACAATTTAAATCACACCATCCTGTTTCCAACTGAGCTTTTTCCTGGTTTATATTTTATATTTTTAACCCTTCCCATGATCTTACTATAAAGGAGCTCCACAAATGTTAAAACCATCACAGTAAAATAAAATACAGAAAAAATTGGCAGAAAAACACCCCAACACAACATGAGGACATGATGAGCAAACTGGAATGGTTTTCATGAGTACCTTGAAAGTAATAGCTTTTATTTCTACATCTATACTAGATTTAAGTTTGAACGGTAACACCATGTCCTGCAGCGCCCAGACTTACTCTAACGATATTTCTAGTTAACCAAACCAAAACCAGATTTCATGTTAAATTTAAAGCACAGTATGTGTACTTTTAAGGACACTGTATATACCAACTTTGTATTTCAGATTTTTAAAGTTCCATGACATAATCCATAAGGATAAGTTCTTACAACAAGTTCTTACAGCCAGCTGTTTCACAACTCCCCGGTCTTCCAGAGTTGATAAACCAAGCTTACAACACTTTTAACATTTAAAGCATGACAAGACTCTTAAGAATATCAAGGAAGATAATACTATCCATGATATAAACAAAAACATGAAAAACAGCACAGCATTTTGTCAAGAAAACGCAAGATTGTGAAATACTTGCTTTTCAACATTGTTATAATTTTGCCACCTACTCATAAATTTTGTTATTTATCTAATTTTCTGTATTTAAGGGGAAAAAAAAACCCTCTCATTGGATACTTTAAATGAGAGATTTAAGCACACAGGCTAAGGTTTTTCTACATCAATTGTCTGCCTAACTTGCACACAGTTAAGAAAGTATGATGTTCAGCTTTCTTAAAGATACAACAGCAAGGAGAAAACCCTCAGAGCAGAAGTCTGCTGACTCTACAGCTTGCTGGAGCAGTTAGGTATTTGAGGGAAAGCTTTAACCGTGGCATGCTAAGCACGTGTTGCTCAATGTCTGGTAGCTGTGCTTTAGAGACTGCCTTTCAATGGAGCACGAAGATAGAGGCCATACACCTTTTTTCCTGCAACTGCTTATTCTGAATGCTAGGGGCCACTATAGCTTCCAGAATTTACAGAGCTGAGAGAAATCATAAATCCTGAACTTATTACAATCTCTTTCTTCACATTTCTCACAATTACAGAAAAGCAGAGAACCAGAGTGGAAACAAACGGTGGCAAGAATTAGTGGCAAAAAGAGTGGAGGTTCAAGACAGGCTGGTGCATCTCAAGCTAGTCTGCAGCTACTAGAGCATGCTCCATCCAGAACAGAAAATAAAAGCCTTCAAAAACATAGCTGCTGCAGAATGGCAGCAACCTTTGTCACTCCATCGCTGCCTTCTCTGAAACCACACCGGCACATGACCAGTGCGCATTTCACCCTCTCCTGCTCCATTTATATCCTCCAGCAAACAATCATTCAAAGGCAGGGTAAGAATCCCTCCCCGGCCATTTATCTTTGTAGGCTCTGCCTTTCAGTATCACCTAATTCAATTCCCCAATAAATGGGCAAAATATACCTCAAGAATTTTTTTTACCTGGATTATCAAGTTAAACTGGTTCAACAGCATGCGAAACATGCAGACTGTGTAGCCGTGAGCAAGGGAGGCAAGAGTAAAACTTCCTTGGTGGAAATAAGCTATTATACGACCCAGGTTTTCTGTAAAACTGTATGCTCAGTTGGTGGCATATCAAAATGGTCTACAGATTATATTTTTACACACATATGTTTGTGGGTTTGTGCTGGGTTTGGTGAAGTTTTTTTGGTGGTTTGTTCATTTACAAATAATATTTACTCCGATTCCTGTCTGTAACCTGAACTTGGCAAAAAAAACCACAGCACACTTCTGTGTCTTGGTCATCAGGCTAGCACCTGCTCAGAGGTGTACCTCACTAGAGGGAGGGGGCAGAGAAAATAAAAGAAACAAAGCAAAACAAAAACGGAAAGGAAAGATCCAGCCACACAAGTCCTTTTAGGGGCATAACTTGTGATACAGTGCTAGTGCAAAGCAGAGATGCAAACTTTCAAAATCAAAACTACTGTTTCAAGTTCAACCTGCTTATCAACATGTCATTTGACTTTTCCTAGTTTACATTTTTCAATGTTGAGAAGCAACATATCTATGAAAGTGACAATCAGGATGCTTACATGCAATTTTTTTATTGTGCTTCATTAATATTACCTATTTCATAAAATTCGAAAGTACTGAGAAACAAAGCAAGTTAACCACTTGTTGATGGAATTAACACATTTTCAACTCCCTTTATGAAAAGCAAATCTATTTCCTACCTAATTTTGTAAAAATTCTCAAGAAGTTTCTTACAATCATATAGGAATATTTGAAGAAAAGAATTGGTAACAAAATTATGAAAAAGGATAGATAAATGATTAAAGTAGATATTCTCTATGTGAAACAAGTCAAACAAATCACTTGACAAAACTAGCTGGCTGCAGTTTATATCAAAGTTAATTTCTTGTAAGAATCATTCATCTTAGTACAAACAACAAAACATGAAAGAAAACATGTCATTTAGGGTCAGAATCACCTCATAAAAAGGGAAGGAAATATCAAGTTCCTGATAGATGCTAAAACATTAAGCTACTACGACTCACGTTCCAAGAATTGTTTTTCTTGAAGGAAGAAACTTGACCCTCGTGACTCGCAACTATAAACTGGTATTATGGAAAACAGTAGCTACAGATGAACACCTTTACAAGAAATTGAGACTTCCATAAGACTGTAAGGGAACTCCAGCACCAAGCTCAAACTCTAGCACTGACTAAAAAAAACCAAAACAAACAAACAAACGAAAAAAAAACCCAAACACACAACCACACAAAACCCACCCTTTAATTTGTCCCAGTAAAGGGTAATTTTACAAGATTTACATACATGAAGAATACAACACAGACTTTGGATTCTCAATAATCAGGGTCAATCCAGCCAACCATGCCCTCTCCGG
The DNA here is from genome assembly GCA_013396935.1 of Baryphthengus martii. Classification (NCBI taxonomy): domain Eukaryota; kingdom Metazoa; phylum Chordata; class Aves; order Coraciiformes; family Momotidae; genus Baryphthengus; species Baryphthengus martii. The sequence continues at coordinate 30,465 of VWZK01003937.1, read as the reverse complement.
TAGTAGCCAACAGAAGCTGCCCAAAGAAAAACATATTCATCTTGCTCTTATTAGCCATGTCTTCTCCAAACACCCTCCTGGTATCTAAAAATAACACAGGGACTTTTTTCAGGCAGAGAGGCTGTCACTATATATTATAATTCCTTATCAATATTGTTTCCATTAATATTTCCAGTTATTTTCTGAACTCAATATTCAGCAACAGTAGTATTCCACACCAGAACTCCCACAGCCAAGCTCCATACCGCCAAGAGGCATGTTCTTTGTTTTGAATTTATCACTTTCCAATTTTATTTGATGTTCTCTTCTTTCAGTTTGAGAAAGTGCTGGTATTGGTCTTTCCCCATTATCCTTGATCTCAGTAAATGCCTTCTGGAAATTCCAAGACTACTGCCAACCACACATCATCTTCATGCACATACTTGATGAGTCATTCAAAGCACCCAATTTGGGAAGTTAACAAGAAAGCAGAAGGGTCTATATAGAAGCATCCTACCAGAACTTGTAAAGTATACCACTTTCATTACAGTGCAGTCTGAAAAGAGCAAAGTGAAATTCTTGCAGATGCCATTTCATTACAGTGAAAGCCTATGTTACCTGCTAAATGTGCTCTAAATAAGAAGATTATTTTAGTAACTTAAATCTAAACTGAAGTGTATTATTAAAAGCAGCTCTTCCTCAGTTTCTTTTTCACATGTCCACAGAATTCCAACTTTAATTTTCCCAAGTAGATACCGAAATCTCTCAAGTCTGCAAAAACTTTCTGAAGTCACTCAGCTCTGTGAGATCATAATTAAATTATTAACTATAAGAAGAAAATGTATCCTGCTGAAAGATCACAAGGTGGAGCTCTAGCCTAAAGCTAACTGAAGAAACTCCAAAAGACAGGTCATCCAGAGGTTGACCTAGTTATTTCTGTGCAATAAACTTTATAATAGGTTGCTAAAACTGCAATGATACTGTAGAACATTTCCTTCAGATTTCTATTTAGATTACACAAAGATATCAAAAAATTCCTGTGTCTTTTCTGAAATAAATGGATATACATGTTTGATTCAATGACTCTTCCAAAGATAGAAATGCATACAGCTGCTGTGGTAGACTAGTCTCGGTATTTACTTTTCAAATGCAAGCAGAAGAATTTCAAAATACATTTTAATGTAGACATAATGTAACCCTTTATTGTATCATGCAATTTAAAATTTTGCTAAACAAAATGTTAATGAACTAAAAAACTACTGCAACAACAGAAGTAGTCCAGGAACACTAATCATACGTTTAGAGTTGGCAACATCATCTAAGATCAGTTTCTACTTAAAATCATTTGATTGATAAAAGCACAAGCTAAACATGAAACACTACAAAGAACTCAAATGTGTCTTCCTTGAAAAACAGGTTTAAATTCTAAAGGGTTATTTTTCCCTAATACACAAATAATTATTTTAGGTATGGTTGTGATTAACTCAAATACACTGGCCAAATGCTCAGATCTGCCAAAGGGTGAGAAAATTCATCAGCAGAATCTAGACAATAACACATATGTGATCAGCAGCTGCTGAGTGCTCCCTTCCCTCTCCCAAACTCTATTACATGACAAACAGGCAAAACAAACAATACATTTCAGTGAGTAGTCTTTGTTAAAAGAATATACATATAAACATCCAAAAAAAAAATTATAAAAATAAAACAAAATCACAAGATCTGTCCCAGAAGCTTGTGTTTCATACACTGAAGTAATACTCTAGTTACTTCATTTACACAACAAAATCACAGGAAGGTGTTTCAGGAAGGTGGCTTTTGGCTTGGGGTGGGTTCCCTACACATGCACTTTTGGTTTTTTTTGCTGTTGCTGCTTGGCCCCTGTTATCTCTAAGTTTTATAAGGCAAACCAGTAAATCAGTTATTATTTTACTGAGAAGGCAGAGATGCAAAGTTCAAAAATGGCTATGTGGCCAGGACAAAGTTTTTGGAAATATGGGGTAGCCATTCAGAGATGTACTCACTTTTCCTTGTATTTCAGTTAATCACCTATAAAATCAAGCACCTCACTTTCTTAATTCAGAAAATAATTAGAATTTCTAAAATTGTGATGCTGAAATGTGTGGCTAAAGTACATCCCTGAATTATTTATCTATCCATGAATGAGAGATGCTGATGCTTCAGAACCAATTATGCAGCACGAACAGTGAAAATGCTAGTCAGATAAAATTTAAATAAAGGATCAGAAGCATGTCCAATATTTTAACTTAACTACTCTAGAAGAGAAAGTTGTTACCAATGACACTGTGCCCCCCACTCCTTTTCGGAGAGACTAGAGTATGTCTAAAGTTCTGTTTTATAAAATTAGGTTTGTTAATTTGCAGTCCCTCCCTCCCCCCCCCAATAAGTATGCTTCTTCATATTATTTTTGCATTCACCTTCATAAATGGATTTTTAAACGATATTTTGGGCAAGTTGTATCACATTCCCTATAGCTCTGAAAGACTGTGGTATTTCTACTAACATTACACAACCTAACATTTCAGCTGCCAACAAGCTTTAAAGCAATTCCATAATTTGAGTAAAATAGAGAAAACATACTTCAAGTAGCATTCCGTACTGTAACAACTGTACTTTAACATGATTCAGTTATAACTGTATCAGCAGTTTTGATCATATGAGAGCATAATCAAGACTAAAGTGAACGCTAATGCAATTAATACCTTTAGAAGTGTGGTTATTTTTGTGCTCTTTGCTTAATAAATGAGTCTTGTAATTCCTTTACAAGACGACCTGAGCTAGACATCATCAATCTACATTTTCCCATGCTTACCAACAGAGACATACATGGTCTGTGTACATAACAACAGCCTGTGGTGCCACAATCACTGAGCAGTTAACACTCCAACAAAGAACACCTTTCACTGTCTTTCTTCACAACGTATTTCTTTCCTAAACTTCCAGCTCCTACACTACCCCCTCCAATACCACCTTCCATCCACATACCTCTTTCTCTTCATCTTTAAAACAAGCAACTAAAAAGCAATGTTACGGTGGCTGGTGATATTATGCCATCACACTACCAGTTTTATTCCCTGGTCTGCTCTTTATTCAAGTTGTATTATATTTGCTCTTTAGAGCATCCAACAAGGCTGCTGATTAAGTGGTAAAGAACCACGTCAGGATAGGCATTTCTGACACTGTGGACTGCTGCTGATGGGTCTTCCTTCCCACTCCCCAGACGCAGAGGGAAGTTTCTGCTCCAGAACTCTATAATGAGCCAGCAGCACGCAAATTAGGAAAACAAAACCATTTCCTTCCCCCAAGATCAGCTCTCCATTGGACGCCAATGGAATCAACTCCTCCTGCAGCCACACAAGTCTCCACATGCAGTAGCAGAGGCAGCCGAGCTCTACTCCTCTACAGGGAGGCCAGTGACAAGCTTTGCCACACTGTCCGTGCATTCTGAGCAGGGCCAGAGCTCTGCTGCACAGCAGGACAAGGCATATCAAAGAGGAGAGGCAAACTGGAGTTCTTGCACAGTTGCTGGTAATATTCCTGCCCTTCCTTTGGGAGGGGCCACAGGCAACAGCCCACTGACCTGTGGCTCCAGTGGGACAAAGCAGGCACGAGGCCCAAATCCCGCACTGAGCTCCCTACACCTGGCTACCTGCCAAGGGGAGAGGCAGCCCTGCAGCTCAGCACCTGACCTGTCACCAGCACGTTCTACCTGCAAAGCCATTGGGCACCTGCCCAGGCTTAGGTGCCTCCGTTTCAGAGCATTCTCCTTACTCCCGTTTCACACACATTTCTTACATTTCCCTTGTATAGCTGACTGCACATACACCTACATAACCATTTGCTTCTTACCAGCCTTCAGAAGGAAAGCCCAGCTAACAACTGATGGCGGCTGCCAGAACCTGAGCAGTCGGCCAGCCAGGAAACAGCCGAGCGCATGGAAAACAAGTCCCCAGAGGTAATGCACACATCGGTAAACTGAAAGCTAAATTTGTTTTCACAATTTAATGCTGTGAAAGCCAAAGCTTAAACAGGTTTTCTTTTCTGGGGAGCAGGGGGTAGCAGTGGTTGTGAGAAGAATGGGGGGGGAATAAAGATTTAAAAGGCATATGAAAAAAGTCAGGCTAAAACCTAAAGTGAAGGTTGAGACTTTAGCCCAAGCTTAAGAGACTTGAAAACTGAGTAACATAAAAGGACCTCTGTACTACCCTAATAACAGCCACCATTCATCATCAACTAGTCCCCCCCCTCATTATAAAAGTATTTTTTGGAGTTCCACTCGTTTCTTAAATAAATACGTGGAACAACTATTATGGAAAGGAAAGAGCTTACTACAGTGCTTTACAGTCATAGGATTACTCATTAAAATATCATTAATAGCATCAATATCTTTAATGCAGTAAGTTAAATACTATTTTGAAATATACATATCCTGTTATGGTTTGAATCATAGGAGGAGTTTATATTGGTATTTAGTAATTCACACTGTCCAATCAAATGTGAGTTTAAAGCACTTGATAGAAGCATTACAAAATACGGAAAAATTCATCAACTGTACAAGAAAAGTAACTATTACCCTTACACTAAAGCGAAAAATACCTGTATTACTATCTAATAATTGTGCCCAACAGTATTCCTGAGCTTTGCTAAAACACACCTGATATCTCCATACATCTTTAAAAAGAGTTGGTTTTGGATATGTTTTGAAAAAGACAAAGGTAAGATAACAAAAGTAGAAGTTACACCTAATTGTGTCTGTCACATCTTTCCCTGCCAAAGAAGAGATGGCTTCCAGATGTTACAGTCTGACTGTGGAAAATGAGGCTCTTAGGAAGAATAAAAGCCAAGTCAGATGACAACGAAGATTTAACAAAAAAAAAAGAGGCAGGAAAAAAGCCACATATGCCTGCTTAAACAAGCCAGAAGAGGAGTACTAGTTCATTTATGATACAAGGCAAGCACACCTCTTAGCTGCCTCAATGCCCTAAGCTTCCAACCTGAACTACAGAACATATCAATATGTCCATTCACGTATCGATTTTTCCAAAATTTAGTCCTCTGCACATCCCCTCAAAATTTTTGCTCTTGTAAAAGCTAGGGATGAAGATGCACATGCGCTATGCACAGCAAGCAGGTAACCAGCAACACAGGAAAAGCCCTGAACAGAATTAGCATTGTTCAAATGGGCAGCCAACAGCGACAAATTACTTCAGAACACATGGCAGAAGCACGGTTTTCCAACCAAAAAGGTATCCCATCTGGCAAACTGGCTGTTTTTTCTTCCACTGATCAGGGTGAGCCTGCCTCACTTTACAGGAGCTTCAGCTTCTCCTCCTACCATACTGATTCTCCCTTTTGAAAAGTCCAGGTCACCAGGGCTTTGAGCCCAAACCTTTGTTTGGGCATTTCTAAGAACAACTACATTTGACCATAAATACTGGAAGGGGAACTACACAGCATATACTGCAATAGCATCAGCTGCTGCTATAAGATACAGTCAATATCAGATGACTGAAGTAAGGGAAAATCCCATCAAATAAGACTACTGAAGAATGGAAAGTAAAATATCTCAAGCACATCTCCCAGAGTCAGTTCGTATCAGTCCAGGACACAGCACACTCTGGATAGTGCTTTGAAGAGCCCACTGCACTCCTCAGCACTGTGATCCCAAGCCTTCTAATAAGAGAGGAGAACCAGCTCGGTTCTGTGTTTTGTCAGTTGAGATCTACCAGAGTTTATTAGCTGAAGCTTGACACTACATAAAAAAAAAAAATGGCTGAATTGCTTCCAGACAGCAACTAAAGACACTAAGTCCAGCACAGAAACAAATAGAAAAGAATACAAATCAAACGGCATTCATCTTAACTAGATGTTTAAAAAAAAAAATTATTTTTTTTTTTAAAGGAAGAGGATGGGGCTGGTTGATGTGTAAGAATGCTTCATGCCCCACTCCATTCTGCCTTCTTCCCCTGCACCAGCCCAAGCTTGTTGAGTTTTTTTTTGTATCAGGCCTGGAGGACAGAAAGGGCATCACTTGGTCGACTTCCCTTGGGGCCACCTGCAGGAATGGAGCTGCTGTGCATCCCAACACATCTTGCTCCCCAGGCACCCTTCCTCTCAGTTGCGTGACCACTGCCACTATCAGTCTCACAACAACAGTAGAAAACTCTATTTATAGTGAAGCTCCAAAAACTGCCATTACCTTGCTGTTTGTGTCAACAGCCAAGAGCAGCCGCCTGTCCTTCCCTGCCTCAAATGAAAATCTGTGCTATCAAAAAGGAAAAGGAGTATTTAAGAAAAAAAGGAATAAATATAGTGCCGCATCCAAATCAAGTGCAACCGCTAAAATCTAAGCCTTTTGTAATTGGATTATGGCTCTTTCAACAATCAATCAAAATAACCATCCTTACAAAATAAAATTCAAGCAATTACTCATGTATGCAGAAGTTGGCTTCACCTCTAAAACATTAGAAATAAAAGATAAAAACCTTGTTATCTTTCATTAAAAAGTTATCTCTGCAATTCTGCCAACCTCAGAACATCTGTGCTCCATACATCCTCAGTTGTAACTTAAAGATTTTTAACACTCAACATTTTGTTCTTGCTCTCCCTCATAACATTTGGTCTAAAATCCCAATTGGTTTGTTCAGAGATTTGCAGCACTGAATACTAATTTTATATAAAACAGCAGTTGTGATGTGCATGGCTTTCCCCTGCACAATTCAGAGAACTGAGTATGTCCACAATGCAGAATGCTAATAATATATAAATGAATTCAATACCAGATGAAAAAATATATATACATACATATTAACATCAGCAAGTCTAAAAAAAAAAAAATAAAAAAATCATCCTCTTTCTTTATTCATCCTAAAACAGAGCCCTCTTAAAAGAATTTCGTGGAAGAGGTGACTGATGGTGAAGACTCACATATGGAGACCCAGGGTTAGCTACTGACATTCATTCAACATCCAGAGGAAACCAAGGTGGTCACTTGTATACTTCCTAAGACTAATGCCAATATTTTTGTAGTATTCAAGTCAATAACTTCTTTCAACTCTGTAATTGCTTACTTGTGGCAGGTAACTGTGCCAACTGGGAGAGCTATAGCAGACTATGTCTGTTTTACTAAAGCTAATATGAAGAAAAAGTATCAAAATCAGTTTTGTTACAAACCAAACCAATCTTACTAAGTAAACTGACAAATACTGAGAAACTCTCGATGTGTATAAAATATTCTGAAGCAAAGGTTAATGACACTCGTCCTTTAAAAAAATCATCTTCCAAGTCTCTCAAATACTGTACATCAGGTGCTAGAGAGACACAGGAGCATCCATTCCACATAGATCTAAAATACAAAATGTACAGCTTGTTAAACCAACCAAAACTAAACCTTACGTTTCCTCAAAAAGTTATCAAAAAACTATTAAGTGTTTATTCTTGAGTAAATTCATCATGTAAATAAAGCTAGTAGCTCCTTCCGCCTTCAAAAAGCAATTTTACCCTACAACTAAATTTATGTTTTGTTGAAAGTTTACCGGTCGTATTATGCAAATATCATAATTTGTAGTATTTTTCTTAAGCAATGTTCAACACACAGAAAATATTTTTTAAACTACAACTATCACACTTAATAGCTCAGGAACACAGCAGAAGCTGTTGAGATATGCTAGTTACTTTCTTCGTTTTTCCTGTATTTTCTTCTTAAATGAAAGGGGGGGGGGGGGGAAGAAAAAAGAAAAAAAAAAAAAAAAAAAAGAAAAGCAGCAGTAGTGCCAGATGTCTCTTAAACAAGCTACATGTGCTATGATTACTCCCCCTTCCCCCACTCCAAGAGAGGCATTCTGCAATGGGATGTACCCTACAGCATCAGTTAGCTGAATTCAGAGAATTGCCCCATGCTCCTGGAATCACATGGGACTAGCAGCAGATTTCTAGGACTTCAAGGTACCAATCGTTTACTAATACCTCCAGCAGATGTGTTACTCTTAGCACAGGTTTCTCTTCCTCTGTTGAGTACCAAATGCATATCCCCCATCTCCCCACGCTCCAATCAGAAATGGGTAACTCAGTTGAGAACACAACAAACTGTTCAGTGTACAGCGCTTTTTCGGAGCTACTTTGGTTTCTCTGACTTTTCTCAGTAATTAATAATTCCGACTATTTTAAACAGTTGGACAGAAGAGGGATTATTTAAAATAGACAATACCTCTTGCAGACTGCTTTGTTCTTTCTACTCCATTTTACACCGCAGTGATGCAATGCTGAAATAAGTCAATATACCTTTTTCCATACCTTCTCCAAGAATTCAGCTGTCCTACCTACTTATTCAAGAGAAGTGTTTCTTTGACTTAGTTAGCCATCAATTACGCCATCACTTACTACTACAGTGTTGAACTCGGCAGACTCTGCACTTACTTATGGCTAACAGATTTTGTTCTCATAAATTATTTCAACCAATAGCTTGTGATCACAACTCAGGATTCTAACATAAAATTGTAACATCTAATGGCAAATAAAAAGTTTTTCACCTGGTAAGATTCTGCAGAATCATTTACTAGTTAAAGCAAGTTTCACAGCTCCTAAAACCAAGGTCTACTAAAAAAAAAAAATTTTTTTTAAATTTACATTTCAGTTACATATATTTTGTTATTACAGGGCTGGCTAATCATTACGGGAAATGGGAAGAGACTAAAAATTAAGTAACTAAATTAGGATTCACGCACATTCAGAATACCTTTATACAAAAGCAACCTCTTAGGTATCATGAAATAGCCGATTTTTTCTAGTCATGATTTTAATGTCCCAGGCACCAACTTCATAAGAACAGTGGATCAGAAATAAGCTGGTTTATATTAATCTCTTCACTAATGCAAATAGCTACCTTTGTGTTCTGCTTACTCAAGAAGCCAATGAATGTTTAGAATTGTTCTTACAATAAATCAGCAGTATAGAATTCTCATGCTGCTGTACTGCTAATCAGGATTACAAGCATAACATCTCATTTCAAATAGGTCTGCACTCAAATGTCCCTAAAATTTAAATGTAATTCCTATACAGTCATGCCACTAGAAGTTAACATCACCTGAAAAAACAGCTACACGTTTAGTTACACCACCACAATGCTTTGACAGAAATCTATTTACCAGTTTCCTTTACTTTCATTTGCCCATAGACAGCTAAGTGGAATCAATTTTAACGTTTCAGAGCAAGGTTTAATTCCTTACCTAACCTGTATGAAAAACCTCTCACTATTTCGGTCATGATCTATACATAAGTTACTAATAAATCAACTGATCTGAACAGGTAACTATGATAATCCTACTGAAACGTACTTACCACATCAGTCTTGGAAGACTCAAATATAAATAATCAAAGAGGTTACATCTTTCCAAGACTTTTTTCTTCTCCCTGTTTCAGGATCATTGACTACTGCTTTCTTGTGGACATCATACTAAGAAGTGTTTATCTATTAAGAAAACAGTCTATTTAGAGTAAGTGTCCTACCTCCTTCACAACAAGCATGTTTAGGAGCCATTAATATGGATACCTGATCCTGTACAATTTCATAAATGCAAAAGGTGACTAATAATCCATTCAGGTGATGCTTTCTTGGCACCAGATTGCCTTGGTCTTGAAACAATGGAAACCAAATTTTAGCAGAAGTTAGGGAAAGAAGTAATAACATTTGATCTAATTGTTAGACAAGAACATTTTCATCCGAGTGTAAATTAGGTCTGGCGGTTGTTCAGCTTGACCTCCACTTACTATAATCTTGCCCAAGGGTATGAAAATCCTAGATCATTAAATAGTCTTGCAAGCAACCTAAAATGAACCTGCAATCAGAGCCACGGTTTTCAACTGCTGTTAAGAGCTGAAGAGGTAATAGTGATAACAGACAGCACCATGTCAAATTGGGCTTTTTGGATAGTTGGTTGGTTTTAGTTGGGGTTATGTATTTGTTCTGGGTTTTTTTTAAGAAACAACTATCATCTCTATCCGTAACATGTTATTTTTAATTTCAAGGTGTTTTTGAGATTAATGGAATGTAATTAGCCTTTGCATTCAGAGGTAAAGAGGGAAAAAAAAAATCCAGCTTTTTTTTGGTTAAATATATAAATATATCTAGTGCAAGTTGGAAGTTTTTCTGAGAAAAGATGGGTTAATATAAAGCTGCCCACTTCTTTCAGTTATGAGAAATCTTTTTAAATGCCAGCTTTCCTACAATTCTCTAGACAGTCAACATTTTAGGAAGTGCTACCAATTCATTACTGCAAAACAGATGCCTGCCAAAAAAATTAATTACAGAACATAAATTTTATTACTATGTGAATTAACTTAAGACTTTATACGCTACGCATAAAAACTTAATATAGAACCACAGAATCTGGTATAATACACAGCCTTCTAAGAAAAAAAAGGCAGAAGAAAACAGCCCAGAAAGGTATGTAAGCGTTTCTTGCAGCTGATCATTGCAAGATACACTTGCTAGGCCACAAACTAGTAAAGCTCCTCTTCTGCGAGACCCAGCTGCAGGGAAGGAACAAAAGGCAAACCAGCAGAGGAGCCAGACAGCAGCACAGAACCTTTAAAAAGGTCAGAGAAGACTGATGATGGACCACAAAACAAGCAGTAATTAGCTATTTGCAAACTTAACTTGCATGGTGAAGGAAGTCTGAGAACACAGCTAGAGCATCTGAAGGACTAACGGACAAAAATGGCAAACTTACAGCTGTTCCAACAGCAAAATAAACTGACAAAACAGAAACAGCATCTGAGAAATTAAAAAAGCTTTAACAGGAACCAGAGATATCAGTCAGTTTACAGAACGCTGCACAGGTCTTCCAGGGGATTCACTCCTATTAAGATCCATGTGTATTAATGAAAATAAGCATAGTAAGTGTTAAAAAATAAGGTTATTAAGTCTGGATATTGACTTTACACAGAGTAAACTCATACTACTACGAAAACGTAACGAGTTTTTTCATCCTTGTAAGTAGTGATATAGAAAAAAAAAGATAAAGTAACCAGAAATTGTTCATACAGCTTTCTCACAAACAAATAGATAAAACTCTTCAATACCTACGACATAGTTAAGAAAACAATTCTGGAATTTTATGCTGACTACAAAAAAGCTGATCCACAAAGGGCCCCTTACCAATTTTAGGCCTAAACAGAATGTCACTGGGTTTCTCTGTAGCATATACAAATACTTACCTCTTCTTCCTAAGCAAAATAATTCTATGCCATTCTCTATCAGACCATATAATGATGTTAACTGTACGGTAATTACAGACTACAAGTTACATTCTACAGCAAGGAAGGTTTCAATCATTCTTTACATTACAGTATTTCTATATTTAATTCTGCATTATAGCCCAAGTATACACATTTTAGAATTGCACTCACAATTAGTTCCCCAAATCCCCAAGAGGAACAGATACAGGAGAAAGTTAAAGTTGTTTTTACACTGACAGGCAAAAAACTGTATAGTAAAAATTGAGATTTTAATGATACCCATATATCTTCACCTGACTTCCCCAATAATCAATTTGCTTAAGTTTAAACAGAAGGGAGAAGACCACTCCGCAGGGTGTGGGGGGGTAAGACTATTGTCCACCATTATTTCCAAAAGCAGATACCAAAATATTTTCACTTCCTACAATAACCCCAAAGAAAGTGAAGTACTCATCAAGCAATTCATTCTACGTATGAGGTGACTCCTTGGAGCAACAAAAGCAGCAGTTTCCAGCAGCTCAAGAAATCTCCAAGTACTTCCTGGATCACAATATATACAACCATCAAGGACTAGCATAAAATGATGCCATTAAATGGTTCCTCTTTACCAAAGCAACTCAAAATGGAAGCCAGTATTTGTCAAGGGAGAAAAGACAAAGAAGTGCCCTGGCTGCCTATTTAAACCAAATCTCTCGCCAATTATCACATCACAGTTCATGCACTGTGACAATTCCCTATCCTGAAACGAAAGAGAACAAATTTAAGTTTCCATACTAAGTTCCCAAAATTTACATTAAAATAACAAGTTAAATATAAATTATTTATTTATAAATCCCGCTCTCATTTTACATAAGCAGCAATGGTTTAAAACATGTCCATCTTCAGCCCAGCAATAGAAATTAACAAAGTATGACAATATGGGTGCATGCTATTAAGTAACAAACAAATAATAATAATAAATATTTAAACCATTGGGGTTGAAACACCATTTGATGTGCTGCTAATGTGCAATATGACATGCTGCTTGTTAACAGTTCTCATCTAGGTAACATGAAGGCAAAACTCAGGAATTCTGGATGTGTTTTTTCAATGTTCTGGAGCACACAAGACTAAAGGGGGGAGAAATAATACAAAGCACCCATCTTCACTGTCTTTTTAAAGAAACCGACTGTTCACTAGGAAAAAAAAAGAAAAGAACTTACCTACTTTAGAAAAATGAAGGAATAACATTTTGTAGAAAAATTAATTTTGTAAAAATCTATCAACATTTCTGTTAGCAAGACTTAACAACTACACAGAACTTATAATGCAATGATGAGCACAGGAAAAAAACCTACAGCACTTGAAAGAAATCAACAAAAACTAAACACGCAAGAGAGATCCTGAATAACGAGCAGGACAGAAATGACAAATGAGAAGGGAAACGCTATGTAGTGACCATGTTTAAGTATTCAGTACTAATGGCTGATAATCATATTCTGCAAGCAGCAGGATCAGAGGTGTGAATGTTGCAAATGCAATAAATCCCCAAGGAAACAATACATCCTCAAGATGTTCCTTCGAAACTGCTTATGGTTGATTAAAGCAGCATCAATAAGACATATCTAGCTATGCACAGGCAGGTAACAATCGCCTCATAGTGCTACCAAGAGAGGAAAAAAGTGGAAGACCACATGACTTGAGTTAACCTTAGCAATTAAAAAGCCAACAAAAACCAGACCAGCAACACCACAATATTCTAGTCCCCTCAATCATATGAAAGGTGGGATGCACATGCATTTTGTCATAAGCAAAGAGAATTCAGCATTAAAAACATTTGTTAAACCACAATTAGCAAATCCTTTCCTCTTCCACAGGAAATACCGGTAAGTGAATATTTTAATACAGACATAAAATCACTCATGAAGACCAGTATTTTAAGAAAGATTGAAAATATTATATTAATTTCCAGTCAAACATTCTACAAGATTTTTTTTTTTTTTACATTGGATACAGGTTACCAGTTTTCCAACAAAACAACCTGAAACGTGAAAGAATAATGAATACGCACAATCCAAAACAAACCACAGAGTTTGGGGGGGGGGAGACGACTCATCATCCTGGTCTTCCCTCTGCCATTCTGTAACAGACAAAATTTTTGGTATGTCTGCTCCAGTGTTGCCTGTACTTTAACATGAAAGAAGAACGAAAACCAGTAATGTATCGTAACAGATGATACCTAGTTCTCTAAAACCTTCTGGAATATTCACAGACAGGATGCTGCATCTCTTAACGCCGAATCTATCCACCCCATAGCACAACACTGATCAGAAGAAAATCACAGGCTACACATTTTTACAAAAGTTTTTAATCTCACTTTAATCTGTGGCAATTGCTTGGATCTTCTGGAAGGCTTCCACAATTCTTCTCTAATGAATTAAAAATCCTACAAGCACATGGAGTACAGGCAAAGTACAAAACTACACAGCAACTCATCAGCTGATTTATCAATGGTTAGTAAGAAAAGCTCTGTCATCATTCTAACATTATAAACAAATTAGGTTCAGTGAAATCTATTTGCAGAATGTGTATACATTTAAAAACATAGCCTACGACAAATATTTACAAATATGTAACCATCATTTACTAAAAAGACAGCCTTTTAACTATACCAAATTTACTCCTTAACACAGGCTCTTACACTAACAGCTACCCTTCAGACAAGGCAGGCTTTGCACCATTCTCTGCAAAAGCCACGGCATTCTCAAACAATGGTGTAAAACAAATAAAATGATTTTTCTACAATTCAAGCCGCTAAGCTGCTAAGAACACTGCGAAATTCAAAACTTTTTTCTGCAGATTACCTACCTGAATCAAACATACTTTAGTACTATGAAAAAACATTCAGAACACAAATCCATACAATTGTCCACCCTGCCTCCCCGTGACTGGATGCTAGTGTAGCTTCCAGAAAAACGCCAGAACAAATGCTACTACCGAGAAATAAAATTTCTTAGAGGTATATGAGTTTTAAAATAGACCTTTAAGCTAGGTATATTGTACACAGAAATGCAAACAGTTATATACAGTTGGCCAAAGCATAAGGATGACCATCCACAACAGCCAACCTACCAAGGTGGTTTGTGTTACTCTAAAGGATAACTGAAACATCATACCACATCCCAGTTTTAAGCTTCCCTCACTAATACTACACAAACCAATAAGACACATATTCTTTTAAAATTCCTCCAGTAGTGCAGGAGCTACAATGCTCATCTAATTTAACCCTAACAAACCACTTCCCTCAGGAACTCAGCAGGACGCCTGCTCACCAATTTACCTGCGACCTTCAACAATCACTTCTCTAATGTTGGGTTTTCACAGTACAGTTTACATAGCACACATTATTGCACGTACAAGTTAGAGGCAGTATGTATTATAAAAAGGATTATGCTACAGAAAATCTCTTAGAAATGTTTATTCAAGAACACAATACTGTACTTCTCACTTCAAAGTAATTAATCATTTCAATTAAAGTTGACTGGTCTAATGTGGAAACCTTTCCTGAGACAGTGAAAAAATGCCTGGGTTTTGTCCTCTCCACCAGCACACACAAAAGCAAAATAGAATTTTAGTCCAAGAACGGCATTATGAACCTGAATTTATGACTAAGTTGATTTTGGGCCTTCACATTTCTATCGGTAGAGAAAGCCATAAAGCCTAAGAACATACTTCAAAATAAGGAAAAAAAAATATTAAAAAAATCACCAACAACTTTTGCAATACTGCAAATCTAACCAAATGATAGCGAGTGACAGAAAAGTAGGGAAAACATTTCATTTCTCCCTTTCCACCTTTTTGCCCTAACTGATACTAAGTGATCAAATCTACTTCCATACATACCAAATGGGTCCCCAAAACACAGTGTGTCCCTCCCTAGACTTGCTTCAGTTTAGCAGGTTTTTTTCACAAGGTCCCAATGGAGTTTCCTGCACCTTGTCAGTGGTAGTTGTTAGTGTGGACCCATTAGCCTACATCTCCATTACTGACAACTCCCCTGTTTCTACTTGTTATGCTGAAGACCATTGACCTCACAAGAAGAATTAGCAGACATCAATACAAGAAAAAAGATTTATTTTCTTTTTAATGCAATTAAATAGGGCAGCACTATCATGCATTTCAGAGAATTCCAAAAGACAGAGGAGTTAACAGTGTCAAAAGACAGATGCTATTCATAAATCTAAATATGTGGGGGCAGGAGTGAGGGAGAAGGAGGAAACAAATGAAAATGGCATGGATACAGAATTACTTTAGGAAGGTAACTGCTCCCAAATTAGAAGATTTATTTCAATCATTATGAAATGGACAGTAATTTACCTACCAAACAATTTGGTCTTTATTAAGCAAAATCAGTAGTACTGACTTTTCTGCAATATCATGCGCGTTTATTTTAATTAGGCTTACAATGAAAAGAAGTTTTATATTCTAGTATTAATTCACAGTTTTTAGAAACTTCAATAATTAAACTTAAGAATTTCATTTTGGAGCAAATAAAGCAATACAGGTAGGTAACACACACCAAGTACAGCCACCTATACCATCATCACACACAGTCTACAAGGAACAGCACTAGGGGGAAGAATAATCCAGGGTGTTCTAAGTAAGCGTACGGCATTTTCAGAATAAATAATCACCTTATTCCAAAATGAAGTCACCAGGGGAAGATCTAATTTACAGGACAGTCAAAAACTGCAGCATGATACTTGAATCACACCATCTTCCAGGTTTCTGCATAAACATCTGTGTTCTGTGCCAATAGGTCAGAAAAGGACACTGCAAGAGTCCTTTGACAGAGATACCACAATTGCTAACACTTGGACAAAGCCGTACCAGATCACCTACACCTACTCATGAGAACTTAACATCTATTAGACCAAGGCATACAGCTATATTTCTGATAAGTCTGCACAAACATATAAAGCCAGATCTGTCCTGGGCAGAAGACGTGTGACTCATCATTAAACCCGCCTGAGAATTAAAGGTTGATTTTACAAACTGGCAGACTAAGTTAGCACCTTCTTAGAGTAGCTGTGGCAATTTTGATTCACTGGCACTTGAGAGTGCTGCCAGGCCTTTTTCACAAAACATGGGCACCAAAATATGATTGTTTTGTAAGCTACAAAAGCATTAACTAACTGAAGCAATACTAAAGCCAGTACTACAGACAATGGAAGCCCTTGCTTTTATCACGCACCGACTGAAAAGAACACCTATGGAGTGGGAAGCCAAGTATGGAGAAAAAAAGAGAAGAGATGGAAACAAGGCACAGAGCACATTGCTTCAAACATCAGCGTTACTCTAAAGTTAAAATACAACAGTATATTAAAAGGAAGAGCAATCCTAACTTACATAGCAGGACAAAGTATCTCCACAAGTAAAGATACACGCATTATTTGCCCAGTAAAACCAATACAGAATATAACAAACGAACACACTGTAGTATACCCAACAGCAATGCAAAACAGCACTTCCAATCATGTTAACAAAAACTTTCTACTACATTTTTCTTGAAGACACTCCCTACTGCCTTAAGTCTGCATTTCCTTCGAGGCTGATTTATCATACACTTTATCATTTAATTATTCTAAACAAGTATTTTCTTACCATTTTTGACAATTCTGTTTCTTGGTAATCTGTATTTCTCTCAAACTCAACAACTTATTTTCCTCTCCTTCTATACGTACAAAGTCATTCCTTAGCGTTGTTGTTGCAAGATTTCAGGATCTAGTAACAACAACGGTGAAACATATTTTTCAAGTGAATTTTTTGGAAAATCAAAACCATTTGTTTGCCTATTATCATAAAATATTAACTGTTCTGATTTGCTATATCACTTCTGAACGTGACAGGTGCAATAGTTAGCTTTTGTATGATGCCCAAAATAGCAGTATTTTTACAGCAATATGCAGTTTATACTGTTTGACATGTCTAATTAATCCCATCATCTACACGTTTCCTGAATAAACCGCAAAATCTTCTACCATTTTATCTGGAGTACAGTCTATTCCTAGATCAGTGGCTCTGGAGAACCACGTAAACAGAAGTAACAATATGGTAAAATTTTAGCAGGCTGAGAATAGAGCTACACCAGGTTTCTAACACTCTAGACTACGCTCTACTATACAGTGATACACGAGTCCCAGTGTACAAGCTGAAACACACACTCTTCAGCTCTAATGGTCATCATTAAGTCTTCGGTGAAGAAACTACCAAATCCTAAACACTGGGTTATATTTAAAACCATAGTGCTCTCCAGCATATAAAGGTTGTACACTACTATTACTGAAAACTTCAATATAAAATGCATTACACGTACATTAGACAAAATTCCTTTTTACAACTCAAGCACTTCCACTAGTTCCACTCACTTCCATATTTCACAGTCTTTACTTTTATAAGCCTTCCACAGTTGTCATTAACCTTCAGAAAAGGAAGCTGTTCAATGGTAACAATTTGGCCAAGTACTAGTAATTTTTTTTCCAGTATTCCTTTCAATATCAACTGAGAGCACATTTTACACCAATTTGAACAGACTGCATTAACTAGAACTATCTTTTTTTTTCCTAAATAATGAATGAAACTGAAAACAATAACCTTAGTGGTTTGATACTACCATAAAATCCACAGGTTGCTACTGGAGAAAGAACCATCCTACTGCCCCCTTCTTCCTTAATTCACTTTTGTCCATCGTATCTCAGTCAGAGGCATTTGTCAGTCTCTTTGCTGAGCAACAATCTATCAAATTATTTTTGAATGAACTAGCTTTCCAACAGTTAAGTAAGTTGAGCTGGCTCATCAAGAGAGTCCTGTAGCTGGTACAAGAAAACAGCCCCATGCAAAATCAGTGAGATGCTGCAGCAGACACATTGGACTGTCAAATTGTGTCAAGGGGAAAAGAGACGCAGCCTACCAAAACAGTATGGACAACAACTGCTTTAAAAGTTGCCATACACTGCTTCAAATCTGACTTATCCTCTCTGGCTATAGCACTCTGTTGCCTAGTTAGTACAGCACCCAAATGCCAGTACCAAGTGTCACTTAACCAGCTATGAAACATAAAAGCCTGGCCCCAACTTGCTGTTTTTCCAACACTTACAAAAATACCTAACTCATTCTGTTTTGTGGTGTCTGAATAAATGTTCTGACAAGCCAACAGTTGATCACCTTTGCCTAAACCCTACGTAAATGGCAATGAAAGCAGCAGCAGAGATGTGGCAGAAATATAAAGATGTTACATCCCTGCTGAACAAAGAATGCTCATTTTACCAAGTACAGCCAAGAGTAGTCTCATTTAGGTCCTATAATTCATTACTACTACAATGTTTCTTCATCATATCAGACACGATTAGAATCTGCCATTACTCTATATTAAGCTAGGACTAGCTTTATTCAATCACAGGCAGCATTTACCACCAAGTAGTTTAATACTGTAACAGTATGTAATGAGAACCAGTTCTATTTCTAATTATTTTCTTCATTGATCTGTGCAGCTTTTAAAGATTGTGCTATCACCAGAAAACAAAGACTTTTTTTTTTTTTTTTTTTTTAAATGGTGTTCATGCCAGAGTTATTTTGGCTAACATTTTGTTAGGTGATCATCAAATAGAAATACTGTTTTATTCAAAGAATAAACAGTACTAGGACAGTAGTTAGAACTGTACTTAGAACAGTACTAGGCCTGCATAAGGGATACTTATGCACACTATTAATTTTTGCACAACACTACTTTTCTTAGAAATCTAGCTGCATTTCAGATACTTAGCAAGTCCCAGAGATACTTAATTTCTGAAGCTACTGAACAACAAACAAAAAAAACCCCACCCCAATCCATTAAGTAAAACTCAACAGCAAATTAATACATAACTAATTTTAAATTGGTGAACTGCAAAACCAAAATGTAACAGGAAGTAGAATATTAGACCATCTTCTATATACTTTTCCTCTCTGAAATCTACAGTCAGGTCTTAATGTGTTACAAGTTACAATTCAAAATTGCTTAAAGACGAACAGAATTTTTCTTCTCAACACTCTACAAACTATATATTCCCAGAGACTATACATTACTGTCAGATTGTTGGTTGGAGTTTGTTTTTTGAATTTATTTTTACATTAATTTAGGGAATTTCTCTTTCAACTCTCTGTTAAATGTTTAAGACCAATATGGCCTACCCAACAATTAATTTTCCTTAATGTTCTCCAAGTGTGCAACACAACACCACAGAAAAGTATCCAGGCCGCTCCTCATATAGAAAACAAGAGAGCTGGTTCAACACAGTACCCCATCCACACTAAAATGGTCCTGATCTCGGTATGTCTTCCTCTCAGTCGGTCCACACTGTTTCCAGCATGTAATTTAGCATATAGACCTGTTCTTGAAAATTTTCATGTTTAACTCCCAAAGGAAAAGTTGGAATGACAAAACCCTGAAGCTTAAATCTGAACTGTTAAAGACCTTTTTTAAAAGGATGCTTAACATGAAAACATATCCAATCCTACTTACAAAGAAACACCTCTACAAATTCATGCATATTATAGTTGTAAACTATCTGAAGAAGAATTTCACAATCTATTAAAAAAAAAACAACAAACCAAGTAGCAGAAAAACTGGGTAACACAGCTAAAACATACAACTCAGTAACTTTCTGTTAAAATTGCTACTCAAAAGGGGCATCTTTATGAATTATAAATCCATTTTCAAGCCATATGCTATTTTTTCAGATACTGCTGCAGCAAAATACTTCCATACAGCACACTAGTCATTTACAGCTGATCAACACCTTAGACAAAAAACAACCCAATTGCAATTTTCAAAGCCAAGAACGAGATCCTAGTAAAAATGCATATATAACTACTTCGGTTTTAGTGCTTTGAGAACCTTACCGTAATCAAATCACTAACAGCTTAAATATAACTGGTATAGCAAATTCATTACAAAATATCAGTTAACAGAAAGCTACCATTTATAATGCCAGAACACAGATAGAGAAAACCTTAATAATTTCTTCATACAGGTATACAGTAACTAAAATAATTTTCAACTTAAGACTATGTTTTATGATGAATGACAGACACTTCTTAAGAAGCAAGCTCAGAATGAACATTATTCTCAGGGCATTACTTGTCATGAATATGCTACTGCTCACCAGACTGGAAAGAAAAAAAACGTAACATAGCAGAAACAAAAACTAGCACAAAAATCTTGAAATACCATGCAGAAAATGAACAAAATGCTATTATTTCAGCAGTCAGCAGCCTACAACGCATGGACCTCCTGAAGAGTAGTACTATACACTATTCATAACTTGTTTCTGTATCACACTAAGCCAGAAGGGTAAAGTGACAAAAACGGTATGTTAATAAGATGATAAAGATTATTCTTAACTACACTAGTTACAGCATTTTGTTCTTTTGACATAAAAAAAAAAAAAGCAGGGGTCATAACTGGCTGTTACTGATTTATACTGACAGAAATTGGGCTCAAATGTTAAGTACAGATTAGTTAATATTTGCAGAAGACTCTGAACATACAAAATGCTACGTAAGTAGCAAGTATTAAGTCTTCCCACACACTCACTTTGGCATGCCTCCAAGCAGGGAAGTCCCACAGAAACATTTCAACAGCAATAAGGAGAAACTGAGAGCACTCAGGCAATTGCAGCCCTACTTACAACAGTCCGTCTAAGGAGCACCTGCAAAACTGGAGAAAACCAATGCCCACTAGTCATGCTCACTGTCTTCCACAAATTCAACACCAAAAAAGTAATTCCTGTTCCAATATGGCTCATGTAAATGGATAGTGAACACCCAAATCTCTATAATCCTCTGTACAATTTGAAATTATCTACAAAACTTCCAAACTTTTGTCCATGTGGCTTTACTATTGTCTAGTATTTCTCACTAGACTACAACTTCACAGCCTACAGTGTAACTGTCAGTTTGATTATTCACATACAAGATTATTTTCAACAAATCATAGCTTCTGCCTAGAGCAGACCAGTGTCCCCAGACCTAAATCCTGAAATGGTGAGGAATTAAACAATGAATCACTATACAAGTTTTTGATTAATCAACAGTAAAGCTTCTTCCAAACACCTAACAAAGAAAGAAAGCAAACTGGGTAGTTGGAAAAAATGAATTTTTTTAAAAAACTAAACTAAAATCAGAAGATTCCAAGATGTATAAAACACTCTGCAAGTCTTCGTCCAAGAACAGAAGAAAATAAAATGCTTTGAACTGAGCCTAAAGCAAGGTAGAGAGAAGAGGCAGTCAGTGCGTTCAGACATTATCTGGACTATTTCTCAGTATCTCTGGAAGACAATATTAGTATTTGTTGAGATTTTAAAAGGGTGTGTCTGGTTTAATTATACTCCTGGAGATGAAACCTGTAGCCTCAGCATGCCCCAAAAAAGCCTCGGAAGCTAGGATGCAGATGAGTTGGGAGGAATGGGGCTTAAGATAACTGCAGAGGATGGCCCACATTCCCTATGAAGGCTGAAGACAGAACTCGTGTATAGAACCGGCACTGCAGCTTCCATAAACCACAGAAAACTCAACAGTGCAAAGGCTCATAATAAGATCTAACCACAACAGGCTGGTAAGCATCCAGCTGAAGGAGGAGGTCTAGCAGGGTTTTGACAACAGCATCTGATTAACCATGCTAAGGCTGGAAGAAAAATCTCAAGGGGAGGAAACTCTCCTATAAAGATGTCTAAATCTTCTCTTTCCCCTTCCACCTCATTCCAAGCAACACCTGCACAATTTCCAGCCAACACACAGACTGAAAGCCAAAGAAAAATGTTCACAATTTTCCTGTCTCCATAAATGAATGCACATCAACAGCAGTCCTGATTTTCTCACAGAGTTCTAGCTGATCCATGACAGACTATGTAACATCTCAAAAAAACCCCCCACCCAACAACAAAAAAACAAAAACAACAGAGATCACTACAAAGATTAGAGGATTACTTTCGGAACTGGCTTATCGCCCAAATGTTTTTTAAGAGTAACATCAGGTAGAAAACTAGCAGACGACAGCAGGAGACCATTTGTAGGATCATGCAAGAATGCATAAATCCTCTCTGTAAACAAAACTTCCCTGACCAGTTCTGAATGCAAGGTACGCTTCTAATAGTTTATACTCCTTTGGCATAAAAAGGGAAAAACTTGAGAGTTCAGTTTCACAGAGATTGTTACTACATTTGTGGGTGAATATGAAGAATCTTAATGTCTGACCTACTCTGTACGATGAGGATGACATGCTGTACTTTCTTCTATCCACAGTGTTATTGAACTCAAAGTTCCTAAAAATGTTTTTGACATTTTTATATCATACTGATGTATACAACATGTGCCTTGCCACCTTTGAAAATTTTTGCTTAGCCGCGACTACTGCTCTGAGGCACAAATATACTCTCTAAATACACAACTTTCATAAAACCATCGCATTGCTGAATAAAAATTGAGCAGTATAACCAGAAAGACAAAACAATGTAGCAAGAGAAATAAAATGCCTAAAGGCTGATTTTTCTGATTATTTTTCAACTGTTAAGCCACAGGTCTTCTAGTTTACAAAATCTGTTCTATTTCACAGTAGAGTAGTAATAAAGCACACAAACATTGCTACATCAGCAACACTTTAATTCTTACACATTTTAAAAACTAAAACTAGTAATATAAATGTGTCAGTTCTGAGACTACAGCTTATCAAAGTCAGTTGAATGGAAGCCCACTTAATAAAATGAGCAGCTTAAACATGGCATATTGAAGACAAAAAACATAATCCAGCAGTACATAAAAAAAAAAAACCAACCTACAAGATTTTTCCATTATCACTGAAGTATATGACTCAACAAACCCTTTCTGTGTTTGGTAAATCAATATGCAAAAGCTAATTTCACCTTTTTTTTTGGCCAGTCATTTATTAGGCAAGTAACGACAGACCTATACCACAGATGCAAGAAAGATCTGTGCAGCTTTCCTTTCTGGTTACCATAGTTTCAAATGAACTGTAGATTTCTAGAAATACTACTTATGAGAAGGAATAAAAATATTACTGCTTAAATATGAAAGCCACAAGAACCGTTTTCATCAGTGTGTGAATGACACGTGAACAGGTAAATACTGAGGAAAGGATGTTTTATTTGCAAGACCTTGTCATAGACACAGTAGTGAAGTTTGAGCATCAACAGCAGGAGAAATATAAAGACAGTAAATGCAACCAGAAGGAAGAGGAAAGTAGGCACCAAAAATCCCTTCTGTAGCCATTCACCGCTCTCTCTTACTCTCTTATTCAATAATTCCCAATAAAACCCACCAATCAGCTCTAAACCAGGTCATTAGCTTCCCAAGCCTCCATCATCAAGGAGTACTTTCCAAACATATGCTGGTGGAAGGGCATTAATCTTCATAGGCATTTAAGATCATTTTAAGACCTGAAACGAAAAACAACCTTCCAATAAGAATAGCATAAAAGGTTGCCAAAGAGATTGCGGAAACTCCATCCTCAGAGACTTTTGAAACTTGACTGGACAAATTCCTGAGCAACCTGGTCTAACCGGAAAAGCTTTAAGCAGGAGGTTGGACTAGATATCCAGAGGGCCTCTGCCTCCCCTACAATTCTGTGACCTGGAGTACAAAGAATTTTTTCATTGTGGCATTGCTTTTAGGAAGCAACTTCCCATTCACAATGCAAACCCTTATATTATGTAGAGCTAAAAGAAAGTATTTTGTGATATAGTTTTCAAATAGGTGCATAAAGCAATGACAAAAATAAAATAAATGTATGGCAACACACCAAATCGGAACTTTCCTGTAAAAATAATAGTTCCTATCCAAAAATAGTACAAAATATTTTTTTTTTACTAATCTTAAATCACAAATACCACAGTCCTTCCTTCTCAACTACATTTAAATTGTATTCTATATCCTAAATCAAGATACAGTAGTCCATACCTGACACTTTTCTACCTTAAGCATACCACTACCATATGTAGACTGCAACCACTAGTCA
>VWZK01003935.1:136423-166946 GCA_013396935.1 Baryphthengus martii | reverse complement strand
CTTGGAGCTCAGTAGTGTTCCAGCCACACCATCAGTTGTGTTAAAAGTGCCCTGGACAAGAAGAGGGAAAGAAAATCTCAATACAGAGTCAGCATTTCAGCTCTTAGTGGGGTTAACAAAAATACACTTCTAGTTTATTTTCACTCTGGAGCAGCGATGAAGATTTTGGGCTGTAATGACACCCTAAAACCTCATTCCTCTGCCCAAATTTGCTACTTGTGGTGTTGGCCAGGACACAATCTGCTTCGGATTTCCAAATCATGACAAAAAGTGGTCACTTGTCGTTTCTGGTACTGGTCTGGCACCGCCCCCAGAGGTGGTTTTGCCTGAGTCTCACAGGCACTGTAGGAGCCTGAATAATAATGTATATGTGTCTGTTAATCAGTCTTATCTTGCTGTCTGCCACGTGCAATGGACACCTCTGCGGCTCAGGGAGCACCCGGCTTTGCTGGCAGGCTGGGGTGGGCTGCTTGTCTTCTGAACTGGATGTCTTACGGTCTGTGTGCACCGCTGCTGGGGCTGAAGCTGTCTGAGCCAGCCTCTGCACGTCCCTGGGCCTGTGTGGGCTCTGAGTGCCTGTCCTGGGGGGCCCGTGCAGGGCTGAGAGCTGGTGGCGATGACATGTGCTCGGGGAGCGAAGCCGCAGCTCGGCTTCTTCATGTGCTGGAGCACCCGCCAGAGACTTCTGAGCCCCCCAGCGCTGTGGGCGGTGTGCGAATTTGGCTCTCTGCTTGGCAGTGGGTGTGAACAGACTGTGAATTTTCAGCAGCACTTTCATTACCTTAATAAAATTACTTCGGGTCTGTCAAGTTCTTTTACAGAAAAATAAGACATAATTGCACGTTTTGTTATCTTCTCCTTCCCCCGAGCCCCAAAAGGACTCAACCTCTGGGTTTCTTTTCCATGGCCATTTGTGCAATCGACATTGAGGTGCCACAGGATCTTCCAGCAGCCTGGACTAGACGCTACGTAAGGAGCTGGAAAACTAGAGCTCGGCATGGAGCTTCTATCAGGATGACCCATCTCCCTCTTTCATCCTCTTAGCTTTGACAGATGCTAAGGAGTTATTCAGAGTCTTTTTGAATGTTACATTGTCAAAGCTTTTCTTCTGTAAGAGAAGTTCTTACCTAAACTCACCCACTCTACAGAAATAGCAGCAATTAATTAGCCTAAAATGAGGAGATTAAGGACTCGCCTTCAATTTACTCCATGGCTGCTGTTCACCAAGGTTTTCCAGCATTATCCACCGTGCCTCATGCTCACCGTTACCCTCGCTCTTATGTTGGAGATTGCTCAAGTACTTTTAACTTTGCAGACACAGGAGTTGGCCTGTTCAGGCCTGGATGGTTGCTGATTGGAGTCAGTGGCAGCGTACAGACGAGCACAAGCCAGATTTAGCGCTGTCTGGGCTGATCAGAGCTTGTTTCAGCACATGTGTTGCTTTGAAGCTTTCAGTTTTCCACATAGGATTGCTGATGCAGAAATTCTAGAGCACAAGTCTTATGAGGAGCAGCTGAGGGACCTGAGGTTGTTCACCCTGGAGAAAACGAGGCTCAGGGGAGACCTTCTCGCTCTCAAAAAAATCCCTTAAAGGAAGTTGGAGCCAGGTGGGGTTGGTCTCTTCTCCCAAGAAACAAGTGACAGGATGAGAGGAAATGGCCGCAAGTTGCACCAGGGGAGGTTTAGGTTGGACATGAGGAACAATTTCTTCCTCACAAGGGTTGTCAAGGCCTGGCCCAGGCTGCCCAGGGCAGTGCTGGAGTCCCCATCCCTGGAGGGTTTCAAAGCTGTGGAGATGTGGTGCTGAGGGACATGGTTTAGTAGTGCCCTGGCAGTGCTGGGTTAACAGTTGGACTTGATGAACATAAAGGTCTCTTCCAACTTAAATGATTCTGTGATTCTATGATAAATTAGGGAAGGTTTTCCCCATCACTGGCTGTAGTCTGGTCAGAGCTTGAAGATCCTGGTACCCTTTGGATGGTTCATTGACACAGGAGATACAAGGACTATAGAGATCATGAGAAAAAATGCCTGAAAACTAATTGAGTTTAGATGCTACTGAAGGCTCTTGGAGCAGATGGGTGGATTAATGTCTTAATTATTAGGTTAATCAGATCTTAATTTTTTTAAAGATCCCTGCAAGAGATGGAGGCCATCCCTACAGCCAGGTTTTGGGAACTATCCATAATACAATCAGAGTGGTACCTCCTAGCTGGCACTATGGCTTCACTGGGGGTGTCTACTAAGGTTCTTGTTTCAGTATCTGCTGTGTACTGTCTTTAGGAACACAGAAACCTCCTGAGAAGCATCACTGCTTTTCCTCTAACAGCTCCTGGGGCAGCTGTAAGAATTGGCTCCACCTTAAAATCAAGGTGGATGCCACACCCTCTAGTAACCAAAGTTGATAGCAACCTAGCTTGTGCCCCACCTCAAGGGGAAAGTTGCTGCCACAGAGATCCTTAGATTCTTCCATTGCAAAGATCCTGCCCTCCGAGCACATGGATTTGGGAAGTGTTGTGGAGAATAAGAACGTAAGTACTCTGACAGAGGACCTGCAGCATCTTGCAAATGAAAATAAAAGTGTGAATGTCTGCAGCCTCCTCCCGGGTCACGGAACCGGTGCTCTGCAAATGACATCCTAATCACAGGAGGGAAATGGCAGTTGAAAATCACATCTAGAATCTGTTGAAGCTCTGAAAAGCTGGATATGCTGTGCTCTTCCAGCAGTAATGCGGTGGGGGAGAGGAGGGCTCTGCTGGCTGGCACCAGCTGTCCGAGCTGTTGTGTATCTTTAGGTGCAGCTGCAGGATAGGAATGAGAGGCAGTACCAGCTTGGAGACCTGCAGGAGAGCACAGGGAAGCTGGCTGGCTCCAGAAGAGATCTGTCTGCCCAAGTGGTCTTCAATGAGGAGGAAAAACTGAAGGTAAACCAGATACTTTGGGAGCCAGAGAGAACTAAGCCATGAAGCCGTAGGAGGCCAGTAGATCTGCTGTGGAGAATTTGATGGGAAATGTTGGAGTCTCTTTCTTGGGATGTGTGTGTTGTGCTCACATTCTCCAGTGTGACCTGTTGGAACAGTACATTGGCCTCAGAATCTGTCCATGGCCTTTATTATGTCCTTTCTCTCCCCTAGATTTCCAAAGACCTCATTGATCTCCACATTGAGACAAACAAAATGAAGGAGCACTATGAGACAGAGAACTTTGAACTGAAAAACATGGTATCCACAAGTTTGAAGTAGCCGGTTTCAGCTCTGCCAATACATTTGTCATTGCATATCCATTTTTGCTTTGCTTGGTGTATTGTCCTGGCTTTAGCTAGAAAAATGGTTTTGCCCCTGATGCCCCAGATACCATGAAACTTGCATGAAACTCATCTCTCTTTAAGCCATAACCTCTTTGGCCGAATAAAAGCCCTGTGATTGCTGGCTGGTCTCTGCCACAGTTTCATTCTGCTGCTTCCCCTCTGCAGATCCTGGCCCTAGAGAACCGTGTGCTAGAGCTGGAGCTCTGCAGTGAGAAAGTCACCGGGGAGCGAGATGCCTTACGGGAGCACCTGCATGCTCTGGAGACCAGTCGGAAGGAGCTGGCAGATGAGTACATCATTTTGAAAAGCAACTACCTGGCCCTAGGCAAAGAACTCAACCAGGAGGTGAGACAGGCTGCCGTGTTCTTGACTCCATCTCACAATCACCTGATCTACACACAGATTTGGGTTGGCTTTGGGTTGCAAATCCATGTCACGGCTCAGGTCCAGGCAGGTTTATCAGCTGTGAGACAGCGTATCTTGGGCACAGTTTTGTTTTCAGGGCCCAGGGATTCCATGTCCCGTGGTCACGTTCTAGCAGGGTTTGCAGAACCTGCACCGCTCAGCAGGGACAGTGCCGAGCCCACGCTGACCCCGCGCGCTCTTCAGGGCACCCCGCTGTCAGCGGCTTTCTCTTTCCAGCCATCCCTGCTCCCTGTCAGCGACAGTAACGAGAAGGTCACGGTGGGGCTGGGCTGAGTGTACGTCGCAGGTCCCCCTTGACTGCCAGCACGCTTTGTTTCCCTTTTTTTTCTGCATGGCTTGCGCAGGCTGCGCGTGAATGGATTGTGGGCAGCGGGGAAGGGGCCTGGACATTTTTGAGGTCGGCACATTTCTAAAAACACTGAATATGAGCAAGTTTCTGATTGTTCCTTAAAATACAGTGGTGACTGTGAGCTTAGCAATTATTAACTAAAATCTTTGGGACCTAGAATTCTGTATTTCTTTGTCAAGATTAGTAACTTCAATAGACCTTCCTCTCTTCCCTCCCTCTCCTCGCTCCCGCTTCTCCTTCTTTTTGAACGGTATTGAGTGACTGATCCCCTCCTGCCTCCCTCCCCCAGCAGATATTTCAGCTGGTTCAGCCAAATGACCTGATTTACCATGCAGGGCCAGCACAGAGCCATGATGGAAGGATGCGGGGATGAGCCCAGGCATGCTGGTTTCGGCAGTGTCCAGTCTGTCTTTTTGCAGAGCATTGGTCTACAGAGATCTAGTAGAAGGGGATATGAGATCATGATCTCTACAAGAAGGATACTGAGGAGCTGGAGATCACCCAAAGAAGGGCAACAAAGCTGGTGAAGGGTCTAGAGCATAAGTCTTGTGAGGAGCAGCTGAGGGAACTGGGGTTGTTCAGCCTGGAGAAAAGGAGGCTCAGGGGAGACCTCCCTCTCGACAACCCCCTGAAAGGAGGTTGGAGCCAGGTGAGATCTGTCTCTCCTCCTGAGGAACCAGTGGCAGGACAAGAGGAAACAACCTTAAGTTGCACCAGAGGAAGTTTAGGTTGGACATGAGGAACAATTTTTTCCCGGCAAGGGTTTTCAAGACCTGGCCCAGGCTGCCCAGGGCAGTGGTGGAGTCCCCATCCCTGGAGGAGTTTCAGAGCTGTGGAGATGTGGTGCTGAGGGACACGGTTTAGTGGTGACCTGGCAGTGCTGGGTTAATGGTTGGACTTGGTCTTAAAGGTCTTTTCCAACTAGAACGATTCTATGATCCTATGATCATCCTGTTGCAAATAAGTGAGTTAGTGACTCTTGTGAAGCTCTCATTTGTCTAACATAAGCTGAGAAATGGAAATTTCTTGGGAGAAGGCAAACTCAGCTGCTTGCAGGGGTGTGAACTTATGCTGCGGTCCTGCCGGAGCACGAGGCAGGGCACATGCAGCCAACTGCCAGCACAGCAGCATGCTGCTGAGACACGGTACTGCCAGGCTTGCTGAGGAACAGCTCGATATTCAGCAAACCCGCTTGCTTCTTGTCCCCAAGGGGGTGCAAGATGTTCATCAAAAAATGGATTTTTAGATGGCTGACATCTCTAAAAGATGGATTTAGCAGATTAGCAGTAATACAGTGTTTTCACATGGATCCTGGGACATTTCAGAGAGTGAAAGCCCACAGATGCAGTTATGTGCCTGGAGAGCATCCTGAAGAAGTGGTAGAGCAAGGTCCAGAAGCCAAAGGTGAACTCCTTTGTTGTAATCATCAGGCTGAGGGGTTTACTGCAGTTTCTTGGCTCCGGCCACCAACTATCCCTGCCTGAAGCAAAAGGGGCTCCAACTTGGCAGGCTGGGACTTGTCGCAGCATGGGCCTCTTGCTCATTATTTTCCCAGTGTGGACTTTCCCAAAGGAAATACGAAAAGCAGCCTGTGGTTCTGCCCCCTCCCCTTCCCCGGTGCTCTTCTGGGGAGACAATGAACCTTTTACACATTCCCAATTACAAGTGCTACTTGTGACCTTGCCAATATGTTGTCATGGCTGCTTGGCGCAGAAGCAGCTCGGCGAGCTCATTCACAGTCCCTCGGACGGGAACAGTCAGAGCTTCTGAATTGTCGGGGCGCCCATTGTGCGGCTCGATTCACACATCGCCCCGTGGCTGGCCCAGGCAAAGGACCGCAGCGGAGCTGGCCCTCGCCTGTCCCTGGGGAAGTGTCCTCCAGAAGATGCCAGTCAGGCACTTTGTGCCTGTTTTCTAACTCGCTGTAAATTCTTTCTTTTCAAGGCCCTGACCTTTCCTCGCCTCTCCGTTTCCTCCTCCTCTTTTGTTCCCCGAGTTTATGCCGCCTGCAGCGGCGGCACGAACTGAACCTCTCGAAGGGAACCCAAATGGCTGCAAACCGGTTCCAGGCCAGGGTTTTCCCTGGAGCCGGGCCAGGCTTGGGAGCTGCAGGAAAGGCAGTGAAGGCCATCATAAACCTGGGACTGCCTCTTTCTTTCCCTAAGCTGGTACTTCTGCGCTTGTGTGACCCCCTCTGATCAAATTGTCAGGGCTGACAGCTGCAGATGGATCGTTTTCGGTTGGAGAACAGGCAGCCTGTCTCTGCGTAGCTGTCAGTTTTCACAGCTGTATATCTCACCTCTTTGTCAGCCTCTTTTCTCCTCTCCTCTCTCCCTCAGCCCACCCTGTGCTATCTTTTGATAAGCTATTCTCTCCACGGATGACTCAGATGACCTCTGCCTCCCATCCTCCCGATTCACTGCCATGGTAACAATTACTCAAGCTTGTCCCCAGTCATAAACCCCATCAAAGCTTTGTTATCTACATAGAAACCCTCCCGTGAGACATGAATTCCCCCAGTGTTCCTTCCAGATCACCTGTAACAGAGCCTTTCTCATTCAGATCCTCTTTATCTTTCGGAAATGTGTCACTTTGCACCAGCATCGCTTTGAATCTCACTGCCTACACGGTGCTGTGGGCTGGCTGCTGCTGGAGGGATGCATTCAAACAGAACTGGAATGAGCTGGGTGGCGTCAGCCCAGATGGATGGAGATTTGGCCCCTTCTCATACATTGTGGAGCCCAGCACTGTTCAAAACCATTGTAGAGGGAAGGACATGCCTGAAGTGTTGGGAAGCTGTGTGGAGGGGACAGGAGGGAGGTCAGGTTGGAGAGGTTGTGACAGAGCTGTGCCCAGGGCTGGGCTGGCACCACGATCTGTATCTGAATGCAAGAGCGAGATGGGCAGCAGGGGTAAGTCTACATGTGCATAATCATGATGTCTGGTGCATTTCCAGAATCAGAAAATCACTGATATCTTAGGACATAGGAGAGAGAACTAAAAATAAAACTTGCTTTCAGGAGGGGACATGAGTGTCTGCCTCGTGCACACCCCAAGAGCAGTGGGTATGTGCTGAACAAGCAGCGTGCAGAGGTGGAAGGGCAGGATTTCAGAAGCACTTTCCTTCTTGTTTGACCTGGCAGGTCATGAAGAATGAAGAGCTCAGCCTAGAGCTGCTCAACCTGTCCAAAGCCAGGAGCACCCTTCCCCACACTGAGAGCAATCACCCCTCTGCCATGGCCGATGAGTCCTCTGCCAAGCTGGAAAGAGTGAGAGTTGTGATGCGTCGTCCCTCTGCTCAGAAGGCGAAGGTAAGGACCTCCCTGCCCTGTCACCAGCTCCTTGGAGAACGGGGATCTAACAGGCACCTTCTGTCTCTTGCTAAAACCAGCCAGAAGATGTAGTTGCCTCTGAACATGGGCGGCGAAAGCTGGAGAGAAATGTGAGTGTGTATGGGTCTGCTGCTGGATCCTGGGGGAAGCAGAGGGGGAATTTATTCCGACTGCAACTGGTGCCTCCTGGTGCTAACTTGAATTCTGTGGATGAGCTGATGCCTCGGTTTATTTTAAATTCTTCTTTTTGCTTTTTTTTTAAGCTGTGCAGTTGAAAAATGATACTAGAATAACTCCAGAACTTGTGCAGGCTAAATTTGGGAGAAGGCAGCACTGGTTCTCTCGGTTCGTGCTCCTGGGTGAACAGAGGCAGGAGTTTAAAAGCCAACAAGTGATACAGAGGACACTTATTTTCTTCTTGCCAATACTTGAGAAAGATGGAGATGATAAAGTACCTGAAACTGAGAGCACAGGGATGCTTCCTGCTTCCTTCCCATCTGCAGCCCATGTGAAACCAGCTTGGGCTCCGCCACCAGCTCCCGCTGGGAATCTGACTCTCAGCATGAGAATTCCCCCTGGGAGAATGACACATGTGCAGCCACCATGTGCCCTGTCTCCAGATCAGACACCACTTCTGGTGTATTACGAAGAACTGGGCACCCCCAATTAAACCTGTCCTTTCCCCAGCATGTCACTGCTCAGCTGGAGACTCTTCTCACTTCTTTCCCATTTCCAAATTCTTCTCTAAGCTCAGCCCTCTCTCATTTTCCTCTTTGTTTGTCCTTCAGTTGCTTGGAAACCAAGATCACATAGAAGTGGAGCTTGAAAAACTGAGGAAAACCTATGATTTGCAGCAGCAGAAGCTGGAAGAGCAAGTGTGAGTGTTTGAGGGCATGTCCTTCTGTCCGTCTGGGCATTTGTGAAGCTTGCTGAGCTAAGTGAGATCCCTGGCAATGCGAGAGGCATCAGCCTGCCTTTGGTAGGGTACAAGGGGGAAGTCTTGAGTCACCCTTGGAAGAAGTGGGGCCTCGAAGTAAACCTGATGTTGCCAAGGCTCTTAAGAGGGGTTAGCTGGCTGCTTAAAAGCTGGTAATGTTTAGGTACCCAAGTGGCCTTTGAAAATCCACCTTCTGTGGCTCACGCAGCAAATGTGTGACAGCTCAGAGATGAAACCAGCCCTAGCCTTTACCCCACAGTGGTTCTTCTATCAACACGCTGGAATGGGGTCCATGTCCCAGCAAAGGGATGCTGCTGAACTAGACCCCCTGACCGGGGAGGACTTATCTCTGTTTGCAAGAATTCTGTGGCCACTGGCACACCTAGGGGCTGGCAGCTGCTGCTGAGAGACTTCTGTCATCCCGCAGCAGTTTCCTTCTCAAAGCTGGCTACTGTGGACCTACAGAGAAGTTTGGGAGTTTAAAATAAGCACACCTTCTTCTTGTGTGCCCAGGATCACAATGGGGAAGGAGCTGCAGGAGGCAAAGACAGCGATTGGGGACACCCAGCACAAGCTGGTGGAGCAGTCAGCGGTAAGGGCAGGATTCCTTCCAGCCCCCGGCACCGGAAAGGCTTTGGGACCGCCCCTGGGTGCTAGGTGCTTCTACTGGAGATTGTAGGGGGTGGATGTCTTGTATCAAGGTACTCTGACACATCTCTCTCTCGAGGGAGTTTGTCACAACAAGGTGCTCTTCCCTGTGCAGTTTCCTTCTCAAGAGGTGCATTACCTGTGGTGGAAGGTGCTGCTTGCCATAGGTGGTGGGAGTATTTTTGTTCACTGACGTTTAGAGTTGATGAAATTACTGTGGTGGGGGGATTGCAAATGACAGAAGGTAGCAATGGAATAGAATCACAGAATGGTGAGCATTGGAGGGGACCTCTGAAGATCACCTTGTCCAACCCCCCTGCTCCAGCAGGGTCACCCAGAGCAGGGGGCCCAGGATCACATTGTCCAGGTGGGTTGGGAATCTCTCCAGAGAAGGAGACTCCACAACCTCTCTGGGCAGCCTGGGCCAAGCTCTGACACCCTCACAGCAAAGAAGTTTCTCCTCCTATTCAGCTAGAACCTCCTGGGTTCCAGTTTGTGCTCATTACCCCTCATCCTGTCACTGGGCACCACTGACAAGAGTCTTGCCCCATCCTCTTGCCCCCCGGGGGCCCTTTAGCTCTTGATCAGCATTGGTCCGATCCCCTCTCAGTCTTTGCCAGGCTGAACAGCGTCAGAATAGAGAGTATAAACATTTCCCTTGGGCTCCTGTGAAAACCCAGGACCTTTCCAGCTCTCAGGAAGCTGAATACCTGGAAATTAAGTCCCCTGTCTCTTACAGAGCTTCTTAGTGTCCCTTGCTTGGCTGGAGGATGAGGGTGGCAGGAGATATTTGCTGTGCCTAGGTGCTGCTCACTTCCCAGAGCCAGCTCCAGGAGGTGGAGGCGGAGAACTCCCGGCTGCAGCTCCAGCTGAAGGAGCTGAATGAGGAATATCGCTCCCGGCTCACGCAGTACATCAAGGACGTGGCAGTGGGTACCCCGAGCCCCAGGGACTCTTCTGGCCCAGAGAGATCTCTCCGTGCTGTCTGCCCTCATCTTGCAGGCTGTTTCCTCTTCCTTGCCAGGCCAAGGAGCAGGGCAGGCAGTGGGGTTTGGGGGGCAATGCTTGCTACTGGAAGGGGGCTCTGTGCCCTCAGCATGGCATGGGGGAGGAGATGCCAGTCCCCCTCCTTGCCCAGATTTCCTGTATGTCCACATGAAACAGTCTGTGAAGTTCTGCTGGCACTTTTCTTGGTCGCATTACTTGGATTGAAAGATCCTCTTATTTACTATGGCTGCCTTCCAGTTGGCTTCTAATCTGCATTGCCCTGACAACTTCTCTCGGCAGGCCGGGCGATGCCACTGCTGGCTTTGTCGCTGCCTCCATGGCGACTCTGCTGCTGTCCCTGCAGGGAGCTCTGCCAGCCCCTGTGGTCCAAACAGAGCTGTGTAATGCTCTCGGACCCCGCTCTGAGAACGAGCACCTTTGATGTAGAGCAAGGCTCACAGAGCACGGTGGGGACTCAGCACGAGGCAGGAACTTCAGGCAGGTTCAGGTGTGGAAACTTGATCATACTGAGCAGTGAGACTGGGAAGAAATCTTTTTCTAACCCCTGAGGTAGCAGTAAGTGGGTTTTGGCAAGAGCTTGTTGGGAGAAGGCTGGTATCAAAGAACACAGTGTGGTTGTGGATCAGGAGATTAAGCAAAAGATTTTTTTCTATTTAGAACAGTTTAATTTCTAATAGAGCAATGCTGAAGCTAGGAGAGAGAGTAGATGTCATGTATCAAGGTACTCTGACACATCTCCCTCTCCAGCAAGTTTGTCACACCAAGGTGCTTCTACCTGCACAGTTTCCTTCTCCAGGGGTGTGATGCACATCGTGGAATGTGCTGCCCCTAGCTGCTCCGAGGCAGGAAGGAGAGCGGAGCATAGGGGAGAGGATACGGGACTAGAAATGGTAACTCGTGGTGCCAACTCGTGTTTTTCTAGGCGATCCCTGTACAGTACAGATGCCATCTCTGTCTTGAAGGGCCATGGTAGAAGTTAGTCTTTCCCACTCTTCAAAAATGAAAGAGATGCCCTATTCTCTTTGCTGTTAGAACTGATATGCCTGGACCTCCTCTGAGGCAAATGGGTTACAGGACTTAGGGAACAACTTAATAGAGTCACAGACTGGTTTGGGTTTGAAGGGACCTTTAAGGGTCATCTAGTCCAACCTCCCTGCAATAAACAAGGACAAATCACTTCATCACTTTGATTTCTCTCTCTGTATGTCTAAAGGACTACATGGACAGCAAATCCAGCAATGTAGCGGGTCCTAGCAGAGCCCCAGCTGATCATGCTCCCATGAAACGCTTTGTGAACAGCATGCTGAAGGATATCAAGGCTTCCTACAAGTCTCGGGAAGAGCAGCTAGCTACAGCTGCACGTGGCTACAAGAAACGCATGAAGATCTTGGTCAAGAAGCATGAGAACCTGCTGATTGCTTACGGGTAGGGCTAAGCCAGGGTCTGGGCTACCTTTGTCTCTTCAGCTTATTGCTAAGAACCAAGTGAAAGTAGGGACCTTCACCCAGACCCCTGGCCCAGAGGGAGGCAGACGGGGCTACTAGGTGGAGCAGAGGATCTCAGCATGTTTATCTCCCTGCTCTTAACAAGCCAGGATGTCTCCAGCAGCATCTCAGGGTGCCGTGGACACCCTGGAGCTGCTCTGCATGTGTTTCTCCTGTGTAAAATTTAGAGCGAGAGATTGCTTCCACGTTGGATGGTGTGGAAACACAGAGGTACCACAAATAACTCCTGCCTCCCAGCCTGTCCCTGCAGTGCTCTCAGCTCTGCTCTACAGCTCTCTCAGCAGCTTGGGCTGTGGGAAGCAGCAGAAATTTTTGTGGCATAAAAGCCACAAATAGCTCTAGGACAAGCTCCCTTCAGAAACACTCCCAGGAATATTGTGCACGCTGCTGGGCTCTCCCACTTCTCCTTTGCAGGTGGACTGGCTCTCAGTGGACAGAAGGCAGAAGGTCCCAAGTAAATGGTTGCAGAAATGCTCGATGTTGTTGTAATGCTCAGTGTCTGTAATCAGAGCTACCAGGGACTAACCCCTCTGGTACATTCCAGGCTCCAGCGAGAGCAGATCCGGTCCTTGGGCAGCAGCACTATGGATTGTGGCCCTGCTGAGCTCCACTTCTCCATCACAGACCCAGAGCTGCTGACAAACACAACCCGGGAGCTAAACCGGCTGCGGGAGGATAAAGCAAAACTGGAGATGCAGCTACAGGAATTGCAAAAGGTGCTGGCTGGGCTGGGGTCTTTGTGCAGCAGTGAAACTTGGGGGCAAATGAAACCTTCATGAGCCTTAGAGTCAGCCCCTTCCTTAGGCATTCCTGGAGGATTCACTGTGGCACAGGCAGAGGTAGTGCTTGCTGGCCTTCTCCTTTTGGGAAGAGATGGGATGTGGAAGCAGTTCCCTCATTGCTGCATAGGGATGAGGCACAGTTAGATCCAGGAGGCCAGGCAGCCCCAGAGGTGGGGGTTGTTGAGCTCTGGGAGGGCTGAGGAGCAGCAGATGTTATGGGAGAGCTGCCAGGCCAGCAGAGTCGCTCACCACTCTTCTTTTAGTGAGTAAGGGAGGATAGGATGGAGCTTTCAGTTCCTGAATGCCTTTGCCTCGGTGTGAATAGCTAACTGAGTAGGAGACCAGAGTCAGAAACACGCCAGGCAGCTCCACGTCCTCTGCCTGGGCAGAGACATGTGTCTCAATTTGCATGAGATGCATTTATTTAAAAATTCAGAGGATGGGAGACCTAAACTTTAAGGTTGTCCTACACATCACTTCCTTGCCAGGGTACTGGTGGCTGGCAGAGTGCTAGGAGACGTGCCACTCGGAAGTGGCAGGGGCTGTGGTGAGGTTGCAATGGTTTCACGCTTACGGGGATACCATTCTTCCTTTGCCTCCAGATAAGACTGAAGGAAA
Source organism: Baryphthengus martii (assembly GCA_013396935.1). Lineage (NCBI taxonomy): Eukaryota > Metazoa > Chordata > Aves > Coraciiformes > Momotidae > Baryphthengus > Baryphthengus martii. The sequence continues at coordinate 154,034 of VWZK01003935.1, read as the reverse complement.
CCTCTGCCTCGCCGCCGTCTCCTGAGCAGTAAGTGCTGTTCGTTTCTTGGCATATTTGTAATTCTGAATTCTCCTCACTGTGTGGCTTGAGGAGTCTTTTCTGCTTTACTTGGTGACGGTAATAAACGAGGAGAAAGTGAGCTGATGGGGACTCATCTGAGAAGAAAAGCCAGCTGTCATCTCAGTGCAGCGTTTCCTGCAGTGAAATGACTTGGTCATTTGGGCCTTGAGCCAAGAAAGCTCTTAAGCACATGTTCGATTTAATCATGTTTTTAGTCCCAGTGATCTCTTTAGAAGTCGAAGTTAAATGTACACCCGAGTGCTTTGGTGGATCACAACCTGAGTGAAACACCACCAGTTTGGAATGGTCTTGGTTTTCCTCCCTCTCAGTGCAGAAGCTGGGCTGAAACCCTTAGGTGACCCTGTACTGATACCTCCCTGGCTTTCTGACATGCCCTTTATTTGCTCATTTTTGATGGGTCTCTTCCCGCTGCTCTGTCATTCTATTGAAACTCTGTCAACTATAGCTGTGGAGAGGTGGAACAAAGTGTAGGAGAAACCCAAGTTGGGATTTTTCAGTTTTTTAAAATATGGTAGCTTAAAAAACAAATCAGGTGTTTCATTAACTGTCTGCCAGCCCTGAGGAGTTGGTCACTGCCTGAGCCACCAGGCTCTGAGGAGCGTCTCAGAGAAAAGCTTCAGCCTTAACCAGGTTCTGCCATGTTTTCCACACTGCAAAGTAGCAATAGTCCTTGAATAGCTGCATTAATTTTGGCAGACTTACCACAGGAGCAAGACATAGACAGACCAAGAACCTGAATTTTAGTGATGAAGGTGGTTTTTCTTTAGCTGCCAGGAGACTGTACACTGGTTTTCTGTGCATTGATGGGTTTCTCCACACTGTTACCTTGCTCTGCTGGCTAGAGACATGACGCTCGGTGCTACCGCAGCACTTCAGCTCCAATTCCTGCTGTTCCTCATCTTTATCAGCCATGTGGCTTCACCCTGCATTGTTCCCTTCACTTCTGCTCCCACGAAATCTTAGCCATCATTTCCTGAGTGTCTGGGCTGGGAGGTGCAGCCGCCGGAGGGAGCTCGGGCAGGCGCAGCAGAGCCACTCTGGAGCACAATGCATTCCTCCCTTCACACAATCCAAACTCCCCCAGCATCAGATGTGACCTGTATTTTGCTTATTCAGACTGGGACAGAATAGGAAGGACTTTCCCACGGCTGAGCTGCACAGACAGCTCACCTATTGCGCTCGGTGACCAGAACGGGTGGGTTTGTACATAGAAACATGAAAAGCGCCAGCATTTGGCATTGATTGCTGTATTCACATCAAACTCAGTGTCAGGTTAAGAACTCTTTCTGCATAGAGTCCTCTGATGTATGAATGTTGATGTGAACTTGGAACAAACCCAGCCAGAGCAGTGGGGAATCCCAGGGTGGCAGAAGGGCTGTGACAGAGCAGAAGGGTGCAGGAAGAGTGTGGCCTGCAGGTCGAGGGAGGTTCTCCTCTGCCTCTACTCTGCCCTAGTGAGGCCACCTCTGCAGTATCATGTCCAGTTCTGCGATCTCAAGTTCAAGAGAGAAAAGCAACTACTGGAGAGAGTACAGCAGAGGCTACAAAGATGCTGAGGGGACTGGAGCATCTTTGTGCTGAGGAAAGGCTGAGAGCCCTGGGGCTGTTTAGCTGAGGAAGAGCTGGAGAGGGGATCTGATCAATGCTGATCAAGAGCTAAAGGGCCCCCAGGGGGCAAGAGGACAGGGCCAGATTCTTGTCAGTGGTGCCCAGTGACAGGACAAGGGGCAACGGACACAAACCAGAACCCAGCAGGTTCCATCTGAACAGGAGGAGAAACTTCTCTGCTGTGAGGGTGCCAGAGCCTGGCCCAGGCTGCCCAGGGAGGTTGTGGAGTCTCCTTCTCTGGAGAGATTCCAAACCCTCCTGGGCCCCCTGCTCTGGGTAACCCTGCTGGAGCATGGAGGTTGGACAAGATAATTTCCGGAGGTCCTTTCCAACACCCACCATGCTGGGATTCTGTGACTCTCATGCCCAGGTGCAGGGACAGCACCCCAAAGAAGTTTGGGAAATTGGGGTTTATGGTTGAATGGGCAGGAGCTGTGTCCAGCTCCTGAACAGAGCTGTGTGACCTGCAAATGGGCTGTATTTCAATATCAGGGTATGATCAAAATCTCATTTTTCTCTCTTAGGCAGCTGGATGAGGAGCACTGGGCAAAGCTCAGGAAGCAGCTCTGGGAGTTCACACATACCACCCAGGTAAAGGGTCTGGAACAACCCTACCCAATAAAAACTTATTCGTATTACCCACGTGTCAAAGCCACACTGCCCACTGCAGCTGCCTGCTGCCCTGGGGCTGATACACTGCTCCAGGCTGGAGCAGGGAAGCTTTCCACTGAGCTTTGCTGTGGCTTTGGCCTCAGCCCACCAAGTGATGCTGGCAGGTCACTAGCTGGTGATGTATCGAGGCTGTACTGTCCCTACTACTAAAAGATGGAGGGCAGCCCCTATGGCTGCTCACTGCTGCACTGCACCACTCCCTCCCATGTTTCAGCATGAGTATTTAGGCACCTATACAACAAACTGGCCCTCTCACAGGGCTCCCTGTTTTCTCCGTGCTTCTTTGCCCCTCCAGGAGGATTTGGAGCAGGAGAGAAGCCAGCTGCTGACTCGGGCAGTCATGGCAGAAGAGCAGGTGTCAGAGCTGCAGGAGTACATAGATAAGCATCTCACAAGGTGAGATGGTAGAATTCCCCTTCCCGCGTTCTCTGCTTTGTGTTCCAAGTTTATTTCCCAGGCTAATTGCCAGCGACATCACCGTGCCCACCACGCTGTCAGCACCTGACCTCTCCGCTGCCTTCCCACGGCACTGCCAACACGGCCGATGTTCCGCAGCACGTCCAGCTGTGCGGGCAGCTGCCACCAGCCCCTGTTCTGTGGGGCGGCGGGGCAGCGTCTGGCCTGCCTGGCTGCACAGCTCCTTCCCTGGGTGCTCACCCAGCCTTTGGAGGAAGCTAAGAGAGGGATGGCCTAAAATCAAAAGCCTTCCAGCAGCCCCAGTCCTTTCTCCCTGGCTCATCACACCCCGAAGCTGAGAGACCAGCTGCTCGGGCAAGGAGGGGTGAGAACAAGCAGGTCGTGTCTGTCAGAGCGATGGTCCAACTGCCGTAACTCGCCAGCCAGCTCGGCTGTGAGTTCGGGTCAACCTCACCGGCTGGTACCAGCTCGTGTTGCTGATACCACTAACCAGTGGAGCCGACAGATGCCTCTTCCTCGGGAAAAGGCTGTGGATTTGTATCTGCCAGGGGCTCTGTTCCCAGTGTGGCTCACTGCCCAGGCTGGCTGCTCTGCGTTAACCAATACTGCGTGTCCTGAGCACGCAGCAAGCACACTATACATTGAAATGGATCCCTTGGGATTGTGACTACACAGGTAAGGACGGTGCTCCTTCCTGGTTGCAGGTACAAGAAGGAGATCCTCCAGCTGAGGCAGCTCACTGGCAATCGGGGACCACGTGCGCTCAGCGCCGGGGCGACCGATCCGCACTCGCTGCCCAGATCCAGGAGGATGGTCAACCACGAGTCATAGCTCTCCACCACAGCTCTGAGGAGCAGCAGGACCATAGGAGAGAGCAGGATTTAAAAGGAGGAGCTTTCTGTGGCATGGACTGGCCAAGGCGAGTGTCGTTCCCTGACTGAGAGCTGGGAGGCACAGCGAGGGAAACCACGTGGCTGTTCTGTCTCAAATTCACGGTACTAAAATGAGACAAGACAACTGTGTCTCGTCTGTCCTCTGAGCCCTCAGCTGTAGGAATTCTGCTGTTCCTTGAGCACATCACGCCTCTGGACAAGGGGTCAGGTTCCCAGGCAGCTTTTTACTGCGGGGCTACAGGGACAGGTTCCCGTTCCCGTGATAACATTTCTCCTGGGTCAGACCTAGACCAGAGTCCAAGGGATAACTGCTTCTGCCTTTACTCTCCTCTCAGCTTCCAATACATTACGCCAGGGCTGGTTCAAGCTAGAGCATGGTCTAAGAGCTTAGACAAAGAGGATGACCTGCTCTTTTATCATGAGTAAACTTTTTTCCACTCTGTTTGAGCAGAAAAGGGAACTTTATATAAGGGGAGCAGAGCCCCAAACTGATCCTTCAGTGGCGGGTGAGCTGGATAAACCCTCTCCCACGTCACCTTCAAAGGGACAGCAGAGCAAAGCCCCAGGCCGGGAGCAGCGGCTGCTCTGGCTCCAGGAGAACCCTGTGGATCAAAGGCAAAGCAAAAGTCTCGAGGGAAGAACCAACAAAATGTTTATTTTGAAAAAATTAATTAGAAATAAAGTAGCAAACGTACAGAAAGAGGCACTGGAGGTTTAGCCCTTAAATCCTATGGTAATTCCAGGATTTCTAGCTCTGATTTTCTCCTCCCTTGCTTCCCCCCTAACTGCCTGCTCTTTGGAAAACCAAGGGACTGCCACCCTACAAGTCTCCGGGGAAAAAACCTGGCCAAGCAGCCCTCTTGCTGCTGTCCTGTGCTGAGCCCAAGGGCTGGAGAGGCTATGATCCCTCGTTAAGGCTTAATGAAACTGCTGTTAGACCGGGCTTCCCTCTGCGCTGCTGCTCTGTGCTGCTCTCCGCACCTCCTTCATGTCATAGGCCCAGACTTGCTCAAGCCCCTGCCCGAGGGTGCTGCTGGGGGTCCAGGATGGGAAGGGGAAGCGTCCGGCCACCACTCGGGCTTCGTCAGGGAGTTCTGCCAGAAGCTTGCTGGCTAGGGGAGGTTTCTGGAGAGAGAGAGACAGGCAGGGCCAGGAGGCCTTAGGAATGGTCATGCAGTGGCAGTGCCACCAGGAACCACAAGGCAGCTTCTCAGCATGGCTGCTGGGTCCCACACAAGCAGCATCAACCAAAGACCCAATGTAGGGCTGGTGCTAGCCCTGTGTATGGTCAGGATTAGGACCAAGGAAAAAAATGATACAAGAGGAAATGGCCACAAGTTGCACCAGGGGAGGTTTAGGTTGGACACGAGGAAGAATTTCTTCCCCACAGGGGTTGTCAAGGCCTGGCCCAGGCTGCCCAGGGCAGCGGTGGAGTCCCCATCCCTGAAGGTGTTCCAAAGCTGTGGAGATGTGGTGCTGAGGGACATGGTTTAGTGGTGCCCTGGCAGTGCTGGGTTAACCGTTGGACTCAATGATCTTTAAGGTCTTTTCCAACCAGAATGATTCTATCATTCTACAAACTCAAGTGGTGCTGAGCACCAAACTACTCACTCACAGCAATGCCCACTTGGGTTTATTTTTTAAAGAGTCTTTACCACTGTCCCAGATTATCTCTCTTTTCTAAGAAAACCATCCCTTGAGCTCCTTGAAAGTCAGGATGCAAGGGACCAACTTACCACACTGGGGGCCAGGAACACAATGACATTGTAGCAATCCGAAAGGTTCACCTTAAAAGAGAAGGAAAAGGGGATGAAAGAAGCAACAGGCAGAGTGGGAATGGGGGAATTGTTTGAGTGGCTGAAGGCCTTCCACATGATCTCCTGAACCTCAGAAGAAGAAAAAATGCCCCACAAGATATGGGACAGGATGTCTTGGTGTGACCAGGAGCTGAGTGTGAAAGCAGCACCTCTTGCAAAACTCCAGCATCATCCCAGAACCATGTTCTCTGCTGGCTTTTCTCCGGTCAGGCTGTGGGTACCTGATGCCAGCTTTAACAGCATATCTCTGAAGGCCACCGTGTGTCAACAGCACCTAAGACCTCTTCTCAAAGCTGTGCTGCTGCCTGCAAATGCAGCAGCCAGCCCCAGGTTGTCTAGGATGGTGTTTCTCTGGAAAACAAGATGGTTTTGCCACCTTCTGGGAGCAGCATGGGGTTGGGGAAGGAGGAAGCAACTATCAGCAAAGCCTGTTTCGAGGTTCAGACAAAGCCATGGCCCTGCCCTAGCTATGGCTAGTGCTGAGCACAGCCAGACCCTCAGGACGTTGTTACCTTCCACAGATCTTTCTTCAGGAAGGAAACCTTCCCGTGGTACCCAGCCTTCCAGGCCCGGTAGTTGGAGAGACACAGCAGCCAGGGATTGAGCTCATAGCCAACGGCTGGTCTGAAACCTTGCTTATAAGCCTCTACCACCTGGAGAGAGAGAGAGTTACAACTAAAATGAACTCAGTGTTGAGTCGGGAGGGGGCAGGGGCCATTGCCCAGCTCCACTTGCTTCCTCCTGCTGGTTCACGGAGAGCGTGACCTCGGTTCTCAGCACCTTCCAGTTGCAAAGGTTCTTTCCTTCTAGAGTGGTCATTCCCACCCTGCTCACTGCATGTGATGTCTTCTAAGGCTGTCTAGGACCATCTAGGGCTGCAGAGGACTGTCTAGGACCATCTAGGACTATCTAGGACTGTCTAGGACCATCTATCTAGGGCTGTCTGGGACCACCTAGGGTTGTCTAGGACAATCTAGGANGCGGGGCTGTGTGCGGGGCTGTGTGCGGGGCTGTGTGCGGGGGTGCGCGGGTGTTCGGGGCTGTGTGTGTGGCTGTGTGCGGGGGTGCGCGGATGTGCAGGGCCGTGTGTGGGTGTGTGCGGGTGTGTTCAGTTGTACGTGGTTGTGCATGGATCAGCACGGCTGCGAGAAGTGAACGATTGTGTGCCTTTGTATACGGCTGTGCGTGGCTGTGTGCCGCTGTAAATAGCTGTGCACGCCTGTGCGTGACCATGGGCGACTTCAGGGTTGTGCGTGGCTGTGTATGGTTGTATGCTGCCGTGCACTGGTGTGCACGGCTGTGAGCAGCTGTGCACGGTTTTGTGCAGCTGCACACAGTGATACACGCTTATGCGTGGCTGTGCACAGTTGTTCACACTTGCGTGTGGTTGTGCACAGTTGTTTGTAGTTGTGTGCCGTGGTGCTTGGCTGTGCATGGTTGTGTGCGGTTGTGAACAGGTGTGCACGCCTGTGCATGGCTGTGAACGACTGTGCGTGGCTGTGTATGGTTGTATGCTGCTGTGAATGGTTGAGCACAGCCATGTGTGGCTGTNGCTGTCTAGGACCATCTAGGACTATCTAGGACTGTCTAGGACCATCTATCTAGGGCTGTCTGGGACCACCTAGGGTTGTCTAGGACAATCTAGGACTATTTAGGACCTTTGAGGACTGCCTAGGATCATCCAGGACCACAGTCAGGAGAGCCACCTAGACCCCAGCCAGGAGCTGGGCAGCAGCTGGGTGGGGAGCATCCACTTTCCTTCTCAGCAAACATAGCTCCCCCACACACCCCGCCCTTCGCCCACCCCAGGGCAGCCTCTATTACCCAGCTCCCACCTCCCCCCTGCCCTCTCGCCCTTACAAGCCGTCCATCTCCCGATCCCAGATCCACCGTCTTCCCCGGCCGGCCCCGCAGCAGGGCCAGGGCGTTCGCCACTTGCTGGGGCCCGGAGGGCTGGTAGGGAACCTGGGGGAGAGGCGGGCGGTCAGGGCCGGGGTCCCAGGGGGGGACGTGGGAGGAATACTGGGGGACACGGGCAGCGGCGGTACCTGGAGCCGCAGGGGTACCCGGCGGAAGCCGGGCATCAGCAGCGCTGCCCAGGTAGCCCAGGCGGCCACCCCGCTGGCCACCGCCAGCTCCAGCAGCTCTCGCCCGCCCAGAGGAGCACTCCCCGGCCTCTCCCACACCGCTTCCCCCAGCTCCTCNCAGGGTTGTGCGTGGCTGTGTATGGTTGTATGCTGCCGTGCACTGGTGTGCACGGCTGTGAGCAGCTGTGCACGGTTTTGTGCAGCTGCACACAGTGATACACGCTTATGCGTGGCTGTGCACAGTTGTTCACACTTGCGTGTGGTTGTGCACAGTTGTTTGTAGTTGTGTGCCGTGGTGCTTGGCTGTGCATGGTTGTGTGCGGTTGTGAACAGGTGTGCACGCCTGTGCATGGCTGTGAACGACTGTGCGTGGCTGTGTATGGTTGTATGCTGCTGTGAATGGTTGAGCACAGCCATGTGTGGCTGTGCACAGCTGTACGTGGTTGTGCACAGTTGTGTATGGTTGTGTGTGGCTGTGCACAGTTGAGAGCAGCTGTGTGCAGTTGTGCAGGGCTGTGTACATTTGTTCACAGTTGTGTGCAGCTGTGCACAGTTCACACTTGTGTGTGACTGCAGAATTGTTCACACTTGCGTGCGGCTGTGCACAACTGTGCACCGGAGTGTGTGGCTGTGCACAGCTGTTCCCATTTGTGTGCATCTGTACAGTTCACCCGTATGTGTGATTGTGCACAGTTGTGGTTGTGCGTGGCTGTGCAGAATTGTTCACACTTGTGTGCGGTTCTTCATGGCTGTCCACAGTTGTGTGCGGCTGTGTACAGCTGTTCACGTTTGTGTGCAGTTGTGCATGGTTGTTCGCAGTTATGTGTGCTTGTGCATGGCTGTGCACCGTTGTTGGCGGCTGTGCGTGCCACAGAGGCACAGGCAGTGGGTTTCCTGCTGTGAGAGAGCAGCGACTGTGGGAAAATTCCAGTGTGTGGGAAGCGAGGAGGGGGCAGCCAGGGCCCCGCAGCCTCCGCAGTCCCCACAGCCCCCGCAGCCCTTGCCCACCCGCAATTAATAACCACCACCCCCCAAACGAAAGCGAGTGCGGGAACAATAACAGCTTAATTAGGGGAGCAGGNGGTGGGGGTGGTGTGAAGTTGCCCCCCCCCTCCCAGTCCCTAAATGGGTCTTTGTGTGCGAGGCTGCGGGAGCGGCACCATCTGCTGCGGCTACGCGGGGCTGTGTGCGGGGCTGTGTGCGGGGCTGTGTGCGGGGCTGTGTGCGGGGCTGTGTGCGGGGGTGCGCGGGTGTTCGGGGCTGTGTGTGTGGCTGTGTGCGGGGGTGCGCGGATGTGCAGGGCCGTGTGTGGGTGTGTGCGGGTGTGTTCAGTTGTACGTGGTTGTGCATGGATCAGCACGGCTGCGAGAAGTGAACGATTGTGTGCCTTTGTATACGGCTGTGCGTGGCTGTGTGCCGCTGTAAATAGCTGTGCACGCCTGTGCGTGACCATGGGCGACTTCAGGGTTGTGCGTGGCTGTGTATGGTTGTATGCTGCTGTGAATGGTTAAGCACAGCCATGTGTGGCTGTGCACAGCTGTACGTGGTTGTGCACAGTTGTGTATGGTTGTGTGTGGCTGTGCACAGTTGAGAGCAGCTGTGTGCAGTTGTGCAGGGCTGTGTACATTTGTTCACAGTTGTGTGCAGCTGTGCACAGTTCACACTTGTGTGTGACTGCAGAATTGTTCACACTTGCGTGCGGCTGTGCACAACTGTGCACCGGAGTGTGTGGCTGTGCACAGCTGTTCCCATTTGTGTGCATCTGTACAGTTCACCCGTATGTGTGATTGTGCACAGTTGTGGTTGTGCGTGGCTGTGCAGAATTGTTCACACTTGTGTGCGGTTCTTCATGGCTGTCCACAGTTGTGTGCGGCTGTGTACAGCTGTTCACGTTTGTGTGCAGTTGTGCATGGTTGTTCGCAGTTATGTGTGCTTGTGCATGGCTGTGCACCGTTGTTGGCGGCTGTGCGTGCCACAGAGGCACAGGCAGTGGGTTTCCTGCTGTGAGAGAGCAGCGACTGTGGGAAAATTCCAGTGTGTGGGAAGCGAGGAGGGGGCAGCCAGGGCCCCGCAGCCTCCGCAGTCCCCACAGCCCCCGCAGCCCTTGCCCACCCGCAATTAATAACCACCACCCCCCAAACGAAAGCGAGTGCGGGAACAATAACAGCTTAATTAGGGGAGCAGGCACACAAAGGACCAGCAGCTTCCCTTCCCACATCGCCACATTGTCATCCCACCAGGGCCTTCACCCTCATCACCTTCATTCCCTGCTCCCCCCTTGGCCTTTGGGTCAATCTTTGCGGGGCTCGCCTCCCCCAGCACTGTATTGGGGTGTCCTCCAAGAGCTTGGGGGCAGCCTTGGGGGTCCCTGCAATGGCCAGCGGCTCCCAATGCCCTCACCATGGGGTGACTGACCTTGTTGTACTCAGGGGACATCACCTACAGGTGACTGCGGCTGGAGGAGTTCGCTGTGGGCAGTTCCAGGCTGGGAACAGCTGGAGGAGTCCCCTGTTGGCCATTCCAGCCTGGGAACGTCTGCAGGGAGCAGGATTCTCGCTGGCCTACCTGGGGATCCCCTTTACCGATGAGCCAACACAGGCAGCAGCCAAGGGAGGTGGTGTCAAAGGCAAATGCATGTTGCTGCTCCAATCTTGCTCTTATTTGTGACAATCAAATATTCTCCCTTGCAATGAGGATCCACACGCACCCATGCTCACCCAGACCCATGCACACACGTGTACTCTACCCTCAAACCAAGGTGCAGCTCAGGGTGCTCCAAAACAACCTGTCCCCATCAAACACAGGCCATGGAACATAGATGGGGCTCCACCAGGGAGGCAAAGGCATCCCTGAACCTTGTGTACAGCCCAGAAATATTGCTCAGGGCTGTTTCCCTGCCCTACTAAAAGGCCCAGCATGGCTGCGGCCAAATCGAGGGCCACGGGGATTCCGCCAATTTTCCGGTACTCGGGGGTTGCTCCAATTTTCTGGTGCCTGCTGGCAGGTGGAGCTGCTTAAGGCTGAGGGTGAAGAGAAAATCAGGGGAAATACGATCTAGGGGAAGAGGGGGGCTGGGGAACTGCTGCTGCAGAGGAGGAGGACGGTCTATGGGGATGAAATGGTCCCTGGGGTAGCTAGCCCAAGCTCCCCCCCCTCCCGATGCTGTTGCAAAGCAAATTAATTAATGAAGCAATTCCCTGGCAGGGCTGAGCGCTCCTTGCTGGGCCCCTGAGAGCTGTCCGGGACTGGCGGGGGTGAGAGTGGGGGGAGGAGGTGGCAGCACCCCCTTCTGCCCCAGCCCCAGGGTGTCTGAGCACCTTGGGGTGCTGTGCCAAGCAGGTGGCTGTGCGAGGGGACCAGTCAGGATGTGTCGTTGAAGCCAAAGAGCTTTTTGATCTCCCCCTTTCCAGGACAGCTTCCCCTCGCTAAAGCCGTGGTGTCTGCAAAGCAGCCCTGACCGCCAGGAATTTGTCACTATGTGCTGGGAAAACGTCTTCCCGCCAGCTGTCGGCAGCTCGGCTCACTAGGCGCAGGCGCCTTGGACCGGGGAGAGATGGGGTGAGGGGCTGCAGGGGCCCCAATGTGGGCCAGGATCCTGCCCCGGCCCCCAGCATCCCTCCCTGACACAGGGATGGTGCTGCCTTGGGGTTCAAAGCAGCTCCTCATGACAAGCGTTGGAGCGCAGCTCCCCAAGGGGTGCAAGTTTGTGGGGTGTGTCAGTGTCAGGGGCATCATCCTGACCCTATGGGGCACCCCCTTGGTTCCAGGGGCAACTTCCTGATCTTATGGACCATCCTCTAGTCCCACTCCTGTGGGGCATCTGTGAACCCCAGGGGCATCATCCTGACCTTATGAGGCCTCCTTTAAGCTCAGGGGCATTATCCTGACCCTATGGAACATCCCCTGGTTCCAGGGGAAGCATCCCAACCTTATGGGGGACCCCATGGTCCAAGGAATATCATCTAACCCTATAGTCCTTCTCTAACCCCAGGAGCATCATGCTGACCCTGTGGGGCATCTCCAAATCCCAGTGGCCTCATCCTGACCGTATGGACTGTTTTGTAACACCAGAGCCATCATCCTGAGCCTATAGGTCATCCCCTAACTCCAGGAGCGTCATCCTTACCCTACAGGGGATCCCCTCATCCCAGGGTCATCCCCCTGCCCCACAGCAGCTCCTGGGCCCTGGGGCACTGCCAGCAGGGCAGGCAGGCTGCCCGGACATCCCCAGGGTGGACACAAGGCTTGCTCAGGGCCGAGGGCCACAGGGAGGGCTGAGAGAGGCCGGCCGCCTTTGTGCCTCCCCTTTGTGCCCCGTGATTCACATGGTCGGGCTTTTATCCGGCAGACGGGAAGGAGGGTGAAGGGGGGAGAAGGGCTGGGTAGGGGGGAAATGGCGGGAAACGGTGGCTCCCTTTGTGTGACAGGGATGGAGACAGGGACCGGGAGACATCCTGCCGGTGCCACTGCTCTGTGTTTTGCCATCCCAGTGTGGGAACCTATCATCTGCGTGAGTGAAGGGCTCTGCAATCCCAAGAGAGTTCCCTGGGCTGGGACCCTGGGCTGGGACGTGTCTGTGTCCCCACCTGGGTGCACAATGGGGCTGAGCCCACGGGATGAGGAGCCCTGGGCACCTCTCTGGGCACATTTCCACAGAGAGAGCTGGTTTTGGGGCACTGCTCTCTGTGGCGTCCACCCTCACGGGGGGTGGCTGGATGGGTGAGAGAGCTTTTGGAGCTGGAGCATCCCTAGGGATGCTGCAGAAAACCATGCTGGATGGGCATCAGACCTTTCCCTGGGCTCATGGGTTGCTGCTGCTCCCCTCTCATGGAGCTCTGATGGGTTCTGGCTGCCCGTCCAGAGACCCACCAGCTTCTGGGTTCTCTGCTCAAAGCAGCCCCAGCACACTGTGGCCCCCAGCTTGCCCTCCCCCCTCACCGCACTGCCTCCCACTTTTTCCATCCTACAGAGGAAATATTAACTGGGATAGAGTTTGGCTCATTATGTTTTTACCCTTTGTGACCATGCTCCGTGCCAGGAGGCTGGGCAGGAATTTGGTTTGGCTGGGGCCGAACTCTGCTTTCAGGGAAATGCTCGGATGACTGGCCCCAGGAAGATGGAGACACCAGGACTGTGAGATGTTGCCTGGTGCTGTGGCAGCCCCAAGCAGCAGGGAAGGGCCGTTAGCCCTATCGTAGAGTGGGGAAACTGAGGCACTGGTTGCCTAATGCCCCCATGGGATGGTCCAATAGGAAGCATTTGTGCCCTGGCCAGGGACCAGCTGCCACAAAAACCAGCAGCCACGGGAAGCGAGGGCGGCCGACCCAACCTGACACAGGGCAGAGAGCACCAAAACAGCACAAAAAGCTCAGCAGTGGAGAGCGAACAGAATAACAGCCCTTTCCGCAGCAGCAGAGTGAGCTGGTTTGGTCAAATAAACAGATTTGAAGAAAAACAAGAGATTCTGCTGCTGGACAGAAAGACGCCGGATGCTCGGCACATTAAATGCTGTAATTTAGCCAAGAGGAACGTGCTGGATTGCGGTTGGGTCGGAGCAGCCGTGATTTACCCCTGGTGCGATGGAGGATGGCGTGGGCAGCACAATTCCCCTTGCACCTCATTTATTGCTTTTCCAGCCTCATTTTTCCTCCTCTTCTGGGTTTCCCACTCCTTCCCCCTTCCCTCTGCCTTGCTTAGCTCCCGCCTGCCACCAAAACCCAGAGGGATCCTTGGCATCCATGAGAGCTCAGCGAAACCCAGGAGGCTGCTGGCATCCTTGAGAGCCCAGTGTGGAGCATCGGTCTCCCCCAGGGCCATATCCTGCCCTCAGGCCCAACTTGGCCCCAAAATGTGCACCAGCCCTCTGGCAGTAAAGCACAAAATAAGTGTCAACCTCTTCTCAAGGGAAACCGTGTTGCGTGCGTATTGAACCCATCACAAGCTCACAGGCAGGATCTTATCACAACCAGAGCAGTTTATACAAATGTTTTTTTAATTTTTTTTTAATCAACTCTGAAGCCCATAGTACTCTTTGGAAATGGTTTCTTGGCAAGGAAAAGCGTGTCATGGTCAGTTATTAAAGCACAAGCTGATTCATGCTGTGACTTTGGCTTGGGGCGCTCCAAGGGGCTGGGGGTGCACTCACAAGCTGAGCTTTTCCATTGCTGAGGCCATGTGGGCACCATTCATGGAGGGGGGGAAGGTCCCTGGCTGGGGGTCCCATTCCCCATCCATGGCTGGGGGTCCTATGACCCAATGCCATCCAAGTGTCTCCTGTCCCATCTTTGGCCAGGGGGGTGTCATGTCCCATCCCCAGGCAGGTTCGCATCCCCCTCACCACCGTCCAGGGACTCTTGCACAGCCTGGAGGAGTGGGAGCCAGAGGCGAGGGGCCAGAGCCCCCGTGGATCAGGGCAGCGGCGGAGCAGGAGCGGGCAGGGCTGGGAAGCCAGCGCGGCACAGACGGGCACAATGAGTCCTTGTGGCCGGCAGCTCTGATGAGAATCGGCCCTGACAGCGGCTCCGCCAGTGGGGTCACCCACCCAGCATGGGGCCATGTGGGCCCCAGACCCGGCCCCGCTCACTCAGGGCTGCCCAGGGAGAGGAACCCCAAAGCTACCCACCCTGGGGGACTCCAGGGAGACAGCATTTACAAATACCAATATATCTCTATATAGGGAGATATACAATTAGTTGAGCTTTCAGCCCCCTAGTTGGTGCTGGTGCAGGGGAGGCAGAGCTTCATGCTGGGGCAGACACCAGCACGGCACTGGCACCCATTGGTGAACATACTGCTCAGCCTTTTAAAAAAGACACACACGCGCACGCTACAAATACAACTTCCTTTATAAAAAAAGTCACAAATTTGGTATCATTATAACTTTAGTGCACATACGATGCCCCCCCACCCTCACGGTCAAAAATCCCCCCCTCTCGGCTGGTGACCCGGCACGGCGAGGCCACAGCCCTGGGTTGGCAGTGATGGTGGCACCGCCCAACTTCTCCCCATTTCTGTGGCACCATCCTGCATCGGCGCTTTGGTCCTGCCCTGGCTGTGCTGGGGACACCTCTGCTCCCTGCGCCATCCTTCCTCCCTCATCACCATCCCCCTCACTGCCTTCAGCCTCATTTCTCTTCCTCAGCATTCACCCCACGGCTCCTGCCCATGCCCCGCACTGCAGGCAGGGCCAGGGCAAGGTTCACCCGCATCCCGCTCCCACTTCCACCCTCAACATTGCAAAGCCACCTCCTGGCCCTTACACACCTCACCATGCCCACTGTGTCCCTGGCCCTGTCACCCACTGCCATGGCCACCTGCCGCTGAGCCCTCCCGCAGTGGGGACATCTGCCTCATTGTGCTGGACCCACCGTCTCCCACAGCATTCCCTGAGCATGTAGCACCCTGGTCCCCAGGGAGCCCTCAAACCACTGCCCCACACCTCTGCACCCCTCACCCGAGCAGATCCCCAAGGACCACGGGCAAGCACACCCTGGGAAAATCCCTTACCCTCCAGCAGGATTTTCCTGGGACAACCCAGTCCAGTGGCAGGTGCTACTGGAGCCCAGCTACGTGGTGAGGACCAAAGCACCGTACTGCCTCCAGGCACTGTCCCTGATGGCGCACCATCCCGGCGTCTCCCCAGGGATGCTCCCGCTGCCTGCAGGAGCCCAGCCCCCCAGCACCTGTGGGGCCAGGCCGCCCTCCCCGAGCCCCTCAGTCCACAGGGAACTCGCAGGGGTTCTGGCGCGTGCGCCGTGCTCCCTCATAGATGCGCTGGAAGTCCCTATAGCGGGGTGCGCAGCTCAGCCAGGCTTCGCCGAAATGGAGCCACCCCGTGAAGAGGAAGGTGCCGGGGCCTGGCTTGACGCCACAGCGCAGCGGGGTGCGGATGCTGCCTGTCGGCCGCCCCAGACGACCCCCCACCTGGAAGAGGGGGAACTTTTGGCGGTGAATGCGGGCAGTGCTCACCCCAATGACAGATTCCTGCAGCTCTGCATTGTTGGAGACGCTCCGGATGCTGCCACGGATCACTGTCAGGGGAAAGGCAGAGAAGGGTGTCAGTGTGTCCCTATGTCCACCCTTCTCTCCATCCCCACTCCCATCTCAGTCCCCTTACCCATCCCTCTACCCATCCCTGTTCCCATCCCCATCCCTATGCCCATGCTCATCCCCATCCCCATCTCTGTCACCATACCTGCCCCCATCCCTGTCCCCATCTTCCATTCACATATTGATTCCCATCTCCATCCCCATTCCCATCCCCATCCCACAGCATCCTCTGTGACACCGATGGCTGCCACCCAAGCTAGTCCAGCCCAGGAAGGGGAGACCAAGGCTGTCTTGGGGCCACTGCCCCTCCCAGTTTGAGTTTCCTTCTTTCCCTGGGCTCCCAGGACCCCCCAAACACCTGGGAGGGGTTGCACTCACCAAAGTCACTAGTGCAAATGGCCATCAGGATCTCAGTGTCGTTGCACGGCCGGCATGCCCCTGCAAAGGCCAAGCACAGATCACTGCGGAGGCTCTCAGATTTGTTGAGGGGACCACCTGGGATCCATCCCCTCCATCCCCTTGCCTCCGCGCAGACCAAGGACACCCCGGAGCGGGAGGCGCTGGTATCCCTGCGGAAACCGAGGCAGGCTGACCCGGAACGCTCAGGGCTCACCTTCAGTGGTCAGGCTGGTGGCAGGCAGTGCCGGGCGGGCCAGCCAGTCCCCCCGCAGCTCATAGCGGAAGGCAGCAATGCGGCGGCTGATGTCGGGGTGCGGGGTGGCCTGCAGGAAAAGGGCCACCTTCTCCTGGGGCAGCCAGCTGAAGCAGCGGACATGGGGCCGGGGGGCCTCTGGCAGCAGCAGCTCCAGCATCCCCTCCCTCTCCAGGTAGAGCTGAGCCCCCCGGAATGTTCCAGAGGGTTTGACACAAGCTGTGACATGTTGTGGACTCTTGCCCTTGACAGCGGCGGTGGTGGGGGGCAGCCGGGGGGCCAGGCGGAGGCGAAGGGCCCCCGTGGGATACAGCCATTCCAGTGAGCCCTCGGCACAGTGCAGGGAGAGCTGCTCCACACTGCCTGCCTCCTGAGACAACCCACTGCAAGGCACAGCATGTCTAGTCAGCTAGGACCCCCAGGATGATGGAGACCACTCCCCCCAACCCATTTCCCTCCCTGTCCCCCAGCACAGCAGCACCCCAGTACTCCCAAATAGCATCTCTATGGAGACGTGCAGAGTCAACCTGGGAGCAATAGCACTGACTCCTTGATTCCTTGGACTTGGGTTACAAGAGCATCATTTGGGGGATGCTCCTGTTTCCCAGCACCTTCCCAGCGTGGCTGTGGGGGTAGGGGCGTCAGCACAGCCCCTCTCACATCCAGGGTATTTTCCCAAGATACCCCACTGCCGCCCGTGGCCTTGGGGTCACCTGTTCCTCTGCATTTCCTCCACTTTGGGGGATCCCCAGAGGGTGCTGCGGGGTTCCACGTCCACCCCCTTCCTGCAGGATTCGGGCTCGTGCGTAAACGTTGCCCAGAGCCACGGATTACCCACTGCATTTTACCGGGGGGTGGATACATGGGAAAGACCGGCTGAGGGGTGTAGGGGCAGCCGTGGGGCTGCTTTGTCCTGGCCACGCTGTTCGTGGCCCCCATGGCCACCCACGTCCCTCCGTAAGGTTTGCGGCGGCCCCTCCCGCCAGCCCCAGCTCTTTGTTCCGGACCTCAGCACCTTTCCCACGGCAGTCGGGCCCGGGCTAGAGGCTTCGGTGGCTGCGTTTCACGCGAGGTGGGGGAGGGAGAGGGAGTCAGGGAAGGGACCCCCAGAGAGGCGGGAAGTTCTGTGGGTCCAGCACCCCGGGCCACAGCATCCCTCGGGTGGGGAGCAGCCGCATCTAGGAGCGGGGAAACTGAGGCAAGCGCCAGTCCCAGCATCCCACTCGTGACCTGCTCCACAGATGCAGGAGAGGGTGGCAGAGGAGAGGGAAGATGCACGATGGGAGGGGACTCCCCCACCCGAATCAATCGGGAGCCCCGAACCGGCAGAGTCG
>VWZK01003935.1:113762-128011 GCA_013396935.1 Baryphthengus martii | reverse complement strand
CCGGGGGGCCCCCCCCCCCCCACCCCTTCTCCTCTCTTGGTAGCTTAACCGATGATGGTGGTCGGTGTAAACCCCTCGTTGATGCTCCCCCCCCTCCCCCGGTTTGGGAACAGAGGGATGCTAAGGGGGGAGGTTAGGTGGTGCGTCTCCCCCCACCCCCCCAGCATGGCCGGACATCACCGAGTGGATAACGGCAAAGAGGAGGTGGGGGGGTCGAGTGGGAGCAGGGGATACTTTGGGGTATAGGGGAACATTACCGTGGGGACAGGGTCACCGAGGTGTGGGGCTGCTGCTTGCACAGACAGCCGCCCCCCTACAATCTACTGCCTGCTCCCAAACTGTCCCTTGTCCTCCTCAGCAGCACCACAGGACCATTGGCACCCTCAGGGCTGCACCTCAACACCCTGACACCCCAACATATCAGTGGGGCTTTCCTTGGATGTAGGATGACACAAGCCAAGGGGGGACACACAGAGGCAGTCACCCCACATCACAGGGCCCACAGGACGGAAGAAGGGGAAGGCCCCAGTTGAGATGGGGCCAAGGGGGCTGAGCATCACAGTAGGGTTGCATGGAGCCCCATGTGGTGCCAGGGACTCCCCAGAAGCCCAGGAGGGTGGTGAGGAGCCAGGGGCAGGTTGTTTTAGGAGGGCAGGAGATGGGAAAAGGTGGAGGGGTCTGTGTGTGAAGCCAGCTGGGGCTGGGGGCCAGATGGGCAGGCTGAGCCCCATGGAAGGGCTGAGCATGGATGAGGGAAGCAGAGGCACAGGGTTGTAGCAGCAACCAGGCAGAGACCCCCATGATCTCTGGGAGGTGGGGATCTGGGGGTGCCATTGGGCGCTGAGCTGGGGTGGTGTTGGCTCTTGGGCATCTGCTGGTGTTTGTTGAACGTGGCCGTGCCTGGACAGCGAAGGCCTAAGCCTGGCAGTCTCTGTGGCAGGCATGCTTCTGCTCCATGACCACCCTCTTTCTGGAGTACAGGAGGTCTTGGGTCCCCTCGACAGTACCCAAGGGATCTCAGGATGCAGCAGGGTGTGAGCCTTGGACACAGAGCAAGTGCTGTGCCATGCTGGCATCTCCTCTCCTCTGAAAGCTGGGTGCTGATTTCACTCTGGCTACCAGTAAGAGGGAGGGAGGTGGCTCAGGAGTGGGGAGGACTCACTCGAGCATCCATTTTTAATGAGCTAGATATCTATTTTTCCCCGAGTTGGCTTCCCCCACATCGATCCCTTTGCCATCCGCTGGGCCTGCTCTCCATCCCGTGCCAGTAGCTTCATGGCAGCGGGGAGAGTGGGACCAGCATTCCCTGCATTGTGAACCTATTTCCCCAGATCCTGCTCCTAGGGATGGAGAGACCCTCATTTGGGCTGGGGTGGTACATGCAGGAAAGTAGAAAGGGGGACGTGACCTCCATGTTGACCATCCCGTGGGAACATGGCCACTCTCCTGCCAGAAGGGCAGCACTTTGAGTTTGGGGGCTGTATCTTGCCTTCGTGCTCTGCAGATTTAAGCTGTGCCTGGCTCAGACTATGGCAGCTCCATGGTAAATCTGCATCACCCTTCCTGTACCTCAGTTTCCCTGTCTCCAAACCATGACACATTTGCTCTTCACCAGCACCCTCCTGGAGAGGGGAATGGGGATTCAGGAGGTGAGTGGGTGCCGATGACGTGGGAGGGAGCAGGCTGGGGTGCGCGGGCGAGTGAGGCTCCTTTGGTAGCATCCCACCCCCACCCAACCTCTGCCCACTCACCACGGGGACTGGCCACATTTGCCAGGTGTTCCAGGGCCCATGGTGCAGAGGAGGGGCCCAGGGATGAATGGGAGAGTGTTTGGGGAAGGGGAAGGTCAGCAGACACAGTTTCTTTGGGGGTTATCCCTGCTGGAGGTGTGACTCATGCCCAGTTCCTGACTGAGGGAAGCAGGTGGCCAGAGTCTGCTCTTGGAGCAGGATTGGGTCAGTGTCTTTGCTTCCAGGATGCATCTAATGGGTTTTTTTTTTTGAGCCTGTGTCAGCATTTAGGACCCACAACCACCTGCAGCAAGGAGTCCTGTGGCAGGACAGTGCCTGCCCCAGCAACCCACAAGCCTGGGCAGGTGCTCACCCACCTCACCCCAACCCTAATTCCTGGACAGACCCCTGAGCCCAGGGGAAAACAGGCATCACTGCTTGTGTGGCCATTGCCATGTCTGGAGGGATTTGAAGATGAGGCTCAAGTTCCAGCAGTACTTGAGAAGCTCCTCTGTCCTTGTGAGATCTTGTATTTTTGTTCACACCTCCTTGACCCCAAGAAGGGCAAAGAGCAGGGCTGTAAAATGCTAAATGCTGTCAGTTGGACTCTGGCTGGGCTTGCAGCGAGGAGAGGCCCAACCGGATAGAAGCCAGCACAAGAGGAGCTGCAACTTTTTCCCCTCACCTCTGCCTGTGAGGAGCAGGGTGAACCTTGGCTGAAACATAAGAATCTTCCCACAGTGGTGAGGGCCAGGACCTCCGGATAAGGCTGAGGGTGATGGGCCCGGGGCAGCATGTTGAGGTCCAGTTCTGCCCAGCTCTGTGTATCCCATGCTCCTCTTGGGTGGGGGATTCCCCCCTGCCAGGGGACATCAGGCTGCCTAGGATCGGGAGTGGGGACAGGGCATGATGTCTTTGGGAGATTTTGATCTCAATGGAGAAGAGAATTACTACAGGAAGAGCTTGTGGACCCTGCTGCCTGTTGCGAGGAAGTTTGACTTGGCCAGGCCTGGGGTCTGGATCTCTGTCTCCTCCATAAAACACCCCCATGCTGAGGGCTCTGAGGTGACAGGTGACATTTCGCAATGTCCCTGGACATGAGCTGTTCTCTCAGCTAAGACAAAACTGGTGGAGACCTGTGCAGAGCTTGGCTTTGGCACATCAGCCAGCATTTCCTCGGTTTCCTGAGCATGGGGCTGGCCCCACAAAACCTGACCCCAAGTCTTGCCCCTCAGAAAGGCTTTGAGATCAGGGGGACAGTGGCTCTGCTTTCCTTGATAGCTCTGCTGCCTGGCCACAAGCTGCCTGAGACCCGGTGTTGGATTCACCAGCCAGCCCAGTGCTGAGAGTGACAACCAGCAGGAACAAGACAAATCAGTTGTTTTCCCAGCCCCTCCTGAGCCTCTTTGTCCGCTGCAAGGTGGAACAAGCTCTTTAGCATCCCTAGGAGCCAAAAAGGGAGCAGGAGAGCTGATCTCAGCCCTCTAGTCTCCCAAGGAGCTCTCAGAGTAAGCTCAGGAAGGAGTTTCTCATCTCCCATCACACAAATGGCAGGTCTCTGGGGCCAGACAGAACAGCGAGGCCCACCCCTACCACAAATTCCTGGCTTGTGCAGCGGATTGATAGATAGCACTGACTTTGGAGCCGTGTTCTGAGCCTCTGACCCAGCCGACTCGTGTGAATGCTGAGCCAGGGAGCGCAGACCCGCCTGTGCACGCACATGCACGCACGTGTACAGCTTCTTACCCAAACACACCCGCTCCCCCTCCATCCCCAAGGAAGCCGAGGGCTCCTCCAGGCCCTTCTGTGGCTCCTCTGCATTGTCAGGGTGATCCAAGCCCTCTGAGGGGACCCAGCCTCGGAGGCTGGTGGTCGTACACCCGTGGACTCATGACACAGGCAGCGGTCTGATCTGATGGGATCAGGTCAGGAGGCAGCTTGCGCAGCGACGAGTGCTGTCAGAGAAGGCAATTTTTACAGTGGGACATCTTTATTACTACCAGTGCTTTGGTCCGCAGGTTCAGTCCTTCCCAAAGCAAGACCGTTGCTGCTGGTTAGGGATGTCACGTAGAGCTGAGGGAGTTCCGGGGAGCTGTTCCCCTCAGAGTGCTGGACAAAAGCCTTGACTGCGTGCTCTGCCACGGCACTGTGTCTCGGGTGTGTTTTCTCCGCCTGTAGAGCAACTTGATTTGCTGCATTAGTAAAAATAGACGGGCTAATGAATTCAGCTGATGCAACCCTCTGTGTGTGTGTGTGTGTGTGTGCATGCGCTTCTTGCTGTTTGTGTGTACATGTGTGCAGGGAGGTGTGCAGCTGAATGCCTGGGCTCATGTCAGGGGCATCCACCAGCTCCTGGAGCTCTGATGGGGCGGTTGTGTGTGTGTCTGTGTGGGTGTGCATATGTGTGTGTGTGTGTTTGTGTGTGTGTGTGTGCAGGAAGCCGTGAGCGATGGCTGCTCACTGCTGAACAGCTCTGTCACTGAAGCAGTGGCTCTACAGAAATAATTTTGCAGCAGCCTTGTATCCTGACAGGGCAATAACAGGGCTTCACGGCAGGCTGGCGGGGCAGGAGAGGGGATGGCGGGGACCTGGAGGGGCAATAGTGGATCCTCACAGGGACCTGGTGAGGCAATCATGCATCCTTGCAGGGATCTGGCAGGACAACAGTTGATCCTCAGACGGACCTTGTGTGGCAACGGTGGATCCTCCCAGGGACCTGGTGGGGCAATAGCAGGATCTCTTACAAGGACGTGGTGGGGCAGTGGTGAATCCTCGCAGGGGGCTGCTGACCCTGGGTGGGGGCCCTCAGGGGCACATTCGCGGGGTGCCCGTGTAGAGTGACGTGGGGCCGGTGCTTCTGTCCATGGTGCTGAACTGGGTCAGCGCTGAACTGTCCGGGGCGCTTAGCGAAGACCGGCCGCTGTCCGCGGTGCTGAGTGGGGCCGCTGTCCGCGGTGCTGCACGGGCCTGCCAGGCCAGCAGAGTCAGGGTCCCGGTAGCCATCACACCTGGCCAGTCCGAGATCTCCAGTGGCCACCAAACCCATTTGACCCAGAGTCCTGGCGGTCTCCAGGGCCAGCTGGTGGAGAGCTCATCTTTGAGCCTACCCGCAGTGGGATGGCTGTCTGACCCAACAGGTCTCAGCTGCCATGGTCTGGGGTCTCCCAGAGAACATCCACGCAGGGGTGGCACTATCAGGGTGACTGATTATCACACCCATCTCTTGAGGCCCTCATCATTCTTCACTACCACGTGGAGATGATCACCTCTCCAATGGCTTGGACAAACTCTGTCTTCCTGGCATATTTTCAACCTATTCTTCCCAGCATCTTCATCATCTGTGTAATGTTTGTAGTGACAAGCTCTTAGGCCCTCTTCTTTCTTCTTTCTTCCTGCGTCAAAGCCGCCCCCCACCACTGCATCATCGCTCATTGGGGATGACAAAACCCTCATGAATGGAGAGACTTCTCTCGCAATGACATTGCCTGTGAAATGTGCACCCTGGAGTGAAGTCGGGAGACTAAAAGACTTTGTCCTTTGCTTTTGTCAGGTTTCCTCCCGCTGTGTATTGGGAGCTGGTACTCTACTGCTGACAGCTGCTTCCCGTGTTAACTGTGGTCTGTGAGAGCAGAGAGGGGCTGTCATGGGGAGATTTGTGAAGCTAGGCCCTTCCTGTAGGATCCCAGAGTAAGGACAGTTGTACCAAGTGCTGAACTCTTCTGATGATGATGTTGGGGTTGGCCCAGTCACACAATCTGCAACCAATGAAATGATGGGAAGAGGAGGAAAAGCCAAATCTCTGCTCTCCTGATGCTTTGGGATGATCAAAAAGCATATGGAGGTGCTCATGGGGCTGCTGAAATATCAGAGAGGCTCTCTACTGACACCTCCAAGGCAGATGGCTCATATCTCGCTGTCCCTCCACAGTCTCCATGGGTTGGAGGGAGGGTCTGGAGCAGGACATTGTGTGCTGGACATCCCAGCATGCAGCAGCTCTGATCTCCACATGATGTGGTACTTGCACCTTGTTTGTTGGAGCAATGTGGCCTCATTCTCTGTGTGCAGGAACCTGAGGGACTGCTTGGCTGCAGGCAGGGGCTTTCCTGCAGTAGTGAAAGGCAGATCCCAACACTGCTCCTGCTACCAGAGATGGAGGAGAGACTGCTATTAGACCAACTTCTCTCCCCAGTCTGTGCCCCTGAACCACCTTCTTCAGGCTGGAATCCTCTCCTCAAGCACAGTCTTGCTCCTTTTGAGGTGGTAGGAACCCCTAAATCTTGGCTGATCCATTTCCCCTGTGAGACGTGGCTGTCGGTGGCCAGCCTGCCTGCCCGGCCTCTTGCCACCACTGCCTGGAGCCTGCCTGTGCCCAGAAGTCCTGGATCTCTTGCCATCTTTCTATTTGAAGTGACTTCCCAACTCATTTATGTCTCAGGATCTCTGTGAGTCAAACAGTGCCCAGGATGGGGTGACCTGGCTCAGCTTTCCAAGGTAAGACTGGGAAAGCTGCTGAATCCATTCAGCTCCCCCTGAGCTTGGCCTCAGGGACCAGTTGAGGCCTGAGCTGGTTGTAATTGTTGCCAAGACCTCCCGCGGGCTGCATTTCAGTTCAGAGACTTGTCAGCGTCTGTCTCCTCCCATGACTGTCCCCTTGGGCTCCTGAAGCCCCAGGCTGCCCCTTTGCTACCACCTGCCCTCTCCCTGGGGGCAACCAGCGTGCCGAATGACTCTGGCTGTAGGGTCCAAGCTGGAGCAACAACATTTCTGTGCTGCCTGGTAATTATCTCTTTGGATTTGTGCTGTACGGCTGTGTTAGACATCCTGGTGCATGTTTTATTTGCTTCTCTAATTGCTGCCAAACACAGAGATGCTGGTTTTAAGTTTCTTCCTTCTTTCCCCTCCTCTTCTCCTGCTTTCAAGTGAATTTAACACGTGTCCAAGAGCAGAGGCCCAGCTCCTCTCTTGGGCAGCGTGAGTGGAGGCAGAAGAGGCTGCAGCTGAGTGGGGACCGGCGCCAAGCTGTCTGCACAGGGCTAGCTTCAGCCCCAGAGATTGGCCTCTCGTCGTGCTGCTACCATCAGACTGGGCTGTTTGCAGGCACCTCTCTGCCACCATAGGAGAGGCTTCGGCAGCTCCCACCAGCCTCATCTCATGTCCAGTCTGTGCTGGGGAGGGTGGCCCCAGGAGATGCCATGTGCCATGCACCCCATGGGGTTTGCTGGCAGTTGCCTGTGCTCCTCGGTGCTTCCGTGGCACCTTTCAGGTGGCTGCTCCCCTCACTGGCTACTCCAGGAGGGCTGAATGAGGTCCAAGGATGCTGTGAGGGTCAAAGCAATGGGCTAGGGGCAGTGGGGGGTCTAGGCTGCACCCCACTTGGCAGCCTTTCCCTCAGGCTGTGTGGAGCATCCTCAGAACCTGTGGAACTGGTATGAGCATCATTGGCTAGGATGCTGCTCTCTCAGTGTCCTCCATCAGGACCTGGTCATCTCTGTCCCAAATCAAGCAGCTAAAATATTTGCCTCGCTTTTATCTTGGGTCTGGAGGGAGGTGGTGATGGAGAGTGTTCTCATGTCCCATCAGCCACCATGGGATGGATGTGCTAGCCGTGTCTCAGGGCTCCCATGTTCCTTTCCCCCAGTCCCTGCACTGGAAACTGCTTTCCAGGGCTCCAGCTCCTCACTGTGTCCCCAGAGACAGCTGGGAACCCAGCACCCTGAAGCCTCAGCCCCGGCTCTTTGGCAGGGTTTGGCACAGCACCGGCAAACAGGGTGTGGGCAGGGCAGGCAGCGCTCCGGAAGGGCCCTGCGCCAGGCACCGACTGGGGCAAGAGAGGGGGGGGCGAGTCCCCATCAATTATTCACCTCCGTATTTATAGAGGGAAACGTGTTGAATAATGGATGGCGGGATGCGGCGGGGCCGTTGGAAAGCCGGCCTCGCTGCCACTGAAATATTTATTGGCCTGCTTTGCTGGGGTGCCGCCCGGTTGCTGTGAGGCTCGGCGAGGCTCCCAGCTGGCACTGTCTCACCACCTAATGCCTGGCTGGCTCTGCTCTGCCACCCCTGCCTCCTCTCCCCTCCACAAAGATGATCAGAGGGTGGAATGCTCCTATAGGGACACACTGAGAGAACTGAGGTTGTTCAGCCTGGAGAAGAGAAAGCTCCAGGGAGACCTTCTTGTGGCCTTTCAGGACTTAAAGGGGCCTGTCAGAAAGATGGGGACAGACTTTTTAGCAGAACCTGTTGCACCAGGACAAGAGGTGATGATTTTAAACTAAAAGAGGGAGATTTAGACTAGAGAGAAAGAAAAAATGTTTTACACTGAGGGTGATGAGACCCTGGCCCAGGTTGCCCAGAGAGGTGGTTGATGCCCCATCCCTGGAAATATTCCAGGTGAGGTTAGTGAGGCCTCTGATCAACCTGCTCTAGTTGCAGATGTCCCTGCTCCCTGCAGGGGGATTGAACTTGATGGCCCTTAAAGATTCCTTCCTACCCAAACCAATCAATGATCCTATGATCCTGCTCCATCTCCTGTTGGTGGCTGGATCCTGGGCTCAGAGATCCATATGAAGATCCAGGGACAAATCCTCATCTACCTCCCATCATAGGGGGTGCCAGGGCCACACAGCCCCTAAGAGGACCCTACTTTGTGTCCTGGCCATTTCCACTTTGTGGCTGTGCCAGCAGCCCTGCACCATCTGTCACTCTGCGTAGGGACACCCAAGGTCTCTCTCCCTGCCAGTGCCACGACACTCCTCTGCCCTGCCCTCTCCTCTCCCTGCCGCTCTCCCTGCCAGACCAGCAGCCCCTCAACCCACATCCGTATGTTGCAGAGAGACCTGTGGAAGATGTCGAACCCGAGAAACGGTGACACCAAGCCCCCATGTTTGCCCCGCAATGGACTGGTGAAGATCCCCACACAACCCAACGGCCTCGGCTCTGCCAGCATCACCAAAGGCACCCCTGCCGTGAAAAACCGCCTGTGCCAGCCTTCCTCCGTGCCTGCCATCCTCAGCCCGGCCTTAGCCCACCGCAGCGACCTGCCCATCCCCAGCCTGGCCTCCCCGCTCTCCTTGGCCACTCTGGCTGGTGTCTCCTCCCCTCCCGGCGCTTCCTTGGTGGGACTGAACACGAGCGAAGGCTCGGAGCAGCCCTCACCGGAGCGGCTGCCCGGCTCACCTTTGGAAAGGCAACTGGCGGTGGACGAGAAGATCCTCAACCGCCTGTTCTGGTACTTTTCAGCATGCGAGAAGTGCGTGCTGGCACAGGTGTGCAAGGCATGGCGGCGGGTGCTCTACCAACCCAAGTTCTGGGTGGGCTTGACACCCGTCCTGCACACCAAAGAGCTCTACAATGTCCTGCCTGGCGGGGAGAAGGAGTTTGTCAGCCTGCAGGGCTTTGCCGTCCGTGGCTTTGATGGCTTCTGCCTCGTGGGCGTCTCTGACCTGGACATTTGTGAGTTCATTGACAACTACCCCCTCTCCAAGAAAGGCGTCAAGTCCATGAGCCTTAAGAGGTCAACCATCACAGATGCGGGGTTGGAGGTAGGTGACCACGGCGAGATGACCAGGGTGGCTGGGATGCAGCAGAGATGGGTCCTTCCTGGTGGCCCTGGGTACACACGCGTGGGCAGAACTTTCACTGGCCGCAGGCAAGGAGCAGGCAGAGGGCATAGCCACCCCACAGATGCGGGCAGCGTGGGGAGCCTGTGGTCTGGACAGCGGGGTGGGCTGCAGCCTGCACTGGGCAGGGCGTGAGGATGCTGGTGGGGAGGTGTCATCTCTGTTGTCTGTGGGTGCTGCTGGGAAGGTGAAGCCAGATGAGGTGGCCATGATGCTGGGCAGTAGGTGGTGAGCAGGACTCAGGGGATGGGGATGTCCCCACTTGGCTGACTGCTCCCAAGCAAAGGGGATTGTCTGTGGGTCAGGTGGAGATGGGGCAACTCATGGTCCTGCATGAGGCCAGGCAAGGTCCCCACCAAGGTCCACCATGGCCAAAGGCAGCACCAACGGCTCCATGGCCACATCCTACCCAAGTAGTGCTCAAGATGGGAATGGGTATTAATCCTGGCCCTGCCAACAGCACCAGGTACAGAGCAGAGGCTGCAGCCAGGGATCCCAGCCTGTCCCCTCCTGTCCCCTGTGGATGCTGGCATGTCCTAGAGCAGGTTGCTGCTCCAACTCCAGAGGGGACCCAGGGAGAAGGCTGGACCCAGGCAGGCCTGTGGGCAGTGGAAAGTGCCCTGAGGGACTCAGAGGGAGCTGGGACGGGGGCGCGGGATGGGCAGCCCTGCCCACCACGCCCTGACCCCCTGCCCCTTGGCAGGTGATGCTGGAGCAGATGCAGGGTGTGGTGCGGCTGGAGTTGTCAGGCTGCAATGACTTCACGGAGGCCGGGCTGTGGTCCAGCCTCAATGCCCGCATCACGGCGCTGAGCGTCAGCGACTGCATCAACGTGGCCGACGATGCCATCGCTGCCATCTCGCAGCTCCTGCCCAACCTCACCGAGCTCAACCTGCAAGCCTACCACGTGACGGACACGGCACTCGCCTACTTCACCGCCAAACAAGGCTACACCACCCACACCCTCCGCCTCAACTCCTGCTGGGAGATCACCAACCACGGCGTGGTCAACATGGTCCACAGCCTGCCCAATCTGAGCGTCCTCAGCCTCTCAGGCTGCTCCAAGGTGACGGATGATGGTGTGGAGCTGGTGGCCGAGAACCTGAGGAAGCTGCGCAGCCTCGACCTCTCCTGGTGCCCTCGCATCACCGACATGGCCCTGGAGTACATCGCCTGTGACCTGCACAAGCTGGAGGAACTGGTGCTGGACAGGTACGGCCGTGCCAAGCTGAGCTGTGCCATGCCAAGCCATGCCAAGCAGTGCCATGTCATGCTGTGCCATGTCGAGCCTTGCCATGTCATACCAGGAATGCCATGCTGAGCTGTGCCATACTGTGTCACATCATGCCATGCCATGTCATGCCACGCCAAACTATGCTGAGCCATGCCATGCCATTCTGAGCTATGCTGAGCTGTGGGAAGGCATGCCATGTCAAACCATGCTGAGCCATGCCAAGCCATGCTGAGTCATGCTGGAAGTAGTGGGTGCAGCGTGGGGACCATGGTCTGAAGACACTTATAGGTGCCCCACTCCTTGACACCCAGTGTCCCCGGCAGGTGCGTGCGGATCACCGACACCGGCCTCAGCTACTTGTCCACCATGTCGTCCCTGCGGAGCCTCTACCTGCGCTGGTGTTGCCAGGTAGGTGGGAGAACGCAGCCGTGCCTGTCCCGGCAGACACCTCGGGGAGGGCAGCATGGCTGGCACAGCCCTGGGGATGGGCCTCGAGCTCGTGGTGGGCACCCCAGGCTGTTTGGAGCCCCCACCACTTGGTGCTGGGAAGCAGGGAAGGAATGGGGTGGGTGGTCTCGTGAGCTCAGCAGGACTCAGCCCTGGCACCCTGCTCCAGCACCCTGCTCCCTGACTCTGCTCCCTGGCCCAGCGTCCAGCCCCAGCACCCAGCATCCTGCCTGGACATCCTACCTGAGCACCCTGCCTTTTACCCTTGCCCCAGCATCCTGTTTCAGCATCCTGCACCCTGTTCAGGCTCCCTGCTCCTGCCCCCAGCACCCTGCCCCAGCACCCAGGCCCAGCATTCTGCCCCTTCACACAGCACCTTGCCTGGGCACCCTACCCCTTGCTCCAGCATCCTACACCCTGCTCAAGCTCCCTGCCCCAGCACCCAGTTTCCTGGCACTCAGCTCCATGCCCAGCACTTTCCCTCAGTGATGCTGAGCCCCCCAGTACCACAACAGCCGCCCCTATGGAGCCAACCCTTGTCCTCTCCTTTCTCGCATTCCGTGTTCTTTTCCAGGTGCAGGATTTTGGCCTGAAGCATCTCCTGAGCATGAGCAGCCTGCGCCTCCTCTCACTGGCTGGTGAGTCCCCCCAGCTACCCTGGGATGGGGTGGCCAGGTCCACATGGGATCTGAGGACAGGGACAGCCAGCATCCCCTCGCCCCCAGCCAGTGTGCAGTGGCTCCCGCATGCCCCCAGGCCACCTGGGCACCCACATCTGGGCAAGCTCCTCAGGGATAAGTCCATGGCTGGAGTCTTGGGGTGCTGGGGTTTCTGGAGTACTGGGGTTTTGGGATGAGTGTTTTGGGGCACTGGTGTGGTTTTGGGGTGCTGGATTTGGGGTTGCTATTCTGGACTGCTAGGGTTTGAGGTGGTGATGTTTTTGTGGTGCAGGTGTTTTGGGTTGCTGGGTTTTGGGGTGTGGGTGTTTTGTTTTTTTTTTGTTTGAGGAATTGTTTTTTTTGGATGCTGGCGTGTTTGTGATACTTTTTGGAGATGCTTTTTTGGGGGGAGTGCTGTGGTTTTAGTGTGCTGATTTGGGGATGCTGGGGTTTTTTGGGTACTGTTTTTTGGGATACTGGTGTGTTTGGGTCATTGTTTTTTTGGGAGGCTGGTATTTTGGGGTGATGTAGCACCCTGTCCACTTGCAGGCTGCCCCTTGCTGACCACCACAGGGCTGTCAGGGCTGGTGCAGCTGCAGGAGCTGGAGGAGCTGGAGCTCACCAACTGCCCCGGGGCCACCCCGGAGCTCTTCAAATACTTCTCCCAGCACCTCCCGTGCTGCATGGTGATCGAGTAGCACTGGAGTATCGCCGGATCTGGCCCCACTCCCGCGCCCACCTTGCCGCCGCCCCAGCTGACATCGCCCACCCCATCTCCTTCCATCTGCTGGGGAATGCGAATGACGCCGTTGACCCCAGATACCCACTGCATCGACACCCCTGAGGAACGCAGGGCTCCGGGGTGAGATGAGGGATGGCATCGCCCCTTGCCGGAGTCTCCCTCTTGGTACACTGTAAATTCTCCCCACGCCGCTGCCGTTGCCTGTCCTCCTCCCAGTGTCCTGCCAGTCCCTTCTGGATGGATGAACAGACATCATGGAAACCCAAAGTGGGAAGGCGACGATGGCATGACCCTCCCTGGTCGCATCCTACCCCCACCCCAGTGCCAAGATGGCATGTGGTCCCGCCGCCAACGATGCTCCTGGGGATCAGAGGACACTCCTGGGGACCAAAGGCTGCTCCCAGGGATGGGCGAGAGGAGGATACTTATCTTTGGCACTCATGGGTGGCAGCAGAGGCTGGATGGGTCCCCTTGCACCCCCGGAGCGGGTCACTGAGCCATTCCCCTTGTGCTGCGTGTCTCCCCCCAGGCCCCCAGCCCTGCCTTTGGGGTGTCCAGCGCTTTCTCCTGGTGAATAGGATGTTTTTCTCCACCTGCTCGCCCGCCCGCCCCCCTCGCATGCTCGCTTGCTTAAGTCTCGTGGTATGGCAGGCTCTGGGGTACCCAGGGCGCACAGTGACAAGTGACAGCCCCCACTTGGCCCCTTCATATGGCTTTGCCCTGGCCAGATCCTGCCCTGGGAACCAGGCTCTCCTGGCAAGCATCTCCCATTGCCCTGGGGACCCCACCACACCTTGGTTTATGTGGGGTCGGTGGAGCGATGGGATGTTGATGCCAAGGAGTGACCTTCCCGGTTGGGATGGGACACCCCAGGGGACCGAGACCAGGTCTGAGCTGCTGTGGGGACACCGGCAGCACAGAGCAAAGGTGGGAGATGGCACCTAGGACATGCTGCCATCGCCACCGCTCTTCCAGCTGCAAAGCCATCGCTCCAACGCCAGCAGCAAGCAGGGGGCCAGGGGCACCCCTGGTCTGAGCCGAGCCGGGGCTGAGCTGGTCACGGGGTGTCCCTGGGGCTCAGTGGTCGTCCCCAGGGCATTGCCCGCTGCCACACCAGCTGGGAGGAGCGTGGGCACGGATAAGGACATGGGCACGGGCACGGACACAGACATGGACACGCTTTTGGTTTGTTTTTGCCTTTGTACCGGCGGGAAGGAACTGCTGCACCACCCACCGCCTCCATGCCCTCCTTTGTCCAAAATGCTTGTTTCTGGCCCCAAAATGACACGAGGATCCTCGTGGCCCTGGAAGAGGGTTTGGGGTGCGCTGGGAGTCATAGGGGCCATGGGACAGGGTGGCATTGCCAAGTACAGAGCATGCTGGCATGACAGCAGCTAAGGTGGGGGGCTACCTGCATCCCCAAACCCACCGGTGCCTGTGGGACATGGGTGCCAGGGGCTGGGGACAGGCAGGCCAGTGGCACACGGAGGGTCACCATGCAGGTGATAGCAGCAGTCGGAGGGTGCCATCAGCCCTGTGCCCCCCCCACAGTCCCATGTCACACAGGCAGCCCCAGCACAGCCCCAGCTCTGGGGCTGGGATGTCCCCATATGCCCCTTTGCACCCCCTCATAGCCCTCCAGGCACCCCCATCCTCCTGCCCCCACAACCCCATCCCTCAGTGTACCTCCCTGTAAAGCCACCCCTCCATGTGCTCCTAAGCCCCAGTATAGCCCCACAACCCAAGGCACTTTCAAACACCCACGTAGCCCCACTTCTCAATGCACCCCCATATCCTTCTGCCAGTGCACACTTCTAT
>VWZK01003935.1:98606-113557 GCA_013396935.1 Baryphthengus martii | reverse complement strand
CGTGGCGGCGGCGGGGCCTGCTCGGTCCGGACTGCCCGCGGGGCTGCACCGGCACCGGGTACGGCACCGGGTACGGCACCAGGTACGGTCACCGGAGCTGCGGCCGCGGAGGCGTAAGGGCCTGGCTGGTCAACGGCAGGAGGCCTGGGAGGCTGAGGGGATCCCGAGAGGCAGGAGAGGGCTCTGAGTGGCAGGGGGGGGGCGGGAGNTGGCAGGAGGTGGACGTGAGGGACCCTGAGGGGTGGAAGGGTGCCCTGGGGGGCTGAGAGTTTCGGAGGGGATCCCGAGGAGCAAGAGAGGACTCTGAGAGGGCTCCGAGGGATGGGAAGGGGCACGGAAAAGGCCCTGAGGAAGCTCTGAAGAGAAGGAGGGTTCCCTGGGGCGTGGGGGTTGGAAGGGGGCCCTGAGGGGACTGTGGGTCAGGAGTGAGCCCTGGAGGAGGGGTTGTGGGATATGAGGGTCCTGGGGGGCTTGGCAAGGGAAGGGTGTAGGGTCTGGCACAGAGCAGTGCTGAGGCAGGAGCTTGGTCTGGCTCTGGAGAAAACGGCCTGTGGGTGGCCCTGGAAACCCTGCGATCCCTAGGCAGCATTGCTGGCCACAGGGCACCCCCACAGTAGCTGCCAGCCCCTGGCACCCTGACCTGCTCCCGTGCCTGGTGAGGGGAGTTGCTGGCCCCTCTCTACTAGAGAAGCAGAGTGAACCACTGCCTATGGTGCTTGCAGGGGTTTAAGGCACCGGGAGTTCCCCGTGGTCATGACTGTGGCTTCATTTTGCCCAACTTCTTGCTGGAGATGCTGCTCACCTTGCTCCACGTCGCTGTAGTTAACTTCCTGTAGCAGCAGCAGCTGCTCACCTCATGGGAACATCTCAGGGAATCGAGCTGAGAAGGGAACAAGGAACCCAGAAAAGATTTTCAAGAACAGGAAGAGAAGGAGGAACCTCGTCAGGAGGAGAAGCCTGGTGTGGGGCTACATCTCTCTCCCTGCAGGTAGCAACTGCGCTGTAGCCTCTCACCTCCACATCCTGTTGATGTGGCCACAAAAAGCTGCGGTCAAAGCCACCTGGGCCTGCCAGAAGCTGTGGGAGCTGAACCTGTCCCTTCCCAGCTCTGGCTGAGGTGGAGCAGGGTGGCCACGTGAGCGTGAATGCAGCCTGTGGGGACGGGAGCCTCCGAGCCTTCTCCTGGAGAGGCGACTGTGCCCCGAGGACGGCCATGGAGAAGATGGCCAGGGTCACCACCGCCTTGGGGGGCAACACCCTCACGGGGCGGACCATGTTCTGCCACCTGGACGCCCCTGCCAACGCCATCAGCGTGTGCCGCGATGCCGCCCAGGTGGTAGTGGCCGGTCGCAACATCTTCAAGATCTACTCCATCGAGGAGGACCAGTTTGTGGAGAAGCTGAACCTCCGCGTCGGCCGCAAACCCTCCTTGAACTTCAGCTGCGCGGATGTGGTGTGGCACCAGATGGACGAGAACCTGCTGGCCACCGCCGCCACCAATGGCGTGGTCGTCACCTGGAACCTGGGCAAGCCGTCCCGTAACAAGCAGGACCAGCTCTTCACCGAGCACAAGCGCACTGTCAACAAGGTCTGTTTCCATCCCACCGAGGTCTACATGCTCCTCAGCGGCTCCCAGGACGGCTACATGAAATGCTTTGACCTGCGCAAGAAGGACTCTGTCAGCACCTTCTCTGGTATGAACATGAGCTGTTGTTTGCTTCCTTACCCTGGCGAGAGGCAGAGGTTGGGGGCTTTGCCCTTTCCCTGTGCCCAGGAGGACGTATTGCTCAGGGCGTGATGTCCAGAGCAGGCAGGGAGGGAGCCAAGAGGTGTTTTGGTGGTTTTTCTGCCACTCAGCAGTGGGCCGGGTCTGCGTGGGAGGTGGAAGGTGACCACATCTCCTTGCTTGCCCTTCTCTTTGGGCTGGGGACCCCCACGGCTCTTCAGTGGGGTTTTGAGCTTTTCTGGAGCTCTGTCCCACCAAATCTCAACTTCTGCCCCCGCTCAGGTCAGTCAGAGAGCGTTCGTGACGTCCAGTTCAGCATCCGGGACTACTTCACTTTCGCCGCCACCTTCGAGAACGGGAATGTGCAGCTGTGGGACATCCGTCGGCCGGATCGCTACGAGAGGATGTTCACGGCCCACAATGGGCCTGTCTTCTGCTGCGACTGGCACCCGGAGGACAGGTGAGTGCGGGGCCAGGCCCTGCCAACCACCCAGTCTTGGCAGAGGCGAGGGAGGCCCTAAAAATGAGGTTGGGACCTTTTTGGGGGCGGAATCAGAGTCTCTGATACCCTGGGCCCTTGTGTCAGGGGCTCAGCCTTTGCTGGAAATGGGAGCAGTTATCGCTTGGAGGATTTGAGAATGTATGGGGTGTTTTGGTTTTGTTTTTCCGAGTTGGGGGTTTGTGAGGCACTGGGTTGCTAATGGTCGGGCAGAGCAAGGTGGTGTCTTGCCCATCTCCCCAGTGCTCAGCACAGGGAGGGCTCTGCACGGCTGCTCTGCAGCCCAGCTTGTGTTTGCTCACTGCTGGCTTGTCTTTGCTCGCATTTCCCTCCTGCCTTTCCCCGGGGGCGGTTGGGGTGTGTCTGGAAGCAGCTGTTGGGGTGCGCGGGTCCCTCCTCAGCCCTCGCAAGCCAAGAGGGGCACTGAAATATGTTCCAACTGGCCTTTTTCCTCTCTGTTGTCCCTGGCAAGTGACAACCAGAGGTGGGGGGAACTGGTCTGGCTGGGAGCCCTTCAGATGAGTGTGGCTCTCAAGACATGAGGCTTTCAATGGGTGTGGAAGGAGGGTGTTGCCTAACGTGGTTATGGGAGAGTGGAGGCATTGGGGTAGCGTGTGGGAGGATGTGGTTGCAGCCCAGCCACCTTCCCTTGGACTGGATGTGGTCACACCTATTTTGTGAGCGTCTCTGCCACTCTGAAAAAGAAGGGATGAACAGGCATGGATCCTGGCCCGAGTCCCACTGTCTTTCTCCATCTTTCTCTAGGGGCTGGCTGGCCACAGGCGGCAGGGATAAGATGGTAAAGGTGTGGGACATGAACACGACACGGGCGAAGGAGATCTACTGCGTGCAGACCATCGCCTCGGTGGCGCGGGTGAAGTGGCGCCCGGAGTGCAAGCACCACATCGCCACCTGCTCCATGATGGTGGACCACAACATCTACGTCTGGGACGTGCGGCGTCCCTTCATCCCCTCTGCCATGTTCGAGGAGCACAAGGATGTCACCACGGGCATCGTGTGGCGGCACCTCCACGACCCCTATTTCCTCCTGTCGGGCTCGAAGGACAGCACTCTCTACCAGCACATCTTCAAGGACGCCAGCCAGCCCATCGACCGGGCCAACCCCGAGGGGCTGTGCTACAGCCTTTACGGAGACCTGGCCTTTGCTGCCAAAGAGAGCCTCATCTCCTCTGACTCCAACCGCAAGCCCTACATCGGCGACCGGCGTCATCCCATCTTCTTTAAGCGCAAGCTGGACCCCACGGAGCAGTTTGAGTACATCTCCTCCTCCAGCGCCCTCAGCGTCTTTGAGACGGACATGGAGAGCGGCAGCATGGACTGGTTCGTGCACACCGCCAAGCAGTACGCGCTGGCCGGCAGGCCCCTGGCCGAGCTCTGCGACCACAACGCCAAGGTGGCCAAGGGCTTGGACCGCAACCAGGTGAGACCTGGGCTGGAGGCGTGGCGCAGACCTGGGCTGCTGCCGAGGTGGAAAGGCTGTCGTGGTTTAAGATCATCCAGCCGGCAGCAAAGCACCACGCAGCTGCTCGTTGGCTCCTACCCATCTCGTGGGATGGGGAGGAGAAAATGCAGCCAAAGATTCGAGGGTCGAGCCAAAGGACAGGGAGGGCACAGTCACCGATTATGGTCAGGACCAAAGGATGGACTTGACTTGGGGAAAAAATATTGATTTAATGTAAACAACAAACCCACCATCAATTTACCAATTGAATTAGGGTAGGCCAATGATAAGTACAAAAAGATCTTAAATAAATGCCCCTTTCCCCTGCCCCTCCCTTCTTCCCCGAGCCAGCTCTGCTACCTTCTACCCACCAGTGACACACTGGGGCAGAGAGTGGGGGTTGTGGTCTGTCTCACTCCATTCCGTGTTGTTTCTGCTGCTCCTTCCTCCTTGGGGTGAGGAAACTCCTCACAGTCCTCCTCTGTGGCAACGTGGCGTCCCTCCCATGGGAGACAGTCCTCCACAGGCTTCTCACCAGTGTGGATCCCTTCCATGGGCTGAGGTCTTTCCAGTGACAAACTGCTCCAGTGCAGGCTTCCCTCAGAGTCATGGCCTTCTTTAGGAGCATTCTCCTCTGGAGTGGGGTTCTGTGGGCCGCAGCTGGATTCTGCTCCGCCGCTGATCTCTGAGGGCTGCAAGGCCTCAGTTGGCATTTCACCATATGCCAAAGGGGAATGGCAGCTCCAGTGTGTCTCACTCGCTCCTTTCCGGTGTCTGTGGTTGGCCCTCTCCTGTCCCACTCTTCAAAACAAAAGAGCTCCTAAGTCCAAAGGAACATACCCAGCAGTTTTTTCCCCTCTTAAGTGTTACCATAGAGGTGCTGATTGGCTTGGCCTTGGCCAGAGACAGGTCCAACTTCAGTGAAGGTGGTGAGACCCTGGCCCAGGTTTCCCAGAGAGGTGGTCGACACCCCATCCCTGGAACCATTCCCGGTGAGGTTGGCCAGGGCTCTGATCAACCTGCTCTAGGTGTAGATGTCCTTGCTCACTGCAGGGAGGTTGGACACTATGACCTTTAAATGTCCCTTCCCACCCAAACCAGTCTATGGTATGACGTGGAGCTAGGAGAGCCTCTGAAGGCCTGTTACAGGAGCCACGCCAATAGCCCCCTCCTTGCTCTCAACTCCTCCCAACACTCTCCCCAGACAGAAACCCAACACAAAGGTGCTGTCAGGATGAGGCCCACCATCCAAGCTGGATGGCAGTTTTCAGTCCAGCTGTGCCCTCTGGCTGTCCCCGGAAGCTGTACCTCCACTTGGCACCAAACTGTTATCTCTTGTTGCCTACGACAAGAGCAGATCATTGCCCAGAAACCTGACACACCCGTGGACCCCCCCGGCTCTGTAGGTCGGCCAGCGATGGGTGTTTGTGGGATGAGGCGCGGGGCTGCGTGGGGCCTGCTGCTGCTTCTGAGCTTGGCTGTCTCACGCAGGTGGCTCAAACGTGGACGATGCTGCGAATTATCTACTCCAGCCTTGGCACCGTGTCGTCCGCCAACCTCAACCACAGCATAGGCAAAGGCAGCACCGCCCTCCCGCTCATGAACAGGTACCGAGTGCCTGAGCAGCTCCATGAGGGGCAGGAGTGGAGCCTGCTCGTTGGCTGGGCTGGAATCATAGGCTGGGAGCAGGGCCCAGCTGCAGGCCTCGCTGGTTTGTGGGTTGGCGCAGCCTTTTCCCACGTGGGTGTGAGAATTGAGCGGCCACGAGCCATGCGGCCTCATACGCTGCTCCCTTTCTTCCTTGAAACAAAGTTTGAAGCTGTGGTGGGGCCGGTGCCGCCTTTGCAGTTATTTAGTTAGTGGCCGTCACTGAGGGCAGGGATGGACAACCTCTGGCCCACCAATGGAGCTGGAGCTGCTGGTGTGGAGAGGTTGTCTTCTGCCTTGTAAAGGGAGAGGACAGCGCAGCTCTGCCAGCAAATGGCTCGATGGCGTGCAGAACTCTATCGTGAGCTGATGAAACAGGAAAACTTGTTTTTCCTCTTCTCAATGCCATATAAAAGTTAGGGCTGAAGACTCCAAATGAGCTGTCAGACCTGGCAGGGCCTGGTTCCCCAGGGGAGTGGCTGGTCCTTGAATAACATCAAAGAAAATACTCTCCTGGACCAAGCTCTGCATCCAGACGAGCCTCTGTCTGTAGCTGGCTGAAACCACAGGCAGCAAGCTGGAGAGCTCAGCTCTGCTTCAGCCCCGCTCCCTCGCTGTGAAGCCTGCGAGTGGTGATGCATAACAAACAGCAAAGCACTTTGTCATGGGGCAGCTGTTTACCTGCCTCTGAGGTAAAGGTGAAATATTAAGAGATGGAGTCTAGAGACGGCGCTCGGCTCTGAAATCCTTCAGGGAGACCTTTGCAGATGTCTTTGTGGTGCGGGTGAGGAGATGCCGGCTGGAAAGGGAGCTGTAAACTTCTGTGACTATTAAATTTGGCTTCTTTCCCAGCTTTAACCTGAAGGACATCCCCTCTGGGCTGGGCAGCGAGTCAAGGCTGGACCGCAGCAAAGGAGAAAGCCGCACAGAGAACATCCTCATGGATTCCTCTTCCACCCTGATCAACAACGAGGGTAACTCTGGGGCCGTCCTGCAGCTCTTCCCTCCTCAGCTGTAGGTGGCCCTGATATGGGATAAACTGGTAAATTTATCCTTTAAATTGGAGTGACTGGACTTGCCACAGCCCCTGGGTGAACTACACTGAGCCCTGGGGTTCTGCAGAAGGACATTTTACTCCTGTGACTCCCAGGGTGGTGGCTATGGGTGCCAGTAACGTGACTGTAGTGGAGAGCTGAGCTGTCTTACTTGGACAGAGCCTGGCACGTTGGGGCTGGACATGGGGAATGTGGATCTGACCATGTGGCCGAGGGGGAGGAACTGATATATCTCTCCCTGGGCATGCAGACAATGAGGAGACAGAGGGTAGCGATGTTCCTGCGGACTATCTGCTGGGAGATGTGGAAGCAGATGAAGACGACCTGTACATGATGGACCACGAGAACCCACATGGTAAGTGCATGGCTGTTGCCAGGAAATGTTGCCTGTCCCAGCCACGTGGCTGGATTGTCTCCTGGCCTCCCTTTGTAATTCCTGGTCTTTTTTTGCAGCGGAAGAGCAGGAATACAGCCTCCCTCAGGAAGCCTTCCCCCTGCGCCATGAAATCGTGGACAACCCATCGGCCTTGGACCACCTGCAAGACAAGGCTGACTCCCCTCACGTCAGCGGCAATGAGGCTGAGACAGTGTCTCTGACACCTGTGGAGTCCTTCTCCCTCATCTCCATCTCCCACTCGCTCTACGAGAACCGCCTGCCCTCCGACTTCTTCAATCCCATCGTGCGGGACACGCTCCTCTTCTACGCTGAGCAGGGAGATGTGCAGACGGCCGTGTCTGTCCTCATCGTGCTGGGAGACCGCATCCGCAAGGAGATCGACGAACAAACCCAGGTAGATCCTGGGAAATCCCTTTGTGGCCCCACTCTTCAGGCCTAGTGCAGCAACCCCATAAGATGCGGTAGGACACCTTGGTGGGACCCAGAGGTGGTGTATCCCAACACAATGAGATCTCACCTGAATTCTGGGCACCTCCCTTCTCCTCCAGCCCCTGCTAGGCCTACTCTAACGTGGGATGAGCAGCTCCAGGACCCCTGATACCCAGCTGACTGCTCTACCACCAGTCCTGGCAGGGACCCAAAGTGGTGTATGCAGGGCCAGGGTGGGCAAGTGGCCTTGGCCTGTTGATTTGGAGAAGGACACCTCTTCCACAGCCCCATAGTGCAGTTCCCCTCACCTTGGGGATGCAGGGCTGGGGTCCTGAGGGAGTTTTGGGTGGCATCGAGGCTCAACTGTCTATGGCCATCCCCAGGAGCACTGGTACACATCCTACATTGACCTGCTGCAGCGCTTCCAGCTCTGGAACATCTCCAACGAGGTGATCAAGCTGAGTACGTGCCGCGCCATCAACTGCCTCAACCAGGCCTCCACCACCCTGCACGTCAACTGCAGCAACTGTAAGAGGCCCATGAGCAACAGGGGCTGGATCTGCGACAGGTAAGGGCAGGGAGCGAGCAGGGACCACGCTGTGGTCACCAAGGGGAGCCCCAAAGGGGCTTCAGGGGCAAGAGGATGGCGTTGCCCCATGGTCCTCCTTATTGCCCCCCTGAGGGCTGTCCTTGCCCACGCTCACTCCCCTCTCTGCGGCGCAGGTGTCGGCAGTGTGCCAGTATGTGTGCTGTCTGTCACCACGTGGTGAAGGGGCTCTTCGTCTGGTGCCAGGGCTGCAGCCACGGCGGCCACCTCCAGCACATCATGAAATGGCTGGAAACCAGCTCCCACTGCCCCGCCGGCTGCGGCCACCTCTGCGAGTACACCTGAGCACCTTGCCGTCTGGGACAGACAGCAGCCCGGTGGGGCGGGCAGCCGCAGCCGGGGCAGGCAGGACCTCCTGCCTCCCTGCCCTCCCTCTATTTATTTTTGTGTAAATAGGGGCCCTGCCTGTGCCCCAGCCCCTTTTGTACTGGATTAAACCAAAACAGAGCAGCTGAACTGAGCCATGCCTCTTGTCTTTGCTTTATATGATTGCGGCGGCCGCCAGGCCGGGCTCAGGGGTCCCGGCGTGCTCGGGCTCGGTCCCACTCCACGGCCACGGGTGCCCCCGAAGTCTACGTACCCACTGTCGGTGTAACCGCTTTAAGGCGTAGCCGCTTTAAGGCGTGGCCCCTGCCGGGATCCGTAGCGCGGCGCCCAGCCAATGGCAGTGCGGCGCGTCAGCGCGGGCCGCGATGCCTGACGGGAAGCGTAGTCCGCCGGTGGCTCCGGCATCGGCCCCGCTCCCGATGGCGGCGGCACGGCGGCTGCTCTCGCTACTGCTGCCGCTGGCCTGGGCCCGGCCCGCGGTCGGCACCGACCCATCTGATGGCGGCTGGTAAAGGCGTGGGGGCTGGCCCGGTCCTGTCCTGGTCCCAGTCCCGGTGCCGGTGCCAAGCGGAGCCTCCCGTTGCAGGCTAGCGGGCACGGTGCCGGAGGAGGAGCGGTGCACTGTGGAGCGGGCCGATGCCTCTCTCACGTACTCCCTTTTCCTGCAGCGGTAGGGGCACAGCCGTGAGTCGGGAGAGGATCCGGGGAGGGGGTAGGGGCCCAGCTGGTGGGGAGGGTCGCAGGCAGACCCCGGTGCTACGGAGAGGCTACCGAGAAGATGCGGGGGGAGGGCAGGAAACTGGAGGGGCAGGCTCTCGGCCAGGTCCCTAGGTAGGTAGGTAGTTGGGGCTGGCGTCGGTGCCCCAGGAGTGGATTGGGGCCGGCCCCAGTGCGGGACCCCGGCGCGGGGCTTTCCCTCAGGTTCGCCTTCTCCCGGCCGGTCATTCTCCGCGGGGTCACGGACAACTCGGTGAGTGCGGGGAGGGGGTCGGGGAGAGTCCATGGAGGGCTGCGGAACACTCACTGGTGCCCGGGGAGCGCAGCCTGTACATCCCGGTGCAGCTGCATCCCGGTACATCCCGGCTCCGCTGTTTCCTCCCCTCCTCCCCCAGGCCTTCCGTGCCCTCTGCACCCGGGAGAAGCTTCTCACGGCCTTCGGCGGTCTCCCGGTGCGGCTCAGCACCGCCAACACCTACTCATACCACAAAGGTGAGGGCTGAGGTGTGTGCCACGCAGACTCCCACCTCCCGGTGGGCAGGGCCTGACCTGGGGCTACTGGCCCGGTCCCCCCATCTCTCCGTGCCCGCAGTGGACGTGCCCTTCCAGGAGTATGTGGAGCACCTGCTGAAGCCGCAGGATCCAGCCCGGCTGGGCAGCGGTTGGTACCCTCATCTCACCATCTGCAGCCCGCACCCCTCACTGCTCCCCTACCAGCCTCACCCTCCCTGTGTTTCCTCCTCCCCAGACACTCTTTACTTCTTTGGGGACAACAACTTCACGGAGTGGGGTCCCCTTTTCCAGCGGTACGTACCCCCTCCATTCCGCATCCCTGGCACCAGCCCTGCCTACAGCTTTGGGATCGCAGGTAGGTACTGGTGGGCACGGAGCCCCCAGGGGTGGATGGGGGTCTTCCCAGCACCAAACCCCCCCACTCCCACTGTAGGTTCGGGCTCCGGTGTGCCCTTCCACTGGCATGGTCCTGGTTTCTCTGAGGTGATCTTTGGCAGGAAGGTGAGAATCAAGCCCTGGGGGGCAAGCTACTGGGGGGGCAGGGGAGGAAAAAAACCACCACAGTGGGCATCCACTGAGCATGGTGGGATGGAGAAGCCCCCCGCTGGGGCTGATGCCGAGGCAAAATGGGGGAGGGGGGGTGCCCCCCCAATGCCTTCCAGCGTTGGTTTCTGTACCCGCCGGACCAAACACCCCACTTCCACCCCAATGAGACGACGCTGGCCTGGCTCCATCGCATGTACCCCGTGCTGCCGCCGGCCAAGCGGCCCCTGGAGTGCACCCTCCGCCCTGGGGAGGTGAGTCCATCATCCTGGGACCCTGCTCCCCTCCAGAAGGTGGAGATGTGGACACTTACGCAGCCCAGCCAGCACCCCACAGGGCCCAGCCGTGGGACCCCTCCTGGCCCACTCTTCCATGGCAGGTCCTGTATTTCCCTGACCACTGGTGGCATGCCACGCTTAACCTGGACACCAGTGTCTTCATCTCCACCTTCCTGGGATAAAGATGGGAAGGCCAAGGACATGCCACCGAATATGGCACCATCATCCCAGCTGCAGTGAAGAGAGTGCCAGGGCAGCAGCACCAGCTCCTGCCATTGCCACAGGATGGCACCTGCAGCCACCCACTAAACTACTGGTATTGGGACCAAGTGCCTGAAGAAGTTCTGTTTTTTTACTAGTCTTTTCCTTCTCCCCTTGGATTAAAGATGATGTTCTGCCATAACACTTTGGATGTTGCTATGTTCCTGCTGCCAGCTGTGTGGGAAGGACAGGCAGGGTGGGTCGTGGCATGGGGGCAGGCAAACCCCCTCCACGGAGGATGGCACTGCTCCCCACTCCTGGACTT
Source organism: Baryphthengus martii (assembly GCA_013396935.1). Taxonomy (NCBI): domain Eukaryota; kingdom Metazoa; phylum Chordata; class Aves; order Coraciiformes; family Momotidae; genus Baryphthengus; species Baryphthengus martii. The sequence goes on along the minus strand of VWZK01003935.1, from coordinate 102,831 downwards.
GGCCTGCCCACGGCAGAGACTGCCACCATGAACCACTACAGTACTTTTTCCCACATTTATTGCTGATTTTTTTTATTTTTATATATTTATTTTCTTTTAATTGACATTGGCAAACTTCCAGAGGACGCTCAAAAGCCAGGCAGGCTGTCGGCCGGCCGAAATGCTGGAGCCACAGTCGGCCGTGGAGTTTTTGGGTGGCTTTGTTTTGCTATGTTTATTGTTTTGTTTTGTTTTGTTTTTTTTTCTCTGAAGGGATTTCATTAAGAGGAACTTTTAACCCAGGCAGCTCTTTGCAGGGAACCACTGTCCCGGCAGGCAAGGGGACACGCGAGTCAGCCCCATCCAGCCCAGGTGCAGTTGTTTCCTTGCTGGAGAGCAAGCTGGGGTCTCGCTGGTCTCTCACCCCAGCAAATGGCTATTTACAGGGAAGAGGACCTGACCCTGGCCAGGAAGGAGGTGGAAGGAGGAGAAAAGAACTCTGCACAGGGGGAGAGGCCCAGACCAGCACCAGTCACTCATCCCAGCAAGCTCCTCAGGGCACCTCCCCAGAGCCGGATGTCCTCTTTGCAAACTGTCACCTGCCGTAGCCAAGGGGCACCTTGCAATCTGGGTCATGAAGATGGTGGTGAGACCAGGCCACTGGCCCAAGCCAGCCTCCTCTCACCCACCAGGCAGGTCTTCCTCCAAGTGCCGTGGTCCTTGAGGAACTGATGGAGGGGAGCCCGGGGAGCCTTTGCACCCACCCAGCTGCTGTGGCTCCTCAGGAAGGGGAGATGATGACGTGCCCTTGCCCGGCGCTGCTGCTGGGTCTTGGGGCAGCCAGAGCAGAAGGGGAGCAGCTGGAGAGCGAGTAAGGCATGGTGCCAACCCAGCGTGAGCCGGCTGTGCCACTGTGGCTGGGGGGTGCAGGGGGGGTGACCCAGGCGGGCCAGCGCCGTCCCCTCAGTAATCCTCCACCCAGCCGTTCTCCGAGATGAATGCATCTATCACCTCCTTCATGGCAAGGTTGGGGATCAGCTGGTCCTGGGTCAGGGGACTCCGCGTCACCGGATCGAAATGACCCACGCGCTGCAAGGGAGGAGACGGCCGTGAACCGGTTACTCCACGTGCCCGGCCTCGGCCCTGGGGCACAAGCGGCCATGAGACCAGCACCGCGCAACATCCAGCACAGCAGCCTGGCAGCCGTGCGCCTGCCAAGGGGTGGAAAGAAGGGGGCAGAGGGAGACCCCCTGCTTTGAAGGTGCCTTCCAGCAGGCTGAGAGTGGGTCTAGGCACAAGCTTCCTGCCAACAGCCGCCTCTGCCTCAGGCAGCGCCTGGCAGTGCCAGATGCCTGCTCTTGGCACCACCCACAGAGGCTTCTGAACCCTTATTTGGGCAGGCAGCTGCCTTCATGCCCAGGCAGGAATGGGCAAAGAACTGCAGGCAAGGTCCTGGGAAGCCCCTGCGGCCCTCAGCACGGCATCAGTACCTGGAGGTGTTCCTCAATGTCCTTCCTGTCGTAGGTGATGCCGCTGGGCGTGATGCAGGGCTCTCGCATCAGCTCAAAACTGATCTTCCCGCACAGGTAGTCAGGGATGTCCCGCTTCTGGCTCGAGAGAAGCAGAGCTGAGTCAGAAGGGGCCAGGTGAGCTCAGCATCAAAAACAGAGGGCTGGGAGGTGATGCCAGCTCAAGGGGGAAGTAAGGAGGATGGAAGAGGTGGCAGCATGAACTAAAGCTGGTTTATGGCAAGCAGCTCCAATATGGGAGCGCACACCGGGCACACTCACCTTCCTCTTCTCATCCACTTGAGAGAAGAGCTCGTCCATGTCCGCCAGGTACTTGTCCTGAAAGAGAAGGTGCTGAGGATGAGGCGACCCTGGTGTACGGGGCTATGGGTCCCCAGGGAGCAAGCCCTGAAACCTGCCATCCCTGGGTGCCATGACAGGCAGAGGCGAGGCGGAAGGTCCTTGGTGGCCCCTCTGCCTTCACAGGCCCCGGCCGGCATTCGCACGGCTCCAGCCTGAATCGCATGGCAGGAGTGATCCAGCTTAAAAATAACCTTCCTTTGTGGGGCTATTTTTATCCTGGGATTAGTCCCCTGCACCGGGCCAGCACCCAGACCCACATACAGCCAAGAGCCGCTCATGTTGCCCAGCCCTTGGAGAACAATAGGTACAGCAGCTGGGGGAGCGCACGCAGGCGTCACTACATGGGGTGACAGAGCAGGGACAGCGATCACATGGGGACACGAAAGCCCTGCAACAGCAGCTCCAGCCACAAAATGAAGACTGGGAAGCCGTGATCTGCTACGGGGTTTCCTGGCTTTTGTCTGCATAGCCACAGCCCCATGGCTTCGTCATGGAGATGAGGATGAGATGAGGATGGGATGAAGAAGGATTGGCTTGTCTGTCAGGCTCCATGAGCAGCCCAGGTCTCCCCCTGCTCACGTGTTTGGCCTCGATGCTGGCCAGCTGAACCCGGCTGCGGCTCTCGTCCGTGTTTTCTTCCTGCTGAGTCTTTCGGCACTCGGCCAGCTCCCTAGGATGGAAGTGGGGAGGTCAGAAGTGATGGACGGATCCTATCGCTCCTTCCCTGCTGCTGCCCAAGCTCTGGGGCTCTGCCCGCACCTCTGGGAAAGCAGAGGCACCGTGCACAGTGTTGTGACAGCTTCGTGGTACTAAAAAAGCCTTTACGGGTGTTGCCGCTGCCCCGTATCCCGTTACCTCTCCTTATCCGCCATGATCAGCTTGGTCAGGTAGGAGTGCAGCTCGTTCTCTTGGTTGATCCGCTTCTCCTCGATGCTGTTCCAGCGTTTCTTCTTGGCAATGCGCAGTGCGCTGGGGATGTCGTCCCCAAAATTCAGCCGCTGCTCCTTGGCGAGGTTGTAGGCTGGAGAGAGAAAAGGCAGCTCAGGGCCAGCACTGGCTTACCTCTTGCCCTTCCCCCCTGGCCCTTTTCTGGTGGGTAGGTGGGTGGGTGAGGGTGGAAGAATGCTGGCACCCTGCCCACTCACCTTTCTGCAGGTTGGCGATGGCCTCGTCGTAGTTCTCCATCTCCATCTGGCACTGGCCCAGGAAGAAGTGAGCCTTCACCGACTGGCCGTCCAGCTCCAGGGCTCGCTTGCAGTCGGCCAGTGCCTTGTCGTGCTGCTGCATCTTCAGGTAGCACAGAGCTCGGTTGGTGTAGTAGACAGCCACCAAGGGGTTGCGGTTCTGCAAGACCAGACCCATGCTGTGGCCAGTGACGGCAACCGCCTGCTCCCTGCCATGGGCTGGCAGGGACAAGGCGTGGTGACAACAGGGTGACTCGGTGAACTGGCTGCGCAACACCATCACTCGGGCAAGAGCCAGGACTGCTGGCACAGGCTTGCACCCCGTGGGGAGCTGCCAGGATGGATGAGGAACAAGCTGGGGCCAGTCTCCATCAGGCAGCGTGTTGTCCTACCCTCAGGGGACATACGCAGAGATCGCCTCGCACCAGGCGCTGGCTGGAGTGGCCGGAGCCCTGCACCCCAGGGTGAGTCTGCCCTGCCAAGCCCAGCCTGGGGATGTGATGTAGTGACATGAGGACAGGCCCAAGTAAGGGCTAGGCACAGCAGGGTTCAGCTGGTGGTGGGACAGGCCTGGCTGGGGGAGCATCCAAACCCAGGGAAGGAGCCAGTTCCACGCCAGGCCCACAGCAGAGCGGCCAGGCCAGACTCATGGGGGGTCCAGGCCCAGAGGTGGGTCCAGGGCCAGGAAGGGGGTCTAGACCCAAGGTAGGGTCTCAGCCAGGAGGGTCTCATCTCACGAGTGTTCAGGACAGGCCTGAACAGGGTGTCCAGGACAGGGGGAGGGTACGTTCCAGGGGTGTCTAGGCCATGAGAATCTCATCCCAGGGGTGTCGAGGCCAAGTGGGTGTCCCGTCCCCGGGGTGTCAAGGCCAGGCCCAGGGGGGATCCAGGCCCGGCAGGTAGGAGTCAAGGCCGGAGGGGGTCCCGTCCCGAGGCTGGCCAGGCCAGGAAGGGAGGTTGTCCCGGCCCGGAGGAGTCCAGGCCAGGCCCGGGTCAAGGGAGGGGTGTCCTGTGGGTCGCAGCGCGGGGTGGGGGTGCCGCTGGGACTCACGATGGCGCGGCCGTAGCAGGCGGCGGCCTCGGGATACTTGCGGCCGCCGAAGAGCCGGTTTCCCTGCTCCTTGTGCTCCTGCGCGCTGTGGCTCTTCTCGGGGCTGCCGCCCCCCGCGCCCGGTCCCGTCGCCCCGGGCC